>CM075811.1:11546206-11573527 GCA_037975025.1 Excoecaria agallocha
TCAGTCTTGTTATTTATTTTATTTTCTCCTTTTGGCAACCTAAATTATACCATCTGATTCATTATGAATAGTACTTTTCAATGGTGAAGAAAAAATTTTATGGGTCTGGTGGGCTCGGGTGGTACTATTCACATCGAAAAGTACTATTCACATAATCAGCAATTCCTAGGGCGTTACAATGATTGTTTTCTGGAATATGTAATAATTTTATTTTTATTTTAAGTGATTTAAGACTAAGAAAAGTTAAAGTAAGAATAGATTGAAGTGAGATCTCTTGAGAAATGGTCTAATGGATATTTAGGAGTTCATAAACTAGATTTTATGTTAAGTATTGAATTGTTCCTAATAAGAGGATTTGATGCTTAGAAAAATATTCTGAATAAGTTATCTCAATTTAGTACCAGTTTTCCATAATCAATTGTGTTATCATTAACTAAGTTACATGCATTAGAAGTTGAGGTGGATTTAGCAAAAGTGTCTTTGATTATTGATTTTTACCGATTACATTACTTGTTTTGTTTAAGTCTAGATTTACTTATTTAAGTTTCTATGTACTTGCATTAATTTTAGTACTTTAGTTATTTAAGTTCGTATCTTTAGTTTAATTAATTCTTCAACATTCTAATATTTGGGATTTCTTTTTCTCTTTACACTCAGTTTCATTCTGAAATCTGAAACAAGAAGTTTGCAGTTACACAAGTTCCCTTGGATTTGATATTCAAGATCTTAATTTTATCTTTCTAGATTATTAGCCAATCTAGTACACTTGCTAGATACCGATCAACCCATATACAAGAACTCTTCAATTTCAGTTATGGTTTGGATTGAAAGGAATCCCTGCATAACATGTGACACATGACTAGTTGCACAAGAATCTAACCACCAGGTATTATTGGGCACCTCAATATGGTTTGATTCAAAACAAATCGAAATATAGTACACACCTTTCTTTTTGAACCAAGCCTTTCTTTTAAGGTAATCTTTCTTAAGATGACCGGCATTTTTGCAAAAGAAACAACGCTGTTCTTTATGGATTTGGCCCTCATTAACCTTCATCGGGGCTTTGTCCTTCCTATTGTTCTTCTTTTTTAGCTTTCCCTTTTTAATGCTAGCTACATTATGTAATGTAAGATGAATAGAGTATTCCTTCATTTTCTTTAATCTCCTTTCCTCGTGCACTAACATGGCCTTAATTTCTTAAAGGTTCCATTTCTCCTTAAGAGTGTTATAATTCACTTAGAATTGACCAAATTCAGAAAGAAGTGAGTTAATTATGAATTGTACTAGAAAGGATTCACTCACATCAATGCCTATTGATTTCAGCTTTGCAAACAAATTTGACATGCCTGTTACATTATTATGGATAGATTGAGACAAATCAAACTTCTTGGTTGTTAGTTCACTTATCAAGTTTCCTATAATAAACTTGTCAGCTATGTCTGATTGTGAGTACTCCTTGATCTTCATCATGAATTCCCTTGCATTATTCATATTAAGAATTGATGGCTTAATATTTTCAGCCATTATCAATCACATCGAGTTCAAACTCACCTATTAGACTTTTCCCTAACCTCAAACGATCTCTTTTCGGCTTTTATACTATTATTAGTAATGGCTGCAAGCTTCTTAGTAACTAATGTTAGGTCTTTGTCCAGAATACCCAACTGAAATTGAATTTGTTCAGACCAATATCAAACCATTGCCCATAGCCAACAAATTATTAGAAGCTGCAAACATAATATAAACTCACACATTAATGCTTTGAGTACAATTAATGGGTTCAAACAATAATAATCTTTAACACACACACACACACACCCATATATATATACATATATATACACACACACACACACACACACTTTTTTAAATAGTCAATCATACTCAAGCTAGCATGTATGTTATCTTTAGAAATACAAACATATTCACCAAGTATGTCAATAAGTCTTTTTAATATTATTAATTATAAGTAATGAACCACCTTTGGGTGCTCTCTTAGCATTATGATTAATAAACTCAATTGTCCAATTTATCTTATATGTCATTAATTAACATCATATAACATGAGTAATTGAAATAATACATAATTAAATATCTAAAAATCTTTTCAAGCAAGGTCACTTTGGTGACTAACAATCTTTTTATACAATAAATATTTAATTAAATAATAATAAATGAATTTGGGAATTTAACTATTTAGAAAAATATACTTTAAAGTTCAAAACTTTTAGGGACTAAATTTTAATTTTATTATTAAATTTTAATGGTCTAAAAGCTATGAGGATCAAGATGTAATTTGCCATCTTGTACCCTGATGTTTTTCTTTTTGGAAATCACACCAAACCAACATGCCTTTTGATAATTCCAACAAAAGTACGAAAAAGCAATTCCAACTTCCTCCTTTTTTTTTCTTTTAATGAAACAAAAAAGGGACAATTTGCAGCAAATTAACCATGATGTAAATCTTTTCAACCAAAATCAATTAGCATTAGGCAAATAGCAACCCAACGAAAATCAATTCCTACAAAGCTAAAGCACGATTTCCAGCCAAATAAGATTAATAATTTTTTAACGAAAATCCCAAATGGTAATTATACTAAATTCAACAATTTCAAATTTAATAAATCATTTAACCATAATATTTGTTCTTGATCCAAAACATAATAATAAAATTAATCATGAAATTAAACATTTAATTCATGTAAAATTATAGCAAAAGCAATAAAATAATACCATTCCATAATATGAACCCTAAATATAACTTTAGTGTGAATCAATGTGTCACAATACGCTTTGATACCACACGTAAAATAATTTTGTCATTCTCTAGATAATATTACAAGTCCATAATTCTCCAAAATCATTTATAATACAATTGATTCAAATCATTTAATTAGAATTCGATTTATAAGAGGAAAAAGAAGATACTACTTTGATCCATGATTGTAAAACGATTTTCTACACAATTTATTTATTCTATCTCCTTCTCTTTTTGTCGTTCTTTTCAACAGTGCAGAATGTATTTTTATTTTTAAGTTTGGTACTTGTAAAATTGTATCAAGGGAGAGGGAAGGATTTTTTCTATTTATATTAAATCCCTAATGACCATAAAATTTTCTACAAGCCCAATAATCATTATCTTGAACCCATATAATATTAAAGTTAATCCAAGTAATAGGAGGGAAGGGTTTTTTCTATTTATATTAAATCCCTAATGACCATAAAATTTTCTACAAGCCCAATAATCATTATCTTGAACCCATCTAATATTAAAGTTAACCCAAGTAATAGGCCACACTCTTATGATTAATTAAATTAATCTAACACAGAGTGCTTAAAGATTTGCTTGTTAAAGATTGTAATGTGAATGTGCAACATGTTTACAACGAAGGAAATATGATTAATTGCTGACTAGTTTGAGAATTTTAGAGTTCCTTATGTTATTGGCCTCCATCGCTTTAATGTTGTTCTTCCGGACCTTTATCAGCTTTTTCTTATAGACATTGTGAGTGTTTTCTATTCTAGAGGTTTGGGGTTTTTTTTTTATTTCGATGCAATTTTGAAAAAAATAATTAGAGAATTGGTGCTATAGGAAACTTATTTAGGGATTTAGGGTGTTAAAAAAGGTAACATCAAGTGTCATTTCTGACTGCGTGGACCCCACTCATCAAGTTGCAAATTTTGTATATAAAATGACACCTATACATGCCATTTTTTACAAGATCAAACAGTGCCATTTTGAGGAGATGTTGATGGATTCAAACGGGTCATCAAGATAGGATTCACACACTGAAAAAAGGCAAACGTAAGTGCCACTTTCTGTAATTTATTTTTTATAAAAGGGTAGCAGCACCACATGCCAAAAGGTGGGGCCTACATCTGTTAGAAAAAAGTAGGTTCTTTTGCCATTTCTCATATACATGAGGATCAACATCAAAGTCAAGTTCCAAGTTTCCTTCATCATCTTCCCATAAATTGTAGATTATAAATCTTGTGCCTTGATTTTCTGAGAAATTTTACTTAAAGTTTCACTTTTTATAAAATCAAATATCAAAGGTTACTATCAATTAGAGATTCGAAGGGTAGAAAAAGTATATTTTTTAACTAAATATTAATAAGTTTAACAGTACATTATTTGTATTATTCTTTAAATTTCCTTCAAAAATTTGGGTAGGTTTGTACACAATTTTCCGTGCTAGCTTCATGTCTTTCACTATGTCTTAATGCTTTATGTCCTTTGCTCTTAGGACAATCCTGAAATCTTTTGGAAGTTTAAGGTATAGAATACCTACATAACTCTACAAAAACAAAATTAAATTAAAAAAGGTGAAAATATCATTTGGAAAAGGGAATAATTCTTTAATTTATATTGAAAATGGTATAAATTAGTTTTTTAAATTTTTTTTAAGAAAATATTTTTAAATTATTAAAAATGATACATATTTGAATATGGTCAATTTTCCATTTACTTTTAAAAATATATATTTTTAAAAATATATATTTTTGATTAACCAACAGCAACTAGAGTGGAAATTCATCATCATTCTCAAAATATCAGTTTGTTTAGCTTCCCAACTGTTTAGCCAAAGAAGTTAAGAAAACAAATCCACAACCAGAAGGACAGTCTCCAGGAAAGGCAGCCACAAGAAAGCCACCGAAGACTATTGCCCCAGGAGAGAGCAACAAAAGAATAAATGCAAGAGAGCTTGGCAAATCAAAATCTAACAACTACTGAGGTAACAAGCACCACCCAGCCAAAGAAGAACAGCAGCTAAATCAAAAACCAAGGAAACTGGGATACCCCCCCGATTCCGGCAGGTCCCGAGTTCCCCAAACTAGAGCCATCCGTATTCCATTTTAAAGTACCTTGTTGGGGCGGTAACTAGTATATTCTAGATCTAATTGTACTCATTGGGTGCCACTTTTTAAATCCATCCACAGCCAAGGACAACTCCTGTCCATGCATCATGTCCAAATCCTTGTGAGCCTTAATCCAAAATGAAGCACGGGCTAGACAAAGGTGAAATAAGGTTGAGACTTCAATCCTTTTGGACCATGAGAAAGTGATGGCATTTTTCTCCAAGCAAATAGACCAAATGCACGCTAGAAAAATGATATTCCAAAGTTTTTTGCAAACAGAACTGGCTATGGTACCAAACAAGCTAATTTAACTGAATAATTTCCTCTCAGATCAGGAACCCAAATCTTTCTATTCGACCTATTAGAGAAGAAGGCAAAAGAGTATAAATAAGAATAACCTCTTCTTCCATATCCATTTCCAAGCCCGTAATTTTTATCTCCATTTTAGCTCTCAAAGCCATAAGTTGCCTGACCATCTAATACAATCCTTTACAAAAGCTGAAAGATAAAGAGACAACAAGAAAATATGATTGAACCGATCCTTGGGAGAGTCTAATAGCCAAATATCACACTAAAAACTGCATTTGTTTCCCATAACCATGTCTATTGGAAAGTTGTTGCAAAAGGGCACTTGAGAAAAGATAGAGACAATATCTTTCCAAATTAGAGAAGAGTTAGAAATTAGCACTACACAAAGTATGGTGGATTGCCCCACATCTTATTTCCCATGAATAACCTTCTCTCAAAGTGAATTATTTGAGGGGTCTAACTGTCATAGCCATTTGACAAGGAGATTGAAGTTCCTCGCTCTCATATCTCCAACACCTAATCCATCCAGCCTCTTGGATTTTTCAATCAAATCCCAACTAACTCTAAATAACTTTTTCTTTTCACAAGAATCACTCTAAAAAAACCTTTTCATGATATAGATTAGGTTTCTATGCACCCTTAAAGAAATTTTAAAAATAGACATATAACAGAGAGGTAATATGGATAATGAAGCTTTAATCAGCAAAAAGCCTTCCCGCCATTGAGAGTAATTTCCCTTTTCAAACCCCCATTTTCATATTAAAATTTTCAATGACGGTTGCCAAAAAGATTTCCTTCATGGATTTTTCCTAATAGGAATACCTAGGTAAAGACAAGGTAATTAATTAACACGACACCTTATAAAGTTTGTATGTCTGCGAGAACCTCTTTTTAACATTTATACTCATGATGGAGCTCTTTGAAGAAATTGATGCTTAACCCTAAAATGGCCTTAAAGATCTACAACATGCGCTTAACATTAAAAAACAAATTAAGATTAGGGTGTAGGAAAATCATTGTATCATCTGCATATTAGAGGTGAGTAACTTTACGTCTATTAGGATTTTTGGGATTAATATTGATACCAGAAAAAGTTGAGCTAGGAAGCTCTTTTGATTTGAGAGGCCTTTTGCTGCTATAATAAAGAGAAAAGAGGAAAGGAGGTCTCCTTGGCAAAGACCACACGGCTTCTGAACTTGTTGTATAGGGCTGCTATAGACCAAAATTGAAACTCTTTTTCAGAGGCACTCAGTAATCCATTTCCTCCACATAGACTTGAAGTCCATTTGCTCTTACACAAATTAATCTAAATATTGCCATGAAATTGAATTAGATGCTTTATGGAAGTTTATTTTAGAAATAAAACCACTACTCTTTAAAGATTTTAGCGAGTGAGTCAGCTCATTAGCAAACATAATACCATCTAAAATTTGCCTTCCTTTAATAAAGGCACTTTGTTCTTCCCTTATAACTTTTCCAGTAACCTCTTTTAGTCAGATGGCCAATAGTTTTTTCAATAACTTTATAAAGAACTCCAATCAAACTAATTGCACTAAATTCTTTTAGGTTTATAGCCTCAGCTTTTTTAGGAATTAATTAGAATCACAAAGGAGGAGAGAATCTCTTTTGAAAGAACATCATTCTCATAGAAATCTTGAACCAATGAATAAATATCTGTTCCAATAATATTCCATACTTCTTTAACAAAACCAAAATTGAACCCATCAGATCCTGGGCATTTTGAATTATCACAACTTAAAAAAAATTCCTTCATTTCCTCAGGAGTGAAAGGTCTTTCAATAGAGGTAGCTGAAAGAGGGGAGAGCTTTTTAGAGAAATTATCAGGAAGCAGCGGTCTATAACAACACCCTTTTTTTTGTACAGATTTCATAAAACTAAACTACCTCTTTTTTAGATAGTTTTGTATCTTGGGCGAAACCTAGCTTAGTTTTTGTGAGACTCTAATATACACTTTAGTAGCATAAGAGCATGTTTAATGTGCATCAAGAAGTGAACATGTAGAGTTAAATGAATCAATGAGTAGTCATGAGCATACCGACAATTAAATTGAAAGATAAATGTAATTTGGTAGACTAGATGGTATACTTGGTATACCGTCCAGTATACGTAAAAACACAATATGTTTTCACTTTGATTTTTATTATACCGACTGTTATACTTGGTATACCATCCAGTATACCAAAAAATATAACATATTTGCACTCTGTATTTTGGTATATCGACTGGTATATCATCCGGTATACCAAAAAATATAACAGTTTTGCACTCTAAATTTTAGTATACCAGTTGGTATACCGGTATACAAAAAAAATATAATATTTTTGTGTTAGAGAGTATGCCCTACAGCCCATGTAATATGGATGTATTTCATATGTATGAATTCATATTATTAATAAAAGGCATCATTCATTTATTAATGCTATGTTTAAATACATGAGTTTGTAAATCTTAAATTAATAAATAAAGTCCTAGATATTATAAACACAGTGAAAAGGCAATCATGAAAGTGTTCATGATATGAGATGTCTATTGCATGCAAATGTGTTAATATCTAAATATTCATAGTCATAGAATTAACAAGATAGGGCATTGTTAATTCAAACAGACTAGAACATGTTATGCTTCTTGAATGGTTCAAGCAGTAATTCTCATAACTGTGATTATGGAAGGTAATCAAAGCTAACATGTGGATGCTTGTAATTATAAGAACAAGTTCATTGGAGACATGCAAAGAGAATCCTCACGTGAATATTAAATCTATGTCAGTGAGGAATCTCTTCATAGCGGTTGTGCAAGTATCCTTGGACTTGAGATCACCAAAGTTATCTTAAGTAGCAAGTGGTATATTTTGACTCTATAACCGATTACTTCCAACTGGGAGTGAACATAGTTAGGAGATTGGGTATATCATGACCTACTTAAAGATAGTTGAGTGATTGACAAAGGATTCACCATCCCAGATTTAATAAGAGAAGTTATCTTGCATGATTCTATAATTGTCTTGTTCAGAGAATCTCTGGCCAGAGTAATATGCCTAGATGGATAGAGATCCATGGAGGGCATTTTGGGAACAATGGTTAAATTAATAGAACATACATAATTAGATTTATATGAGTTGACAGAAATCCATACTCAGAATCTAATTGAGATAAGAGTGGTGGAAGGAGTAATTGAACGGTAACTATTTCTATGGAAGGGTATATAGTCAAACCACTTGACTTTCCTAACATTTGGGTAGTCATGATGCCTAGCTAGAGGCCAATCATGATTTGTATAAAAGTGTATCAAAAATATCAATGGGGATTGATAAAATAATTTAAAGAAGTTTAAATTATGTGAGTTTTAAATAGAACTCACAATTACATATTATACTGCCAATATGGATAGGAACCTAATAAGTGACACATATATAGAGAAAAAGGATAAAATGGTAAAATGATAAGGATAATAATATTTGATATTATTATGGGTATGGAGAAGTGAATAAGATAATAATTAATTAAAGAGTTTAATTAATTATGATCAAGTAAAATTGTTCGTAGATCTTTTTTTTTAAATGTTATGTAAAATTGGATTTAATTGAAATAATGTATTTCATAATTGATTATTATTGAACTATAAGTGTTATAGGGCTGACATAATAACTAATAGGTCCATTGAAGGAATTATAAAGGCCCAAAGAAGTGAAGTTGGCACAGAAGCCCTCCAGAAGAAAGGCCACACACCAACTCCAAAATAGAAGGCCTTAGAGGCCTACTTCTTGGACCAAAATAAATTAAATATGTTACATAAGTGTTGTGCAGCCTACATATTTAATTTGGTTGGATTTGTAATTCATTTGGGTAATTAAATCCAAGTATATGTATAAAGGGCCTAGTTTGTGGGTTTTATGCATAGTCTTTTGTGAAAGGGCTTAAATTGGATTTAATTAAGCCCAAATAATTATAAATAATTCCAAAAACCCAATTAATAATGCTCTAGCAATTTTAAAGAGCCTAATCCCATTATGAAGTTGGATTTTTTAACCTAACTATAAAAATTGGTTAAAAAATCCAAGAGATTTGGAATTAGGGTTAAGTGTGAACAATTAAGAAAACACTATCTCTTTTTTCTCTCAACCCTAGCCACCACCTTCCCTAGCTAGCATCTAGGGATTTAGGCCAGCCCTTGTTCCTCCCAATTATTGGTTCTTTCAATCATTCTCTAGTGTGGATTACTCATTGGAGGTGTTCGATTTTGGACACTGTGGTTTGCGACAACCCGGTAAGAAGTAAAATCAATTGTTCAACAAAAATCAAAGGTGATTTTTCTTATTCTCATTAATATGTATATTGTAAATTCATGGAAAGATCAGATTTATTGGTTAAAAATTTTAAATTTCGCTTATGTATGAGATGCATGGAACCGATAATTTCAACATGGTATCAGAGCCTCGATTTTGCCATGAACATACAATTCTATATTTTTCTGCGGAATAGGTTTTATTTTTGAGTTATTTTTTACATGAACTTTAAAATATCAGATTTGATTGTTCATGAATGAGAAATATTGATTTCTGGATATATGTGTGATCAAATAAATAAAACGAAAACAAAAATGATTCTTTTGAGAAAGGGATCATGGTTTTGGCGTGAATGGCTTTTAATTTTAGGGGCTGTTCTAAATTAATTTTTTTATAGATACACTGTAAGATCATTTTGATGATAATTTATGTGTTTAATATGTGATATTAAGCCATAGGATCAAACGAAATTAAAATTGAACAAGTTTTGCATGAAAACTAGTTTAGTCGAAAAGTTCGATAAATTGGTGTTCTTGATGTGTTCTTATTTAGAACGATTTTTAATCTTCTAAATCTAATATATTTAATATATTAAAGTGTTTTTAATTAATTGGATTAATTAAAATGAGCCTTAAATTAAATGGATTAATTTTAATTCATTAAAATCACTTAATGAGCTTAATTATGTTTACGGACTTGGTTTAAATTAGTGAATGACTTGGTGGGCCCAAGGAGCTGATTTAAATTAAATATTATAAACTAGAATTAAGTTTATTAATGGGGTTTAAGGGCTGGAGTGGGCTTGGCTAATTCCAAAAGGTCCAAATGGTCCAATAGACACAAAACTAGTTTGTGTGTGAATACATTTTAGGGTTTTGTTATGTGGGTTTCGGCCTACCCTTGTTTTAAGCCCAAAATTTATTTTTTAATTATTTAATATGATTAATTAATTAAATAATCAATTGATAATTAATTAATAATCAATTGGATTGATAATTAAGGCAAGAGCACATACATGTAAAAAGATTTCCTAAAATGAAAGTTTCCAAAATGGAAAAAAGTTTCCTAATTTGATCACATTATTAAAATAACTCAAAAGTTTGTTTCAAGAGTTGAAACAAAGTTAGTAATCCATTATATGTTTTACTTTATATATTAGAAATGCATATAAGGGTATATGATTGGCATGATGGATAGTTATGGACAAAGCTCAATATGATTGAGCATTATGCATGTTTTGGCCCAATGAGGACTCACAACAAGAGAAAGGCTTCTTTGGGACCACATTTTAAGGACCAGAGGATTTTATGGTCCTTAAAAGTTCATTAACAGGACCATTTTTTTATGGTCCCTAATTCTCAATTCCCTCCGCGTTAATAGGGAAAAGGTTTTATCTGGTCCCTGTAAATTAAAAAATCTGGTCCTTGATTGTAAATAATAGCGGGACAAAACCACACCTTACATAAAACACTGAAATAATTATTAAAACAAAAGGGCTTCCAGCCTTCCACTATCAAAAAGGAAGCGCCACCTTTCCTATTTCAATAACCTAAACCCTATCTCATCTAAACTTAGCTAATTTTTCATTACAACAAATTTCTAAATGAGTAATATGTAATCCCTTTGTTCGTCCTGTAAACTGTGAAGTAAACCATGAAGCTCTTCCCATTGCTTCTTTGGTGACTCGCTCTATTTTATAAAGTGGCCGTCTGCAAGTTTCGAGTAACCAGAGGTAAAGCTTATTAATTTTTTTATTTATTTCCATTAGGGTTTAATATGAATATGAATTTGTGTTAAGCTCACTCTTCCTCGCTCCATATTTGCTCACCATCTTGGGAGGTAACACCTACCCTTCTGCCGAGGATTTGAAAGAGGGCAATAAATAAAAGCTGGATGCTTAACGGGAAGTCATTTCTCGAAAGAACATGTGTAGCTGATGAACGAGGAGGATACCTGCGTATTTGAGTGAGTAATGAAAAGCATTATGATAATATTTGAGTGAGTAATGATTTTTTTATTTAGTTTGCTAAGAGATGCTAATTTATAAGATACTTGGTTAGATTGCAATCAAACTACTTGCCCTTTTAAGTCTTTTATGCTAATGATAATGCAAATAAGGGTTGGCATGTAGTAAAGAAGGTGCAACCAGATGATTTCTATGGGATCATAAAAGAAAATGATAGTGTTGATGAAGTAGAAAATTTAACTCAAAATAAAAGAATGAGAACTAATGGAGGTTTGGTAATAGTTATAAACCTCTTTCATATTTTGATGAATATGACTCTTGTATTGAATATTGGCATGGATATATTTTTTTTTATTAACATGACATTTTCTTTACTTTTATTTAGATTGAATACAAAGTCGAGGACTGTAAATGGGACATCATCCAATTCAAAGGTTGCCAAGCAAGCATTTCTTCCACCTAGTTCTTTAGGAAGGGGACGAGGAATTGACTAGTCAACTTAAAGTACATTATAGGTTAGTAATTTGAAATACATGGTTGCTAATTACATATTTCTGTTTTGCATTTTAATTTGATGTGATATGTGAAATTTAGTTCTAGATTTAGATTTTCATTTTCATTTTCATTGTGTGGTTCTGCTATTTGATGACAACATTTTCATTTTCATTTTGAAATACATGGTTACTGCTATTTGATGACAGCATTTATGCTGCTGCTACTGTTATGACAGCTAAATATCTTCAGGGTTTCTTTAAATTGTCTGTCGGTTCTGCTATTATGCTTTGAGTGGCAAAAAAAAGAATTGCTATCATCCTCACTTTTTATTTGCTTAGTGAATGTAATTTTATATGCAGCATGCCAGTACTTGCATGTATTTACATGATTTTAGTAGAATTCAATGTTGTTCCCAGGTCAGTTATTTTCATGATTTTTGTTGTTGCTGTTACTTAAGGATATTTAAGTTGATTACATTACCTTACTTTAATAAATAAATTTAGATTATTTGTGTTATTTGCTTTTCCATATTATTTTTCGCTTCTATGCTTGGACTTGTGCAATTATTTGAATATGATATATTCATTTTTACTGTTCTAATTCTGTTCTGTATGTATTTTGCAGCCCCTCATATACTAACTTTTTGAACTATATATAATTACACTTATGGAATTAGAATATTTTTTGGGTGAGTTGTTAAATTACTTTTAGATTCAACTAGTTATTATTAATAGATCTATATATATTTTTTTCACTAAATCATTTTGTTTTCTTATTGTACTTTATTGCAGTAGCAAAATACAGTATATAATTGATAATGAAGGTTTGAAGACTTCATGTAAATGTTGATGGCTATTTTGTTAGGAAATTGTAGACATGTAAATCATCTTATTTTGTTAGTTATTAATTTTTTTTTGGAAAGGGGTTGTATAAACAATATTTTTGTTCATATGATGATTTTTTTGGATGTTAACTCTTACATTTGTATTCATTACAAATTTTATATATATATATATATATATATATATATATATATATATATATATATATATATATATATATATATATATATATATATATATATATATATATATATATATATATATATATATATATATATATATATATATATATATATATATATATATATATATATATATATATATATATATATATATATATATATATATGAAATGTTGGGATTATTGTTTATATATGTATCAATTATTTATAAATTATATAATACAATTGAATTTACAGAATTAAAAATTTTATTTATTTTGGAATTAACAGGAATTATATACCTTTTAGTGACTAGATTAGAGGCTAAAATATTGGTCTTTTATTAACCTTTTAGTGACCAGATTACAATGGTCCTTAAAAGTTGGTCCCAAAAACAATAGCGACGGGATATAAGTTGTCCTCTTTGAATTTTAGCGACCAAATTTTTGGTTATTAAAAAACATGAGCTAATTATTTGGGACAAGAAATCTGGTCTTTAATACTTTCTAGGGACCAGTTATTTCTAGTCTTTAAATTTTTTTAGGGACCAAATTTTTGGTCCTTAAAGGTTGTATGGGTCACGTGAGGTGGATTAATTTGGACAAGAAATATGGTCCTTAATATTTTTTAGGGACCAGAATTTTCTTGTCCTTAGTAACTTTTAAGGACCAGATGTCAAATCTAGTCCTTATTAGTCATTACCGGCGAAGCCTTTTAAAGACCAAAAATCTTGTCCTTATTGACCTTTAAGAACCAATTTTTCACCTTTAAGGACCAGATTTCTAGTCCTTAAAGGTCATTTTTCTTATAGTGACTTTCATGTCCCGGCCACTTGTTTTTTGTTTGTATTTCTTTTTTAAATTGTAATATGTAATTAGATTACTTAGATTAGAATTAGAGATAGAGATGGAGACCACTATCAAGGAGCAAGATGGGCCGGATGAAGATTCAACAAGATTGGAGATAATGTAATTATTTTTACTTGTTTGAATCATGCATACTACCTAGGTTTTACCTTTTGAATTTCCTTTTGGCTCGGGAAAATCAATGTAGTAAAGTTCATAACTATACTATATTTTTATGCTTATATTTATGTGATAGATATAAGATGCATACCAATGTATGCCAACCATGTATGATGAGACTTAATTAACTAAAACCCTCAAACAAATACTAAGGTTTATAAGCCTTCCATTAATTTGAGGAGAACTAGAGTTCTTTATAGTGTGGGTTGTTGACCATAGTCAAGCTCACATTATATCGAATATGTTCAAATCTAATTAAGTGGGCCATCCTAGCTAGCCCATTAGCTTGTTGACCACAGTTAAGGCTAATGGTTTTAGAGGCAAGATTAGGGAATGCATATATGATATGCATGCATTAAGAGTTGATAACCTAATGATCCAATAGTTGTGTAGAGACAATTGGTATAGAGATACCTACCTTTCAAGGGTATGGAGTTTAGCTTGTTGACCACAGTCAAGGTCAAATTACATATCAAGGATTGGATATTGGCCCACTAGGAAAACCATCGGGTTTTCTCGGATTAAATAGTGAGGACTATTAATTCGCAATAAAATAGTGGGAGTAAATGGATTAATTAAAGACCTTATTAATGCATACATATATATAAACATACTCTCATATGTTTTCTTTTTCACATCTGGGTCATCATCATGAGCACATCAAACATTAATATACGATCAATCTTGGATAACAAGTTGGTTGGCAGCAACTATTTTGACTGGATCAGGTAAGTGAGAATTGTTCTCAGAGCTGAAAAGATCCATTATGTCTTGGATAAAGATCCACCACCACTTCCATCAGATGATGCCATTGATGAGATCAAAGGCACTTATCGAAAATACATAAAGGATAGTGGAGTGGTAGCATGTCTGATGCTGGGTGCTATGTCCTCAAAGCTTCAGAAGCAACATGAGATAATGGATGCTAGAACCATCATTTTACATCTTGAGAAGCTTTATTCTTCTTAGGCTAGAACTGAGCAATATGAGATTGCTCGAGCTCTATTTAGCTGTAAAATGGTGGAAGGCACTTTGACTGCTACTCATGCATTGAAGATGTATGGGTATATTGAGCATTTGAGTAGACTTGACTATGTAATGGATAATGATCTATACATAGATTTAATCTTGTACTCGTTGGCTCTAAGTTATGCACCTTTCGTGCTTAACTTCAACATGAACAAGATCCAAGTAACCATTCCTGAATTAATCAACATGCTCAAGACAGCTGATGGATCCTTTAAGAAGGACCCAAAAAGTGTCATGGTTGTCACTTCTGCTAAAGGCAAGAAGTAGAAAAAGAAGAAGATAACCAAGGCACAACCAAAGAATGGTGGGATCTCCAAGAAGAAGGTTGCCAAAAAAGAGAATCCCAAAGGAACTTGCTTCCATTATGGAAAGGATGGTTATTGGAAGCGTAACTGCAAGGCCTATCTAGATTCTCTCAAGGAGAAGAAGCAAGCTGATGCTTCTACTTTAGGTATTCATATGATTGAAATTAATACTTATTCTATTGCTTCAAAACAATCTTGGGTATTAGATACCAGATGTGGATCTCACTTGTGTAATGATCTACAGGGGCTTAGAAGCTTTAGAAGAGCTGGAAAGGCAGAGATATGTTTGTAGTCAGCTACTGGACAAAACATCTCTACAATAGTTGTGGGGACTTACAATTTGCCTCTTCCAAGTGGATTAGTACTGGAATTAAATAATTGTTATTATGTTCTAGCTTTATCTAAGAGTATTATTTCTTTCAGTTGTTTATTAAACGATTATGACATTTCTTTAAATGACAAGTGTTGTTACATTTTTAAGAACAATATGTTTTATGCAAAAGCTATCATTGAGAATGGTATATTTGTTCTTGATTTAATTAAAGAAGTGCATAATGTGGATACCAAGAGAATGAAACATGATAATCTAAATACCTCATACTTATGGCATTGTCGTTTAGGCCATATAAATGAGAAATGCATGACAAAATTACACAAGTCAGGTGATTTGGGATCATTTGATTATGAATCATTTGATACATGCAAATCTTGTTTATTAGGAAAAATGACAAAAGCTCCCTTTATTGGTAAAGGAGAACGAGCTAAAATAGTTTTGGACTTAATACATTCAGATGTATGTGATCCAATGACTACACATGCCAGAGGAGGTTACTCTTACTTCATTACTTTCATAGATGATTATTCTAGGTTTGGATACATCTATCTAATGAAATATAAATCAAAAGCATTTGAAAAGTTCAAAGAATTCAGAAATGAAGTAGAGAAACAACTTGGAAAGAGTATTAAAAAACTTAGATCAGATCGAGGTGGATAATACTTAAGCCAAGAATTTTAAGATTATCTTAAAGATAATGGGATTTTATCTCAATAGACTCCACCATATACACCAAAACACAATGGTGTATCTGAAATGAGAAATCAAACACTATTAGATATAGTTCGATCAATGATGAGCCAAGCAGACTTGGCTAAGTCTTTTTGGGGATATACACTAAAAATTGTTGTTTATGTGTTAAACAGAGTTCCTAGTAAATTGGTTGATGTTACTCCATATGAGATGTGGAATAACAAGAAACCCACGCTTTCTCATATGAAAGTATAGGGTTATGCTGCTTATGTGAAAAGGACAATGTCAGACAAACTAGATGTTAAGTTTGATAAATGTTTATTTGTGGGATATCCAAAAGAAATGTTTGGATATTATTTCTATCATCCCTTAGAACAAAAGGTATTTGTTTCAAGGCATGCTGTCTTCTTTGAAAGAGAGTTTCTCTTACAAAAGGATAGTGGGAGTAAAATTGAACTTGGTGAATTTCAAGATCCACAAATAGATATGGATCAATCGATTAAACCCGAGACTGAATTTCATAATGATGAGATTATAGTTGAACCTAATTATACACAAAATCTTAAAAGATCTACTAGGATGCATTCTATCCCTGTGAGATATGGATTTCACGTTGATTCGGATAGAGGCATAACTATAGTAGAGGACAATGAGCCTACAAGCTATCAAGAAGTTTTGAACAGTTCAGAATGTGATTTATGGCTTAAGGCTATGCAGTCTGAAATGGACTCCATATATGAGAATAAAGTATGGACTTTAACTCAACCACCTGAAGGGATAAAACCTATAGGGTGCAAATGGGTCTTCAAAAAGAAGACCGACATGGAAGGTAATATAGTTACTTATAAAACTCGTTTAGTAGCAAAGGGCTATCGTCAAAAAAAAGGTATTGACTATGACGGAACTTTTTCTCCTGTAGCGATGCTTAAGTCTATATGAATACTTTTAGCCATTGCAGCTCATTATGATAATGAGATTTGGCAAATGGATGTGAAGACAACTTTCCTAAATGGAAATCTGACTGAGGATGTGTATATGACACAACCAAAAGGGTTCACATCTGGAAATGGCAAAAAGGTATGCAAGCTTCAAAGATCCATTTATAGATTGAAGCAAGCCTCTAGGAGCTAGAACATATGATTCAATGAGACAATCAAAGAGTTTGGTTTCTCACAAAATGAAGATGAACCTTGTGTGTATAAAAGGGTCAGTGGGAGTGCAATTGTCTTCCTAGTTCTATATGTAGATGACATATTGGTCATGGGAAAGGATATTTCTCTTCTCCAATATGTTAAAATATGTTTATCCAAGCAATTCTCCATGAAAGACCTTGGAGAAGCATCCTATATTCTAGGAATAAGGATCTATAGAGATAGATCCAATAGGTTGCTAGGTCTTTCTCAAAGTACATATATAGATAAAGTTTTGAAGAGGTTCAATATGGATCTCTCTAAGAAAGGGTTTATACCCATGGTAAATGGAAAACACCTTTCTAAGTCTATGTGTCCGCAGACACTAGAGGATAGAGAGAGCATGAATAGATTACCATATGCATCTGCAATTGGTTCTATCATGTATGCTATGTTATGTACATGTCCAGATGTAGCATTTGCTTTGAGTGTCACAAGCAGATTCCAATCCAATTTTGGAGAGGAACACTGGGCAACTGTCAAGAATATCCTTAAGTACTTGAGAAGGACCATGGATATATTCTTGGTATATAGAGAGGGCAATTTGGAAGTAAATGGGTATACAGATGCCAGCTTCCAATCTGATAAAGATGATTGTAAATCACAGTCTAGTTATGTGTTCATAATGGGATGAGGAGAAGTTAGTTGGAAGAGTTTCAAACAAGAAACAACTGCTGATTCCATGACAGAAGCTGAGTACATTACTGCTTCGAAAGCAGCCAAAGAAGCAGTCTGGATAAAAAAGTTCATATCTAAACTAGGAGTGGTGCCTATCATTGTTGATTCAATTCCTTTATATTATGACAATAATGGAGCAATTGTGCAAGCAAAAGAACCATGGTCTCATTAGCGATCTAAGCATGTTCTCAGACGTTACCATCTCATAAGGGAAATAGTAGCTAGAAATGATGTGAAAATAGAAAGGGTTCCCACATATGATAATGTGGTGGATCCCCTCACTAAAGCACTTTTCCAGATTAACATGATCACCATATAAATAGCATAGGTCCAAGACATATAAGTGATTGGCTCTAGTGCAAGTGGGAGATTTTTAGAAAGTATGCCCTACAGCCTATGTAATAGGGATGTATTTTATATGTATGAATTTATATTCTTAATAAAAGGCATCATTCATTTATTAATGCTATGTTTTAAATACATGAGTTTGTAAATCTTAAATTAATAAATGAAATCCTAGATATTATAAACACAGTGCAAAGGCAATCATGAAAGTTTTCATGATATGAGATGTCTATTGCATGCAAATGTGTTAATATCTAAATATCCCTAGTCATAAAATTAACAAGGTAGGGCATTGTTAATTCGGACAGACTAGCATATGTTATGCTTCTTGCATGGTTCAAGCAGTGGTTCTCATAATTGTGATTATGAAAGATAATCAAAGCTAACATGTGATGCTTGTTAGAAGAACAAGTTCACTGGAGACCTGCAAAGAGAATCCTCACATGGATATTAAATCTATGTCAATGAGGAATCTCTTCATAGCAGTTGTGCAAGTATCCTTGGACTTGAGATCACCAAAGTTATCTTAAGTAGCAAGTGGTATATTCTGACTCCATAACTGATTACTTCCAACTGGGAGTGAACATAGTTAGGAGATTGGGTATATCATGACCTACTTAAAGATAGTTTAGTGATTGACAAAGGATTCACCATCGTAGATTTAATAAGGGAAGTTATCTCGCATGATTTTATAATTGCTTTATTCAGAGAATCTCTAGCCGGAGTAATATGCCAAGATGGATAGAGATCCTTAGAGGGCATTTTGGGAACAATGGTTAAATTAATAGAACATATATAATTAGATTTATATGAGTTGACAGAAATCCATACTCATAATCTAATTGAGATAAGAGTGGTGGAAGGAGTAATTGCACGATAACTGTTTCTATGGAAGGGTATAGTCAAACCACTTGACTTTCCTGGCATTTGGGTAGTCATGATGCCTAGCTAGAGGCCAATCATGATTTGAATAATAGTGTATCAAGAATATAAATAGGGATTGATAAAATAATTTAAAGAAGTTTAAATCATGTGAGTTTTGAATAGAACTCATAATTACATATTATACTGCCAATATGGACAGGAACCCAATAGGTCACACACATATAGAGAAAAAGGATAAAATGGTAAAATGACAAGGATAATAATATTTGATATTATTATGGGGATAGAGAAGTGAATAAGATAATAAGTAATTAAAGAGTTTAATTAATTATGATCAAGTAAAATTGTTTGCAGAACTTTTTTTTGAAATGTTCTATAAAATTGGACTTAATTAAAATAATGCATTTCATAATTAATTATTATTGAACTATAAGTGTTATAGGGCTGATATAATAATTAATAGGTCCATTAGAGGAATTATAAAGGCCCAAAGAAGTGAAGTTGGCACAGAAGCCCTCCAGAAGAAGGGCCACACGCCAACTCCAAAACAAAAGGCCTTAGAGGCCTACTTCTTGGACCAAAATAAATTAAATTTGTTACATAAGTTTTTTGGATCCTACATATTTAATTTGGTTGGATTTGGAATTCATTTGGGTAATTAAATCCAAGTATATGTACAAAGGGCCTAGTTTGTGGGTTTTGTGTATAGTCTTTTGTGAAAGGGCTTAAATTGGATTTAATTGAGCCCAAATAATTATAAATAATTCCAAAAGCCCAATTAATAATTCTCCAGCAATTTTAAAGATCCCAATCCCATTATGAAGTTGGATTTTTTAACCTAACTATAAAAATTCAAGAGATATGGAATTAGGGTTAAGTGTGAACAATTAAGAAAACAATTTCTCTTTTTGCTCTCAACCCTAGCCACCATCTTCCCTAGCTAGCATCTATGGATTTTGGCCAGCCCTTGTTCCTTCCAATTGTTGGTTCTTTCAATCCTTCTCTAGTGTGGATTACTCATTGGAGATGTTGGATTTTGGACACTGGGGTTTGCAACAACCTGGTGAGAAGTAAAATCAACTGTTCAACAAAAATTAAAAGTGATTTTTCTTATTCTCATTAATATGTATATTGTAAATTCATGGGAAGATCAGATTTATTGGTTAAAAATTTTAAATTTCGCTTATATATGAGATGCATGTAACCGATAATTCCCAACATTTTGAACTCTAAATTTTGGTATACCAGCTAGTATACCTGATATACTGTTCGATATACAAAAAGACATAACATGTTTGCACTCTAAATTTTGGTATATCATCCGATATACCAAAATATATAACATATTTGCATTCTAAAATTTGGTATACCGACTGATATACCTGGTATACTATCCGGTATACCAAAAAATATAATATATTTGTACTCCGAAGTTTGATATACCAGCTGGTAAGCCAATATATTTGCACTCTGAATTTTGATATACTGGCTAGTCTACAGATTATATACCAAAAAATCTAACGTATTTGCACTCTACATTTTGATATACCGATTGGTATACCTGGTATACTGTCTGGTATAAAAACATAAAATGTTTGCACCCTAAATTTTGGTATACCAGCTGATATACCTAGTATACCATCCAGTATACCAAAAAATATAACATATTCGTACTCTAAATTTTGGTATACCGACTAGTATACTTAGAATACCATCCAGTATACAAAAAAAATGACATGTTTTCACTTTAAATTTTTGTATACTGGTATTTACAATTTGGAATTTGGTATATTGGATGGTATACCAGGTATACTAGACAGCATACCAAATTTAAGAACATAATTAGCATTTTGGAATTTGATTTATCGGTTGGTATACATGGTATACCATTCGGTATACCAAATTTTAGAACATATTTTTATTCTAGAATTCGGTATACCGGATGATATACCAATTGGTATACCAAATTTCAAAATATGTTTGCATTTTAAAATTTGGTCTATCGAACAGTATACCAGGTATACCAACCAGTATATCAAATTTTAAATCATGATTTTCACTCTAAAATTTGAAATACCGGATGATATACCAGGTATACCAAAAAACATAATATAATTTAAAATTTGAATTTTAGTATATCTTTTTTATATTTATCATTGAACCAAAAGTATAAAAACAAAAAAGAAAAAATTATTAGCATCAATCAATAAAACGAATCTTTATAATTTATACTAAAAAATCTAATTTGTCATAATTAGATATATTTGGTTATGGGTGTTATCATATTGATCATATTACTAAATTTATAGCCATATAATGCATTTTAGATAAAACTTCTAACATAGAATAGACGTATAACTAAATTTGCATAAGAAGTCATTAAATTGATTACAACATTCACTATATGCACAAATAGAATGCTTCAAGTTATTAGGAGGCATCATGATTTTGGTTTAGAAGATGATGTTAAATCAACGTAGTATAGATTGCAGAAGCTGGCACTGACCAAGAAAATGTCAGTTTCAATATTTGGCAGTCACAATAGTATATGATAATTCACATTGCAAATTTGAAATACAAATCCGTAATCAAAGATAAAAAAATGTTTAAGCTATTGAATGCAATTGCAGGGTAGTAGCATTAAAAGAGCCCTATTTCTAATTGCTAATAGTTGATGTCTAACTATTTGCAAAAAATACAACTTCCATAAGAAGAAACTAAATGCATAAAAACATATACACAATGTACATATACAAGATTTTTCTTTTTTTAAATAATTGAATTTGTGTGTTTTGAATGACAAAAGTTTCCATTACCTGGCAGCAAAGTACATGAATCAACTGGGTTGTCAACAATACAAGTCATCAGCGTGCAAAGATAAGGTTGATCATCTTATTGAACTGTTAATTGTGTCTTCATACAAGTCTCAAGAGTCAACAACTACACTTTACAAACTTCTTCAAGTATCTAATTCAGCAATGAAATTAGTCAACCAAATCGGCTCGACATTACAATTGCCATTACATGCAATCTTTAAAATCAATGTTGCTTGCACAATCCAATAGAGCATTTTGCTGATATTCGTAATGACATATGTAATTCAACCCAACAAGAAGCTCATAAATAGCTACCTCTATCTTTTCCCTATCTATAAAATACAATGTCTGAAGCAGAAGAACATTTGTCTATTATGAGAAAAACATAAATTTGGGTATTGGGATCAAACAAGAAAATCAATAACATCTGTAATGTATGAATAAAAAAAATAAAAATTAAAGAATGGACCATGTTAAAAAATTAAGTGCATAATAGAATGCAAAATCCAAATTAAGTAATCCCATTCTAAACCTAAAATTAAATCAAATCAGAGAATCATAGAGCAAATAGTAAAACAAATGTAAATACTCCACTTCAAAAAGAAGGGAAAAATAAAGGAAAAGAAAGACAGCTAAGAGTTTTTCAAAATCAAGATTCATGCCCATATAAACTTGACCAAAAGCACCATAACCAACAACTCTCTTTTATGGTATCAGATTGGAGGCGCCATTGGAAACGAGGGAGAAATTTGCAAAAAAGACTAGATGAAGAGAGGAAATGCATAATGATGGAGATGGGAAACAATATTTAGGGCTTAGAATAAAAAGGAGTATTTTTAAAAATAAAAAATTAAAAAAATGTAATTTTAAACTTTTTGATTGAATGGCTATATTTTTTTAAAAAATAGGATTAATAGGGGTATTTATTATAAATTCCTCTTTATTAAATAGGGCTTTTTACAAAAATACATTAAAAAAATAAAAACAATAAAAAATACAACACTCACATATTTTTTTCATTAATATATTTTTTAATATAAAAAAACACAACTTATATTTTTAAAACTACAACTTTTTCCTATTCTCACTTTTTCCTATTCTATAATTTCTCACTTTCCTAATTTTTCACTCTTTTCTCTCCAATAACTGCCACTTAGAACCTCTCTGATCACTGATGACTCTTTTGTCTTTAATAATTTTGAGGCCAAACATAACTCTTCGTTTGTGAAGATTTTAAGCAAAAAATTATTATAAATTTTACGTAAGAGAAGCAAAGGAGGCCCTAGTTCATTTTTCTTCTACTCCAAAACTGTGAGTTCTCTATCTTAGGTATACTCTCATTTCTCTTAGGTTACATCTCTCCCTGGGTTTTTTCAATTTCAATTCAAATATATATCTTAAGTATTCTTTTAATTTTTCTTTTTCGTTCGATTTTTTATTTTTTTCACTTTAATTATACTAATGCTGATCTCGTGTTTGTTATACTTAACCTGTCAAATTTATCTTATGCAATGCAAAATGTCTCGCTGTTAGACAACCTAGACTTATATTTATTATTTTATTTAGAATTTAACAATTAGGATATTGAATGAAATTACTGAAAGATGCTTCATATATTTGATGGCTGAAATAAACCAGTGATGGCATAAACAAATTGTAAGTTATTAAGCAGCATATGCCACATGATATCTTAGGAGAAATAGATTTTAAGATGTCCTTCAAATCTTTTTATCATGGAATATTTAGGAGAAAGATTGTAGGCTTTAAGTGAATCATCTAATGCAAGCAATAGTGTAAGTGTTGGCCATAGGTGAAAAGATAACAAAAAAGATGATATAAACCAATTTGGTAGATGAACATGTCTTTCATTTGTTGATCTTTTTTTTTGTTATAGTCAAGACTCTAATACTCTTTGCTTTTATCTAGCAGGCTTGCTAATTAAGTGAAATTCAATCTAGATTCTCATTGTGGCAATCTAACACTTATTCCTTGTTTGTAGTATCTAAGCATTTTAACTTTAATCTACTAGGAGTAAATGCCCCTCCATTTCTTGTATTTTCAATGAGTATCCTGCATCTAGTAAAGAATCACATCTTGATTTTTGAGAATATGGGATTATCCAACATAAGTAAAGTGACTAGCGTGTATTTTACCTCTTTCAATTTGAAAAGAGTTGCTTGTGTATTAAATTGTGATATTCTAAAAAGTACCCTATTATGAAGTTTGCATTTAAATAAATTGTTAGTGCACTTAAATGGATTACACTTTTGAGCAAAAGTGAATGTGTGTGACCTATTGGGTTCCTGTCCATATTGGCAGTATAATATGTAATTGTGAGTTCTATTCAAAACTCACATGATTTAAACTCTTTAAAATCATTTTATCAATCTCTATTGATATTTTGATACATCATTATACAAGTCATGATTGGCCTCTAGCTAGGTATCATGACTACCCAAATTTCAGGAAAGTAATATGGTTTGACTGTACCCTTCCATAGAAACAGTTACCATGTGATTACTCCTTTCACCACTCTTATCTCAATTAGATTCTGAGTATGGATTTCTGTTAACTCATATAAATCTAATTATGTATGTTCTATTAATTTAACCATTGTTCCCAAAATGCCCTCCATGGATCTCTATCCATCTTGGCATATTACTCTGGCCAGAGATTCTCTGAACAAGGCAATCATAGTGCGAGATAACTTCCCTTGTTAAATCTGGGATGGTGAATCCTTTGTCAATCACTCAACTATCTTCAAGTAGGTCATGATATACCCAATCTCCTAACTATGTTCACTTCCAGTTGGAAGTAATCAGTTATGGAGTCAAAGTGTACCACTTGCTACTTAAGATAACTTTGGTGATCTCAAGTCTAAGGATACTTGCACAACCGCTATGAAGAGATTCCTTACCGATATAGATTTAATATCCATGTGAGGATTCTCTTTGTAGGTCTCCAATGAACTTGTTCTTCTAACAAGCATCCACATGTTAGCTTTGATTATCTTCCATAATCACAGTTATAAGAACTACTGCTTGAACTATTCAAGAAGCATAACATGTGCTAGTCTGTCCGAATTAACAATGTCCTATCTTGTTAATTCTATGACTAGGGATATTTAGATATTAACACATTTGCATGCAATAAACATCTCACATCATGAACACCTTCATGATTGCCTTTGCACTGTGTTTATAATATCTAGAACTTCATTTATTAATTTAAGATTTACAAACTCATGTATTTAAACATAGCATTAATAAATGAATGATGCCTTTTATTAAGAATATAAATTTTATACATATGAAAAACATCCCTATTACATGGGCTCTAGGGCATACTCTCTAACACTTATGGAAGGAATTGTTAAGAAAATTTTTCCATATGGAGCACAAGTAAGAATTGGTGAAACTAATCAAAGGTAAGCATAGAACATGCTTCTATTTGTGAACTTGTCCCATTCTAGGTTCAATTAATGTTACTCTTATGATCTCAAATGGTTTTATTATTGCCACAAGAAAAAGGAAATTACACTAATTTGGAAGGGTTAGATAGACTCATATTTATTTTTTATTATGTTGGAATGCTTTTGTGCTACTATACTTTTTTCTTGAATATGTGATTATTTGAGCGGGGATGAGCATTATAAGTTAAATCCTCAGAAGACTTGGCAAAACTTATATGTTCAACAATATTTCTTTGTATATTTATTATGATTGTAAAATAAATACATTTGTTGTATATTGTGTACTTATTGTATACATCACGTTTACCTACTGTATACACCATGTGTACTTAGTGTATATACAGTGTGCACTTGATGTATACAGTGTGTGTTATTAATGTATACAATGTGTATTGTATTATATAATAATAATAATATAAAATTAATATAATGATTAACAATGTTTCTTTGTATATTTATTATAATTGTAAAATATATATGTCTGTTGTATAATATGTACTTATCGTATACACCATGTGTACTTGGTGTACACAATATGTGTACTCGATGAACATAATGTGTTAGTGTGATGATAATATAAAATTAATATAATGCTTAACAATCTTTGTATATTTATTATAATTGTAAAACATATACATTTGTTGTATAATGTGTACTTATCGTATATACTGTATGTATTTTATGTATGCACCATGTTTACTTGGTGTACACAATGTGTGTATTTGATGAACACAGTATGTTAGTGTAATGATAATATAAAATTAATATAATGCTTAACAATGTTTCTTTGTGTATTTATTATCATTGTAAAATATATACATTTGTTATATAATGTGCACTTGTCACATACACTATGCGTACTTGATGTACACACCATGTGTATTTGATGTATGCACCATGTGTACTTTATGTACACAATCTGTGTACTTGTTGAACATAATGTGTTGGAGTAATGATAATATAAAATTAATATAATGCTTAACAACATTTCTTTGAAGATTTTTATTATAATTGTAAAATATATATATTTGTTGTATATTATGTACCTGTTGTATACACTGTGTGTACTTGATGTATACACCATATGTATTTGGTGTACATAATATATGTACTTGAAGAACACAATGTGTTGGTGTATTGATAATATAAAATTAATATAATGCTTAACAATATTTCTTTGTATATTTATTGTAATTGTAAAACATATACATTTGTTGTACTTTTCATATATACTGTGTGTACTTGATGTATGCATCATGTTTACTTGGTGTACACAAGGTGTGTACTTGATGAATACAGTGTGTTGGTATAATAATAATATAAAATTAATATAATGCCTAACAATGTTTCTTTTTATATATTATTATCATTGTAAAACATATACATTTATTGTATAATATGTACTTGTCATATACACTATGTGTACTTGATGTATACACTATGTGTACTTGGTGTATACTATATGTGTACTTGATGAACACAGTGTATTGGTGTAATGATAATATAAAATTAATATAATGATTTAACAATGTTTCTTTGTATATTAATTATAATTGTAAAACATATACATTTGTTGTATAATGTGTACTTATCGTATATACTGGTGTATTTTAT
>CM075811.1:11573727-11865426 GCA_037975025.1 Excoecaria agallocha
TATTTTATGTATGCACCATATTTACTTGGTGTACACAATTAGGGATGATCGCAGGATGGGGGCGGGGGCGGGGGCGGGGAGGCGCTGCGCAAGGGTGGGGCGGGGACCAATAATATTTCGGGGGAAAAATTCCTCCTGTCCCCATCCCCGCGGGGATCCCTGTTCCCGTATAAAAATATTTTTATTTTTTTAAAAAAATTTAATTATAACTAAAATATAATATTTAATAATAAAAAATATAAATTCAATTACAAATCAAACTAATATAAATTTTATTAATTGATAAAACTAAAATTAAATATAATTTAAAACTAAATTATATAAATATAATTAAATTTAGTAATTAAACTTTGGGGGCTGGGACCACAATCCCCATCCCAGCCTTGAATTCTAAGTCGGAGAATACTTTTCCCTCGTCCTTGTCCCCACGGGGGAATTTTTCGGGGATTCCTCGCCCCATTCGGGGCAGTTCCCCACCGGTGACAGGGATTCCCTACCCCGAGATCATCCCTATACACAATGTGTATTTGATGAATACAGTATGTTGGTGTAATGATAATATAAAATTAATATAATGCTTAACAATGTTTCTTTGTGTATTTATAATCATTGTTAAATATATCCATTTGTTATATAATGTGTACTTGTCGTATATACTATGCGTACTTGTTGTATACACCATATGTATTTGATGTATGCACCATGTGTACTTGGTTTACACAATCTATGTACTTATTGAACACAATGTGTTGGTGTAATGATAATATAAAATTAATATAATGCTTAACAACGTTTCTTTGAAGATTTTTATTATAATTATAAAATATATATATTTGTTGTATAATATGTACCTGTCGTATACACTGTGTGTACTTAATGTATACACCATGTGTATTTGGTGTACATAATGTATGTACTTGATGAACACAATGTGTTGGTGTATTAATAATATAAAATTAATATAATGCTTAACAATATTTCTTTGTATATTTATTGTAATTGTAAAACATATACATTTGTTGTACTTGTCATATATACTGTGTGTACTTGATGTATACACCATGTGTACTTGGTGTACACAATGTGTATACTTGATGAATACAGTGTGTTGGTATAATAATAATATAAAATTAATATAATGCTTAACAATGTTTCTTTGTATATATTATTATCATTGTAAAACATATACATTTGTTGTATAATATATACTTGTCGTATACACTATGTGTACTTGATGTATACACTATGTGTACTTGGTGTATACTATATGTGTACTTGATGAACATAGTGTGTTGGTGTAATGATAATATAAAATTAATATAATGCTTAACAATGTTTCTTTGTATAATATATACATTTGTTGTATACACTGTATGTACTTGCTGTACACACCATGTGTACTTGGTGTACACATGATGTGTACTTGTTGTCTTAAGTGTGTGCCCTTTATCGCTCATTCTTTTTAATCTTTTCTTTATCCTACCCTGCTATTGTTCTAATATTGCATAAGAGAGGTAAAAAAACACAATTACTGCTTGCAACATGAGGATCGTGACTCATATTAGTATAAACATAAGCAATATCCATCAACACATAGATGACAAAACTAGCATCATTACTTTTCAACTAAAAAAATTGGTGATCAAATTTTGGGATTAGATTAGGGCAATAAAAATAAAAGACTCGTATATGCCATCATAATAATGTGAGGTTTTAACACTATGATAATAATACTTGCCAAGATAGAGACCATGTTATTGAAGTTTACTTCTGAATACCATTTTCACTAGGTTTTAATTCATTCCCTATATTGAGTCATTTCAACGACTAACATGCATTTGCAAGATATTGAACATGTTGCACTTTGCACAAGAATTATATCCTCTATAGCTATGGTATTTTTGAGATTCAGATTCTCCATTTTGTTCTTCAAAATGAAGCTATAGTTCTTCTCAGATTGGTACCTTTTAATCCAAAGGTGAGACTTTTACAAATTTTATGACTATTTGTCAGGATAATATGGAAAAATATCACAAAAACCAATATGCACTAACAAATCGTGCCTTGTTTTTGATGATCTAGATTCTTCTGTCAATTAGACTCTAGTTCTACTCATTACATTTTATACAATACATATGTTTCGTTTTACACTCTGAACTAAGAAACCAAATCAAATTTATACATTCCTGAAAGTCTAGCATACTCCATTCTTCAGGCATGTTACTATTTCCACAAATTGAAATAGCCAACCAGTAAAAAATTGCACCATAGGTTTCTTTTAATCTGAATGACGACACCTAATCAATACCATTCATAAAGCAAGATTAAACAATTTTCTTTGGAAACAATTTTAGACATATGCATATTTCGATAAACAACAAGATGCAGAAAACCAATCAGCTTTGGAAAGCCAAAAGATAAGAAGTCATCTCTGAGACTGACTAATAGATTTCGCTACCATTGGTTTAGGCCAATCACGAACGATGGAAGCAAGAGCAATGTAGTAGAGAGGATTCATGTTCTTGACTAAAACACATTGATCAAGCAAATGCGTTTGAAAACAACCATTGATCACTTGGAAAGAGCAAGAACAGCTCGAAGGCAGTTATCTTAATGGAATGCCAAAGTGTCCCATCAATCGCCCACTATACGATTCTTTCACAAGCAACGCTTTAATAGAACATGCAAGTATACATAGTTGTTTTCCTCTAAAAAGAAACCCATCATGTCTATAGAACTTATTAAATGCATAATGTTCACATGCCTTATACATTTCACCAAAATCAGAATCATAATCATACATTTCTTTCAAATGCTCAAAACCTAACAGTTTAGAAGTAAGCATAGAAATCAATGCCTATCTCCTAGAAAGTGCATCAGCAACAACATTCTTTTTATCTTGCTTGTACTTAATCACATATGAAAAAATATCAAAGTACTCTATAACTTACCATGCCTTATATTCAACTTACCTTGTCCCTTCAGATTTTTAAGAGACTGGTGATCTGTGTGTATCATGAATTCTTTAGACAAAAAGTAGTGTTCCTAAATCTCAAGATCTCTCACCAACATATAAAATTATTTATCATAGGTAGAGTAATTCAGCTGTGCTCCACTCAACTTATCACTAAAGTATGCTGTTGAACGATTTTCCTGCATCAAAACAACACCTATACCAATCCTAGAAGCATCACATTCAACCTCAAAAGTCCATTCGGAGTTGAAATCAGTTAAAAGAGGCACGAAACTTTTCGAAAATGACACAACATCCGAAATGAAATGTCACAAATTCAAAAATCAAATAAAAAGAATAGAAATTGCATTGCAATTATGGCGAGCTAAATGCGTAAAAGGGGACACATATCAATTTAAGGTAGAGAAGTTAGTGAAGACAGAGAGTAGAGCCAAGGAAGTCTGAAGTTGAGTGCACAGGTCGTTGTGGTGATATTTGGGTAAGGAAAGGAAGAGAACGCTGAAAAGGCGACGTAAGAGAAGTTTTTGTTTTGATAAAAAAAAGTTATATTTTTGGAAATAAAAATTTAAAAAGTAATATTTATTAAAAAAATTTGAAAAGATTGTATTTAAAAAAAACAATTAAAAAAGATGGCATTTGGCGTAATTTCCTCTATTAAATATATTTGAACGAGTGACAAGATTTGCTACAAGCTCTTTCTTAAGCCCATCCAATAAACAAAGCCCCTTCAACTTTTTCTTTGCTTTTTTTATTCTTTTTTAATAATCAATTTATGTTAAACTTAATTTTTAAATTTAATTAGCACTTAAATAAATATTTTACAGCCATTTTCATTACATTTCATCCTTAAAAACACTTTTTTCATTTTCTTCAATTTTTATTTTGATTGTAGAATTTTTTAATTGATTGTAAACTTGCATTAAAAAATTAAGATAAATAAACATTTTAATTATATAAAAAAATAAAAAAAGTACATTTTTAGAATAAAATGGAGTATAAACCATAAAGTGAAAAACAGATCTATAAATTACGCTCAAAATTTGATTTTAGACAAACTTCTAATCTAGGTCTGAGAACCCCTAACGTTAGTAAAGAGTTTAAAATTAAAAAAAATTACATAAAATACCACTTTCTTAAATATATATTTTTTAAATAAATTCAAAAAGACAAATTTTTATGCTAGAACACTAATTGCCAATTAATGAAAAACCCTCATTCAACCTATATTTAATTCTTCTCTTTTTCTCCTCTCTACCTAACGGTTTTCACCTCTCCATTTTCAATTTCATTCTCCACTTTAAAAGCTTATCGAAAATTCAAATCCCGCCTCCTCAAAATTAGCCTGCAAAATCCCCTCCTTTTAAGCACCTTTGCAAGTCTTCATAAAAATGCAGTTCTAAATCCCCCAAGAAAGAGTACAATCTCCCCAGACGCCAATAAAAAACTATTAAAAAACTTGAAATTACCTCATTCTATCTTTATATTCTTTCAACTATTTTCATTGCCGTTAACACCACCGTTTGCTTTCTTTATTCTTTCTATTACTGCTGCCGCTTACAATGCCGTGGCTCTCTTCATTCATTTTCGTATGCCTATATACAAATTTATACCTTATAATATACCAAATGCCACTAATGCATATTGGCATGTCAAAAAGAAGGGTTAATTTCATCCGTATTCACTCATGTTTGACGATTGTAACGTTATGGTCACCATACTACAATTTGTAATAAAAAATTCTCAACTTTTATTTTGTAATAAAAAAAGTTACAATGATCGAAAAATCAAGAATTCGACCATCGAAAAATAAAAAATATGAAGATAAATATACATTTTATTTATCGGATATTTTATAAATTATAATGCTGTCAATGATTTTAAGATTATAAGATAGTATATTTTTTTTACTTCTGTTAATAAATCTTACTCCTGTCAATAATTATAGTGACTAGATTCTTGATTTTCTGGTTATTGTGACATTTTTGTTACAAAATAAAAGTTAAGCGATTGTTTTGTTACAAATCATAGTATAATTACCATAATGTTACAATCGTGAAACATGAGTGACCATAGATGAAATTAACCCCAAACGAAACCTAGTATAACAAATTACAGTATTGGAAATTCCTGCTCTCCATTTTGGTATACCTTTGTATACCGATGTGCACCTGCTAATATATCAAACAAAATTGTTACAATTTCGAACTTTAATTCGGTATATTAAGGTATATATGGTATGCATAATTATAGTGCCGAAATTACTTTATTACAATTTGATATACCTATTGTTGGATTTAAACGGGCATATGCATCATATACAAGATAAAAAAAATTAAAAATTTAAATCTTTTATCTGAAGATTTTGCCATGAAATATACAAATTATAACCAAGGGAATTCAAAAATAACCTTTGAGATTTGTTGTATAGATGATTACTTCTCATTGGGTTGTTACAGAGGGCTGCCAAAACTCTCTTAGTGCTAGCTAGAGAATTTGTCCAAAGAGGAGAAAAAAATTAATTCCACCATAATGAGGCTTTTATACCTAATTTAAAAATTCACTTCCCTAATAGAATTGTAACTTTACAACTAGGTTAAAATCTCCTTTTCTTAATGGGATTAGGACTATCCTAAAGGGATTAGGACTCTAGTGCAAATATGCAACAATCTCCCAGTTGCACTAGAGCTAATCACTTATTTTATAATAATATCAAATATTATTATTTCTGTCATTTTACCAAAATACCTTTTTTTCTATAGGTGTGTGACCCATTAGATTTTCTATTCGACTTGGCAGTATAGGTATGTAGACACCAAGTTCTAAGGCAACCTAGATTAGAGTTATCCAATGATAAGAAAATTTTCATATTTCAAATAGAAAGTGTAAACTTTGAATTTCCTCCGTGATTTTCATGATATTTTCTAAAATGTCTTGCGAAGTTTTAACTTTACATTTCTAGAGTTTGAAAAAAGGGATTGAAAATCTTACTTTTGGGGTCCTTCCTATGATTGATGGTCGTCTGGGGTCATTTTGAATGATGGTCATTTGCCACTCAGAGACAGTCGTCAGTCAGAGTTTTACAACAATTTGTACATTTTCAACAATATTCGAAACTTGATAAAACTTGAGTTTTAAATAGCAGATTTGAGGGGATTTCAAAGAGATAATTTTCAGGTAGATTTAAGGGTGATTTCCATTTTTGAAATGATTTGAAATATTCCTTGATTTAAATACCAAAAACCCTAGATCTAAAGGAGGGGAGAGAACACTTTTCGACAAAGGCTATGTTCTAGAGATAGGAAATCAATTCCTACTTTCAAGAATAGACATACTCTTCCTTATATACTTTTCCTCAAATAAAAATGTATAAACACGATTTTCAAATGTGAAAGTCATTTGGTTCGGAGCTTGGAACGCGTTCTTCCAAAGTTATAAAATAGAAAATCATAAGGATAATATTTTGGATTACCTCTCTCTTTCTCTCTCTAGATTCATGATGATAAAATAAATGCTTTAATGTAATTTCATATATTTTGTTTTGCCACAATTTATTATTTTAGATTTAGTTTATGTATGCTTATGTAATTTTCTTGATGCAATAATATTTTGTATATAATGACATGTTAGATTTGCATAATTTAGGTATTGATCCCCATTGATGCATATTTGAGTTTCTTGTTTAAATTCTGCTTTATTTACGTAAATAATTGTTTGGCATATTTTAAATGTTTTCTTGATGCTTTAGGATTAAATTCATATGTATTAGATGTAGAAAAATGGATGTTTAGGGTAAGAACAATTATGCCTTAGTTTTGCCTTATTTTTGCACTTTATGTTTTGCTTGTCGCATGACAGATGGGAAGAAGGCCTCACCGACGACCGTCTATCATAGCAACAGATGAGATGTAGCGAGATCTTTCCATCTCATCACCTCCTTTTCATCCATCTTTGCATGTGGCTGTTTGTGGCTTGGTTTCCATCCTTTGATGCATGTTTTAATTTCTTTTGCCATATTTGTATTATTTGCATACTTAGCTATATTTTCATATGATATTTTAATCTTGTTTCATGCATTTTATGTAATGTCTGCAAATTCACTTTGTTTACTACATACTAACCATGTACTTCCCTTTGTGTTTATGAACATTATTTATTTGCATTAGACTTTAGGAGTTCCCTTTGAGGTGGATAATCTTAGAGTTGAGACCTTGAAGGATGTCATTTTCTATTATTTTTATTTATTTCTTTTATTTCTTTATTTGAATGTATCATTATTTTTTAGGGATGCAACAGCTTAGTAATAAATGGTTTTCACACATTAATATAAAAATTTCACTTAAAACCATTTTCTACTAATTAAATTTATATTTTTAATAAAACAAACCAATTTCTAAGTTTTAACCTAAAATCACATAAAAAATAAAAAGATTTTTTTTTAAATATGCATGAGGGAACCAATGCTCCCTATCTAATTAACTCCCCATTTTATGCATGGAAATTCACTTATCTTCTTCCCTTTGGACAATTTACTTATGTAATAGTTTAAGTAGCTTTACTCATTTCTTCTTATCTATTTATTGCTTTCCTACATGTTTGAGTATTTATTTAATTATACAATGCATCATATGATATGGGGATTTCTAAATTTGTAATCATCACCATGCATAATTTCATACAATTAACTTGTGCAGCCATCATAGACTATTCATCAAAAGGTACAAGGGGCATTTCTAAATTTGTAATCGAAGTCAGAGATTATTAAGGAAACACCATAAAAACAATATGATGAGCTGTATAGAAGGTTGAATAAAAGGTTTTAGGAGTTTGAAGAGAGGATACTGGCCATGATATGGGGATTATTTGCTCTACCTATTAGGCCTCCACTAAAAAAAATAGAGCTGAACACTATTAGGGGTGCCTCCTTGATAGGAGCTGAACAAAAAATGAATAATCTATTAGCTCCTAAAGAGGATTTTATATAAGATGAGGAGGAGGTTGAGCCAATAGTAATAAAAGATAAAGGGCCTTGGTTAAAGATTCTGCCTTCAAGAAATTAGAGGAGAAAATAAAAGTAATGGCATGTCTATTGTCGATTAGTAAGGAGATTGACCCAAAAGATCAAGACTTGGATGGGGAAGAGTTACTACCCTAAAAATTTGAGATGCTCGAGTTGCCTAAATTCGATGGCATATTAGCCCCCTTGGCATACATAAAGAAATAGTCTCTGGTGATGAAGGGAACTATGCTAACAAATAAGTAAAAGGTAAAGTACTTTTGCTTTAGCTTAGTGGGGGTAGCCATTAGCTGGTACCATAGGCTAAACCATTGAACCAAAGAAGATTGGGACCTTTTAACTGAAGAATTCCTAAAGTAATATGACTGTAGCACCTGTATGAAGGTCACATTAAAAGATTTGGAGCTACTTTAGCAAGAATATGGTGAGTCTTTCTATAAATACTTGGCTTAATAGAGGAGTCAGGTTATGGAGATGAAGAAAAAGCCCAATATGGCTTATCAGATAAGGTTTTTCATCAAGATGCTAGCCCCTACCTGAAGGATGGTTTGAAAAGGAAAAGGCTCAAAGATTGGGAATCTCTCAAAGATATTGCCATCAAAGTTGGAGAAGAATACTTGGCCAAGAAAGCTAGTAGCAAAAATTATAGGGGGTATTATGGCAATGATACTCGAGGAACAAGAGAAGGGTTAGCACTAATAGTAGCTCAGAGGCAGTGTTCCAATCTAGGTAAGCCTTTATCTTAGGTTTTTAAGTGGCTAGTTGAAGAAGGAAAGCTATAACCTCTACCCTATAGGCCGGTTAAAGATCATGGCAAGCTAGGTCACAAGTCAGATCAATTCTACACTTTCTACCAACACACTGGCCATTTGACGGATGATTGTTGAATTCTAAGATACATGATCTAAAACCTCATCAGACAAGCAAATCTTGAATCCCAAAGAGAGGTATAGAGGCCACAATGCTTCCTAAGTAACCATGGGGCATCATAGGACCTAGATGTTTTCCTTTATGCTTTAATAAGTGTCTCTGAGCAAAGAACTTGCCTTTAGATATTTTAGTTACATGAGTTTTCTTTATGCTTATAGTATCGTATTTATTTGAATCATGCATGGTAATAATCATATAATCTCCAAGACATTAAATTCAATAAATACAAGTTCTTGGTTTATCTCGAGGAAAAGATATCTTGATTGCATCTATTGCGATTCTTGAAGTGGGTTTGAGAGATAAAAAAGAGAAAATAATAATAATAATAATAATAATAATAATAATAATAATAATAATAATAATAATAATAATAATAATAATAATAAAGAAAAGAAAGAAGAGAATCTTTGCTTGAACCTATAATGGCATGGAGAGTTAGCAAGGACACACTACTCTAGCAAGTCGGCTAAACTTAAAAAACATAGACATCGATCATAAGAATAAGGCACATTAAAAGAGGCAGGGTCCAAAATACTATTTTAACTTCCAATGATGGGGAAAAAGATCATGCTAGGATCATCCTCCCTATACTAAAAATAGGTTCCCCAGTATATATGAATAAAAAGGTGTTAAAGTTTCTTTGCAATTCCAAGGAAACTTCCCTTTCACAAGATAGTGGATAGTTCCCGAGGTTGCTATAAACCCACATGCTTTTCCTTTGTATTAAACTTAATTTTGGATAAAGAAATTAATTGTCGTAGCTCAATGAAATAAGTCACTTCTTCCTCCCCCTTGTTAGTTGAAGCAGTCACAGAATAAAGGCTAGATTTTCTCGATAGAGAAATTAAAGGGTCTACAATAGGAATACTGGTGAAATGGTTCGCTCTCTTATCTTTATAGGTCCAACATTCTACCAGCAATTGATCTATATGGCTAAAGATAAAGTTTAATTTCACAACACTAGGCTTGTTTGCCCACTCACAAGATAACCAAGTTACATATCGCAAGTGATTTGGTGGCATTAATTTTGGCCAGATGGAGTGCTACTGCTTCGTAGCTCATGGCATGTCTGCAAATTTGTATAAGTGCTTTTCACTCTCATTGACTCCTAACAAATGCATATTTTCCGAAGATGTCAGGACAATGCAAACATGATTCAATAGGCAATGCTTGGTAGTTGGAAGATTAAGGGTTCCATGGTCATGTTTAGGAGTTTGTGGATGACATAGTGCAAGATGATCTGGCATATGGTGCCAAGACATTATGCCAACAAACTAGAGAAGGACCTAAGGCAAAGACTTGTAAAAAAAGAGAGAGAAAAAGAAAATAAATGCTTATGAGTTAAAAATGTGAAGAGGCATGCTTGCTAAAATTAGGCACCCTGCTAAGGCGATTACAAAGAAAAAAGGTACCTTTGATGAAAATTAAGGGTTGATAGAAAATTTTCAATCAAGAAAATTGGAGAGGGTTGATTGATAACAGAAGTCAAATGAATATAAGGTATCCTTCTCAATATTAAATAAAACATCTATTGTTTTATTACATGTCTAGTTATACTTTCATGAGATAGATATAGATAAGAACACATACATAAGCATGATCATGTGGTTAACCAATCAAGAAAAACTCATGGCACACACTAGGACACATGCCAAAGCCAAAGAAACAAAGAGGAGGCCATTAGAGATGAATACCGTAACTAGCATATAAGCAAAAGTTAGGCCAAAGGATAGGGTGGAAACCAAGAAACGGGTAGTCTGTATTATAAAATGATAAATAAAAGTTCGCTGGATTGAGTTAGATCCATTCCAAGCAAAAATAAGGCACATAATTTTGTGAAAATCCCTGACAGGATGTATTTCCCACCAAGAAAAGCTAGTGTGAAAACCTATAAGGGGCACACTACCTTCAAATAATGACTTAGGCATTTAGAGAGATAAAGGGTTGCTAATTGGGAAAACATCTAAAAGGCCTATGTTCAGACAAATAACTCATCATCAGAGCTCATGAAAGGGTCCTGAGGGTTAAGAAATACATAAATTCTACAAGCAGGGGGCATGATTTTCCCATGTAAAATGGCAAACATGGAACCACACACCATACAACTACTTAAAAAGCCCCAAGATATGGAATAAAAGCTAAGCCAACACTTTCCCAAACCCCTCTATGGGGCATTAAGTGGTAAAAAAAAGTTAAAAATAACACAAAATAGAAAACCTTCAACGAATCACCTATAAGAAAACATCAGTCAAGCCATGTCCCCAAATAAGCCTTTAAATTGCCTAGAGGGTAGTATATACATTATTCATCACATGCAATACACATATAATCCTTCTTACATACAACTGCATGTAATCCATTTATGTAATTACATATACATAGTTTCACATACGAACACAATGTTTTGTATATACATGCTGCTACACATAAAAGGATAAAAGAGTACCTATGAATAGGGATGCTAAATCCACTCTCATTGGAGCTGATGGGAAGCAAGCTATGAAGTATGCTCACTATAAGTCAATGGGAAGTAAGTTGTGAAGTACACTCACTATGAACTTGACATGTCTTTGCTATTAATTGTTGAATGGTGGCCACATAAGAAGAATCCTATATCAAAATTATAAGCATACTTAGTAAGCCATTGGTTCTCCACACCAAGAAAAAACACCTAAACATCCGTAAGGTTGAAAGCTAAAACAAGTAATGTTCCATATGGCTGGAAGCCAAAACATTTAAACCTCCCTAGTTTTGAAAGCCAAAACCCAAACCACCTTACGGTTGAAAGCAAAAATGGCTAAACCTCTCTATGGTTAAAATCTAAAACACTTAAACCTTCTTATAACTAAAATCCCAAACTCCCCTAAGGGTCTTTAAAAGAAGACTTTTTCATACGTTAACGAAAGAAGACTTTCTCATGAGTTGCCAAAACAAAATTTTCTCACAGGTTGCCAAAATAAGACTTTCTCATGGGTCACAAGCCAACCAGAAGACTTTCTCTTAGGTTGCCAAAATGAGAATTTCTTATGGGTCGTAAACCAATCAACAACCAAAACAAGACTTTCTCATAGGTTGCCAACCAGTAAGCTTCTAGAGTTTCACTACCTTAGGTACGTTTCTTTTTCTTTTACTTTGAATTTTGGCTTACTTAGGCACTAGTGCACTAAGTTCCCTAAAATTAAGGGCAATTGTAGACACTAAGTTCTAAAGAAGGCCATATCGAAGTTACTCAATGACGAGAAAATTTTCATATTTCAAAAAGAAAATGCAAACTCCAGATTTAATTCGTGATTTTCTTGATTTTATCTAAAATGCCTTGCAAAGTTTTAACTTTACATTTCTAGAGTTTGAAAAATGGGACTGAAAATCTTGCTTTTACAGTCCTTTCTATGAAAAATGACTGTCTATCATAGAGGGACAACCGTCTATGGTCATTGTGAGTGATGGCCATCGGTCAGAGGTTTCCAGCAATCTGCACGTTTTCAACAGCATTTGGAACTTGATAAAATTTGAGTTTTATATTACATATTTAAGGGGATTTCAAAGTAGATTTAAAGGGGATTTCCATTTTTGAAATGATTTGAAATATTTCTTGATTTAAATACCAAAAACCTTAGAGCTAAAGAGGGGAGAGAACACTTTTTGACAAAGGCTATGTTCTTGAGATAAGAAATCAATTCTTGCTCTTAATGTTTGCGATCTCAGCAAGTGCACTGAACCAACAAGTAATATAATGGAGTATTTTTAAGACCCTAAAGAATATCGAATCCAAGGAAAATGGCCTTACACAAGTTACTTGATTGATTGAAATTATATGTTAAAGAATATCCCAGGTGTATATTGGTGTGAGCTATGTCTACCAATTTTTAACAATTAAAAATAAAAGCTAAATTAACACTAAATTAATTTAACAATGCAATATAACAGAATAACAAAGACTTGGAATTAACAATAACAAAAAGCATTACTTGGAAATCTAATCCTCCCCATACCTAATGTAAGATTCATTTTAACATAAAATTATATATTTTAGATATGGACAACCTATCTAAACCACTAGTTTCTCATTCTGGAGCCAACTGCTCTAACTACTCGATTTTCAATTCCGGAGCCAACTTAATAGCTAATATAAACATAGGTTCCAAGACCTAGATACGAATTAGTTTCCCATTTTAAAGCCAACCAATCTAATATCCATTCATTTTCCTCTCTATTTCTTGATTTACAACACACACAAACCCTATATCTAATAGCCTCTATTATGAAATTGCCATCAAAACTACAAAACATAGGTGTAAAAATAGAGCATACATGATATTTTTTTAACAAAAAAAAATCCATAAACTTGAATAAGATTAATAGCATAAATACTTGAATAACATCCATATCAAGATAAGTATAAGAAAAAAGAAATATCTATAAATATATTTAATCAAATAAGTTCAAAGTCTTACATAGGTATAGGGATTCAAAGATCCATAAACAATAAAAAGAATACTCATTAAACATGATGTAAAAAGTAAGAAAAGAGAAAGAAGAAACTCTTAAACCCATTTTGAAAAGTAGATCTGAATTTGATGTTGCTTATCCTCTTCCTTTCCTACTAAACTTGATAGAAAACTACACCTTTACTTTGTAAAATAAGCTATCTCTATATATTTTTGTATTTTCAATATAAACTATAGTAAAAATGTGATTTTTACAAGTAAAACTAAGTATATTAAGTATAAAATCCTAAAAATCTGCAACTACAATAAATAAATATGTATTAGAACTACAAAGAGATGAAAAACTTAAAAATCTATCTAAAAACCTTTCTTTTACACCAATAAAATTCAGCTTTTTATAGAATCTGCAAAGGCACATAACGGAGACACTTTGGTCCTAGCCATGTCCAATCGGTTAAAATAGTACTGTAGCATTAGCACATGGCCGAGACACTTTAGTCTCAACTATGCATCCCTTGTGGACCGAATCATCCTCAAACTTTGCATTAGACATGATAGAGAGAAATGGTCTTAGTTGTGCTCTTTAGTAAAATCGTGCATATTGAGAATTCTGCAATGCACACGGTTGAGACACTTTGGTCTCTACTGTGTGCAAGTCAATTTTATGTACAAAAGTCAAAATTCCATCATTAAACATACTAAAACTTCATAAATCTCAATATTATCCCATTTAGCACAAAAAGAGAAATTTACACATAAAATATGAAAAACACACAAAATGAGACATAAACATGGATGAAATACACTACAAATAAACAATAAATCATAGTTATCAATTAAGAATTCACATACTTTCACTACAAGAAAATTAACAAATAGCAACGGAAATTAGCAACCGAATTTATTGAATTTTTGTTGCTAAAAAAATTAGCAACGGAAAATAGCAACGAAACATTCAGTTGCAATTTTGATGGTTGATATTTTTAGCAACGGATTTCAATTTTTGTTGCTATATTTAGCAACCAAATAAAAATTATGTTGCTATTTTTTTGCAATCGAAATCCTTTTTCGTTGCTTTATTTAGCAATCGAATTGAAATTTCGTTGCTATTTATAGCAACTGAAATCAATTTTTATTGCTAAATTCAGCCAGTTTTATAAAAAAATTATGAGGGAATTATTGTCGCTATTTCGTCACTAAATTATTGTTGATTTTTTACACAAAATTTATGCAAAAGCCTATATTTGCCTATAATTAGTAGACACCAACAACCGTGTATCTTCATTACAATAACCAAGTTCAGTAAGCTTATATGATGCAATCATAAAAAAGCTATTAGTAAAAATAAAATCTCCATGTCCTAGGCAGTGCACTTAAGCAAACCCTACCCGCCAAATATAAGTTAGGACCACTAGTAAAAGACCAAAAAACCAAAACCTCTTTTGTATCAGTCCTTTCCCGAAGGTTCAAAAGACGAAGAACTATGCAAGGAGGGAAGACAAATGTATAGTTCAAGGGGAAAAAATAGATAATGGTGAAAAGTTAAAATAATTTATATTCTATAAAAAATTATTATCGGGTTTAGTTGCATATATGATGAAGTTTAGCTAGTTATGTGTTATTCTCTACCCTCAGCCAATATATAGTTGCTGTAATTTGCCTATTTTTACTATAGGAGCAGATCAAAATTTTTATAACAGAGCAACAAATTTACAAATCTATCCAAGAAATATTTTTGAAAAACAGCAGGTCAAGCGACACTGCTTCCAAATTACAACGGGGTATATACCAAGAAAACTGGTTGCACAACTTAGAGTAATGAGAAACCAACATAAAAGGCAAAGTTCCTAATGAGTAACCATGATTCGTTGAATCTTTTCCCCACTATATATTTATTATTTGTAATATTGAGACTAATGCTTTTGGAACATTAAAAAGAGAGAGAAGGAAAAAGGCAATTAATAAGTAGAGGCACCACCCAATTTCACCCAGGACATTACAGTGGATTTTGCTTTTTCTAAAAAGTCAAGTCCATTACAGCAATGAAACAAAAGTACTAAAACAATATTTCTTTAGTTATGGAGAAAATTATTTATATCATTCCAAAGCTATTCTAACTTTTTGTCTAAACAATGCATAAATTTTTAAGTGGTATCAGCAAAAGAATTCTTTACTAAATTATACTAATCATCCATGTCCAATTTTGATTCGCCATGAAATATCCACCGGCAAGCCTATCCTATGAGAATGGAATAACTTCAACAATTTCCCTAATGCAAAAACAACACGACGAAGTTGTTCAGTTTCCTCCCATAGGATAGGCATCTTCCTTTACATCCACTACTTGAAACCTCCACTGTCATTAATAAAACCTACCTAAATCCCCCAAGCATAATATACCTAGGCCATTACTTTGAAGGATACATAAATGTGCATCTAGAACATATTATAAGAAATTATGAATATATAATACATGGTTAGCTGCTTCATAGCAAATATTTGATAAATAACAAAGCTATTAAAATATTTCAAACAAGCTACCTTAATAGTTTCTCTGATGCAACTCTAACAGTTCTAATCGCACTCCTGCTTAGAACCCATTGCACAACACGATTTGGATCGTCTCACATTGGAGAATGGATTTTGATAAGCTAAGAAAATGAGAAGTATACAACCAGATTAAATAGCTGAATGCATACAACACTAATAGCAAAGGTCAGTTCCCTTTGCTGCTGACCCAAAGGATGCGCCTACCATGAGATATACAGGATTGTTTATTGGAAATTCCTGTAGAAGACAAATGGTGACAAACTATAAAAAGATGGCAAATGAAAAGGATGAAAAAAATACTATATCATAGAAGACAATAAGTGAATGCCGAGAGAAAAGTAGAAAAAGGTCTATGGTTTGTATGTTAAATAGGATTACTTTAAACATCTGAAGTGGAGGAAATTTTGTTGAGCCAAGTCTAGAGACCACACAAATGGTTGATTCTAAGGGTATAGAATTGACTGCTTTATTATTTTTCACTGGTAAATAGTTTTAGAAATTCCACTACCATCAACTATGATCAAATCAAATTGGCAAGAGATGATACATGAGGACTTAAAAACCAAATAAACAACAATAGAATCAAAAAGAAGAAAAGCAGGGATAAAGTATAAAATTCGTATCTAACTTGTCCTAAAAAACTCATTACACACCTAAATTTAGTAAGCAACTGCATACCCTCAAAAACTTTCTTACAGTGAACCCCTTACCCCTCCTAAAATGCCACATGTCATAATAATAAAATAACAGAAACTTAGAGTTCAACTCAAAAATCAGATAATGTATGGTCATGCCATGCCGTATCTAGAGGATAAGGTGTTTACTTTTACAAAAAAAACCTTTTATTTATTTTAGGGATAGGGGTACAAAGTTTAGGTATGCAAGGAATTTTTTTGGACAAGTTCATTAGGTTTTTATGAGATACAGTTCTAATATAGTAGCAAAGGAAACATGATTTAAATAGACTAAAAGTAAAATTTTCAGAATTTGAAAGACAGGTAAATACTCAAGAATCTATCCCTAGGATTTGGCCTTTATTTTTGCAGGTAAAAATCCAAGATTCATCAACCAATCCAAGTTTTTAATTGCATGCATAACTTAAATTTCATAAATACAAGTCAGTTGACCATCAGAGCTGCCTTAAGCACTTCCTTTGGTGGAAAATCAAACCTAGAACTGTTCAAAAATAAGGGTCGAACCCAACCCGAATCATCTTATTCATAATGTCATGTACTGTTGTTTTGATTATCAAGGCCTCCTTCCTTGTTTCTGTAGGATCCATATTATCAGTATTATTCTAGTAATAAGTGAAAACTCTATAAGATGTGTCCTGTGACATACCATCTAACTCCACAACTTTATCAAGGGCTTTTGCAGATCCTCTGTTAAGGAGACGGAATGTACTTTTCTTGCCTATGTACTCTATATAGTTCTACCATAAAAGAAAACTAAAAGGGCTTAAAAATCCTCAAAGCAAAAATTTTAATAATAAAGTTGTGATCCATGACAACAAGTACATAGCTTAACCTGGATGAGGGCACCATTTTCTCTAACTACAGAATCATAACCATCAATTTCCTTCCCAAACTTTGTCTTTAAAAGATCTTTAGACCAATAACAGCACATCAGTCATATTGCTTTCGAAAAAATGGTGGTGTTTCAAGGAGTACTAGTGAGAGTTTCTCCACATAATGTTTTATTCTTGCAATTTTCCCTGCAATACAGAAGTAGATAGTCATCAATAGCAACTAGAATCCAATGTTTTACAAGTCAAAACTAGACAAAAAAACAATTATCTAATTTCTTAGGAGTTATTACTATTTTTTATCAAATCTCTCCAGGAAATACGTACAGTAGTATGCCTTTATTAATTCTACGCCATGCATAGTCCTCCCATCCATTCGGCAAAGCATCTATAAACTCTCTTGTGAGTATTATAGTGCTATTCCGCACCTGACAATCAACTCACAGAATAATAATAAATTATAGCATAATCAAATCATAAAGAAAGGATATAAAATGGAAAAAAAATCTATAGGAAACAACCAATTGATGTACAGAGAAGTTCAAAGAAAGAATTACATGACAAGCAGGATTTAATACACGAGAAATCAACCAATTAGAGTTATGCTAACTTGTACACTTGTGATTAATATTAGGTCGAGGTTATGGATTTATGCCTAGCCTAGAACCTTTACGCTGGAATGATGTTTAGAAAATGCTATTTTTGAAATATTTGTTAAACTGAATGTACTTCAAATTTATGAAAGGATAATGAAAGTAAAGACAACAGATAAATAAAATCCAATATAATAATAAAAAAGGAAACCAAAGAATTACCACACACTTCTGAAAATTGTTCTGCAGAGATTCTAACGCTTCTACATCTTCATGCGATAGCTGGTGGATCACATCTATGAAGAAGATATATGAATCTAAAAATATTAAATTAACAGTAACAACAATTAAATTATACAGGCTCGTGTAGAAAATAATCAGGCATACTTAGATTGAAGATGTTGGTGATGTAAATGAGGATCAATGAGAGGCCAGAAGCCAAAGCAACTAAAAAGACAAACTGCAAAAGCCTTATTTAAAGGAGATTCCAAAATTACAAATTCCAAAACTATATATTAGCGATCAAGAAGGCCATCTCAACCACCTAATGTATATATTGCAAAAGCCTCATTTCAGTTATGTAGTAGAACATCCTGGAGTTTAGCTTGCATCTGTACTCATCAATATGTAGTAGAACATCCCTTCCTCTTTCAGTGGGTGCACTGTAAAAGAGTAGAGAGATCTTGAAGCCCGCTCTGTATGACGTACAACAAGGGAAAGGGTGAGGGAGAGAGCAGAGACAAGGGCAGGGAGAGGAATAGAGAGAAAGAGATAGGGAAGTAGGGAGAGGAATAGAGAGAGAGGGAAGCACGGTGGCAAGGAAAGTGGAAAGGAACTATTTATGCTTAGGGCAAAAAAAATAGCAATCGAAATTGATTTTGGTTACTATTTTAGCAACCGAAATCAAATTTTGTTGCTATTTTGGGACCCAAATTTTTTCAATTCTTTGGGACCAAAATACCAACAGAATATTAATTCAGTTGTTAAATATTAATGGAATTTAATTTTCGTTGCTAGAATATATTTTCGTTGCTATTTTAGCAACAGAAAAAAATTTCGTTGCTATTTTTGGACCCAAATTTTTTCAATTCTTTGGGATAAAAATACCAACGAAATATTAATTCGGTTGTTAAATAGCGATGGAATTTAATTTTCATTTTCGTTGCTATTTTAGCAATGGAATAAAAATTTCGTTGCTATTTTTGGACCCAAATTTTTTCACCTCTTTGGGACCAAAATACTAATGGAATATAATTTCGGTTGCAAAATAGCAATGAAATTTAATTTTGGTTGCAAAATAGCAACGAAAATTATTTTTCGTTGCTAAAATATCAACAGAATTATTTTTCCATTGCTCAATTTCATTCCAAATTTTTTTGCCATCAAATGCCGCCATAATTAGCAACGATCATAGATTTTTGTGGCTATATTTTGGCCCAAAAATTTCCCTCTATTTTTTAAGCAACGGAATACCATCATTTTTTATTCCGTTGCTAAACATAAAAAGATCAACCAAATTTAGCAACGGAATATAATTTCCGTTGCTAATTAGCAACGAAAATCAAATTCCGTTGCTATTTTTCTATTGCTATTTTTAGATTTTCTTGTAGTGATTTCCTCACACACAAATACATAAACATGATTTTCAAATGTGAGAGTCATTTAGTTCGGAGCTTGGAATACATTCTTCCAAAATTACAAAATAGAAACTCCTAAGGGTAATATTATGGATTACCTTTCACTTTCTCTCTATAGATTCATGATGATAAAATAAATGCTTTAATATAATTTCATATATTTGGTTATACCGTGATTTATTATCTTAGATTAAGTTTATGTATGCCTTTGTAATTTTCCTAATGCCATAATATTCTGTATATAATGACATGTTAGATTGAATGATTTAGGTCTTGATCCTTATTGATGCATATCAGAGTTTTTTGTTTAAATTTTGCTTTCATTATTTAAACAATTGTTTGGCATGTTTTAAATGTTTTCTTGATGCATTAGGATTAGATTCACATGTTTTAGATGTAGAAAAATGCATGTTTAGGTAAGAAAATTTATGCCTTAGTTTTGCCTCATTTGTGCACTTCCTATTTTATTTATCGCTTGACATATGGGAAAAAGTCTCGCTGACAGCTATTTATCATAGCGACAAACAAGATGTAGCAAGATCTTTGTCCCATTAACTCCTTTCCTTTGGTCGTCCATCCTTGCATGTGGCCCTCCATGGCCTAGTTTCCAACCTTTGATGCATATTTTAATTTCTTTTGCCACATTTGTATTATTTGTATGCTTAGCTATATTTTCATATGATATTTTAATCTTGTTTCATATTTTTTATATTCTATCTGCCTATTTAATTTTAATCTGGATACATCTTTAATTTATTGTATTTTTGACATTCACTGTGTTTATACATACTAAACATTTACATTCCTTTGTCTTTATGAGCATTTAATGTTTATTTGCATTCAACTTTGGGAGTTCCCTTTAAGGTGGAAAACTGAGGCCTTGAAGGGTGTCATTTTTTTATTTCTTTTATTATTTTACTTGGATGTATCATTATTTTTTAGAGATGTAATAGCTTAGTAATAAAAGATTTTTGCACGTTAATATAAAAATTCACTTAAAACCATTTTCTACAAATTAAATTAGGTTTTTCTAATAAAATGGACCAATGTCCAAGTTTTCAACCTAAAATCACAAAGAGTTTTTTTTTTATAAATATGCATGAGAGAACCAATGTTCCAAATCTAATTAACTCCCCATTTTATGTATGGAAATTTGCTTATCTTTTTCCCTTTGGACAATTTGCTTATGTAATAAATAGCTTTACTCATTTCTTTTTATTTATTTATTGCTTTCCTACATGATTGAGTATTTATTTAATTATGCAATACATTGAGTGAGAAGGGAGATAGTGGAATAATGTCTAAAACTCATTTATAAAACAAAACCTAATCGGAGTACAAGTAAGAGTGATATCTCAAATACCAATTTCTATTTGGACATTAAAAGTTAGAATCATTTTCTAATGCTTTGTTGGGTGGCAACTCCATGATAATTTTATAGGCTGACTATTAATAATAAAATTAGGCTTAAATCTTTTTCTATTGTGAAATGGTCAATTTATGAGTTTTTGTGAGCCTCATCCAATCTTGGACCCTAAAAGTGGGCTTCTGAGAATAATACCGAAATTGGATAGGCTTCGGCACGTGTTACAAGACATAATTGCAATTAAAGAATTTCATGATTTAAACTCTTTAAATCATTATATTTATGTTCATGTTCAAATCATGAGAGCTTTCTAGCAAAGCATTATGATTACCCAAATGACACAAAATTCAAGTGTTTTGACTAAATTTTTCCATAAAATAGTTACCGTGCAATTACTCATTTCACCTTAGTTTATCTCTTTTATATTTTGAGTATGGATTAATGTCAACTGAAATAAACCTAAATGTGGTTGTTCTAATAATAATATTTTTATTCCCAAAATGCCTTTGGCATTTTACTTTGACTAGAGATTTACTGAATAAAGATATTTCAGAACATTTGAGATAATTCCCTTAATAAATATGGGATAATGAATCCTTTATTGATCACTCAACTATCTTTAAGTAAATCATAATATATTCAACCTCCTACCTCTGTTCACCCTTTGATGAAGGTAAGAAGTTATGGATTTAAAGTATATCACTTGCTAATTAAGATAACTTTGGTGATCTCAAGTTTTAGGGTACTTACACCACTACTATAAAGAGATTCCTCATTGACATAGATTTAATATCCATATGAGGATTCTCTTGGTAGGTCTTTAATGTACTTGTTCTTCTAACAAGCATCCATATGCCATCTTTGACCATCTCCATGACCATAATTATGAGAACTACTGCTTAAGTTTTTTAAGAAGCATAACATGTGCAAATCTATCCGTATTAATAATGTCCTATCATGTTAATACTATGATTGGAGATATTTAGGTATTAACGTAATTGCATGCAATAAGCATCTCACTTTATGAACTCTTTCATAATTGCCTTTGCACTGTGCTTATAATACTATAGACTTCATTTATCAAATTAAGATATAAATAAGATAAAATGTAATAAATGAATAATGCCTTCTCTTTAATAATAAATGAATTGGAAATTCATTAAAGATCCTATAAATCCAGTGCCTTATCAATCAAGCAAGTTAAAAGCCCATGTTTTAGGCAATCATACACTTCGAGTTCTTCACTGTTTCTTATCCCTCACTTTCTTTAGTTGCCTTAACAGTCGAGGAGCAATTAATGCTGAGTAATGCATGCTTTTAAGATGCATGGTTAAGGGAATATGGATTAATGGTGCAATCCTGTTATGCTGAAAAAGAAAAGAGTTATAGAAAATGAAAAGTACCATAAAAAAGACATCTCTAGAATGGATTACAACCATAATGGCAAAAGTGGTGGGACATCTAAACATGAAGGGTTCTCTTAGAGAGGTAGCATTCATAGACTTTGATATGTTAAGTCGGATGAAGGTGTTAGTCAAGAAGTCATATAGGAATTGGTCCAATAGAGAGGAATATTTGCTACTACTTACACTTGGTAGAAATAGAGAGGAAGAGTATGAACAAATTGCACTTGAACATGCTGCATAAGAACCTGCACCACAGGAACTTTCACCCTAAATGATTGCATTTATAAATTGAGTGAATGGTCGATTGGACATGCAACAAGCATGTATGGAAGTCTACAAGGAAGAATAGAAATGATGCAAGACAGCATAGATAAAGTGAAGAAAAGTATTGAACAGTTCACTACCAGTTTCTAGGCACATTTTCCACCACCATAATCCCATCATCTGATTAAGCCGAGTTTTAGTTTAATATAGATAGAAAAATTTTGAGAGGGGGATAAAGCTTCTCTAAACTCAATTTTGTTTAAATTCAGGAAATAGAATCTAATTCTCCTTTTTTATTCATGAAAACACTTATGTTTTTGCTTTTTGTTTTTATTTGTGTTCTTACATGTTTATTTTATTTTCTTTTGAAGTTTTTACTGTTTTATTTGTAAGTTAATTCTAGTATCAACCTTGTATTTTTGTTTTCAATAATAACAATGCTTTTATTTATTTTAGTTATTTTGTTTTTCTATTTTAAGTTACATTAGTAAAATAGTTAGTTTAAATTTATTGCTTATCTTACATAAGGCCTAGTTAGCCCCAATTTTATTCTCAGAACTTGAACATTTTGAACTTGAATTTAGAATGTGCATTAGTTAAATTTTTTTTTGTTTAGAATTAAGGAAAGTATGTTGTTTTATGGAATTTTCTGCTAGTTTAACACTCAACTTGGTCGATAATTGTTAGTTTCCACTTATTAAGCACATAAAGACCAATATTTCAATATCAGAAAATTATGCATTGAAATAGTCAAGCAATGAATTTTAGGATACTAGAACTTTCGTCATCACCCTTCAAAGCATAAAAATAACTCAAATAAGTTAGAAAGTGATCTAGGCAAAATTTTCTTTGTTTAAGCCATCTTAAGACTATTTTCCTACCTTATTGATATAATTGACCTTTGTTAGCCAATTTGTGCTTAATTAGGTATGCTTAAAGCATGCCATATTTATTGTTCTTGTTATACTAATCTATTAATCATATAATCTAAAAATCTTTTATCTTACCTTTTAGAATTGACCACTTTGGATTTGGATGGATTAGCATTGGTAGGCATTTCAAATAGGTGTAATTAGAGAAGTATGGGATATTTTTGGCAAAGGTTATGGACGAAGTCAAGTAATGACTGAAATATGTACTTATTTTTACCCATGATATTGTATATTACCAGCAAAAAAGCTAGTAAAAATAGAAGAAGAAAGAGAACTTCAAAATAAAGCTATCATATATGAAAAAATCTTAAGTGTGGGGTAATTTACAAAGGAAAGAAAAGTTGACTTCTTAAAAGTATTGAAATTGAACAAATTAAGAGGGATTTTAATTTTATCTTGCATTTTAAGATGTGCTTAATATTTAAGGGATTGAGCAAATAAGCAGGATAAAAGGGGTTTATGCTCAATAGTTTGAAATTTTTAGAAATTAGGTTTATTTAAGCATAGAGTGGCTATTCTTTTTGATTATCTATTGTCCATTCTCTGATAACCATCACCCTAACTCCATTATAACCTAATAAAGACCTAAGTGATTCTATGTTTATTTTTGAATTGTTTAGCGAAGATAACCTTTGGATTTTAATGCTAAAGGATAGACCTATAGTGTTTTTAGAGTTTCAAATATGAAACAATTTGTACCCTTAGTGTGCATTAATTGTAAGGACCATAGTAACCTATCCAAATTCCTGATACTTTTTTCAGTACCCCTATCATACAACCATGTGTAGTATAACTCAATTGTTCACACATCATACAATTTCTATAATTCATCATCATAATCATGCATAAAGATAGGGTATATAAGTTTAAGTTTTAATACATCATAGCTATGATTTGAGTTATTATTTTCATTAAATTCTCATTACATCAATTTTTTCAACATAAGAAATATATACAACACAAAATATACACAGAAAGGGTTGCAACAACTTCATACTTACAAAATTTCTTAACTGGTGTTGGCTTTATGGTTGTTGGCCTTGTCCCTATAGCAAAGGCCTATCTAGTATACCTACACGGATAAACACCCATGCTAAGCTATACAACTTAGTGGGAAACAGAAGATATGTGGACAACTACTCATAATGGTCACCCTCAAATACACAGTAGGCAATAACAATATCAAAAAGTAATTATATCATTAAACAACATATCATATTTAATCATGTAACATTTATGTATAACTGATAAATCATAATTATCCTGTTTTTCTTTATTATCAAACATATATTATTTATTTTAAACTGTAAAGTGCTTGTTTAAGCTTTATGGGTATGGATAATGGGTGTTATGGATACCCATAGGTATCAAATATATAAATACCTGGAGATACCAAATCTATGAACCCATACATGATCAAAACTGTGGTCCCAAATGGTAACATACTATGAACCTAAATGGGATCAAATTGTAGCAACTGCAACTGTAACCATATAGATGCCTATCTATCCACAACCAGGCTCCAATGCATGCATTATTCATTTCATAGTCTATCATGTCAACTCTTGTGTCTAAGTTATCACTTTGTATCATTTAAATGATTAAGCATGTAAATATTCATTAATAATCATGATAGTGTAACTTAACTATTAACGTATAATTTTAATAACACATATGTATATATACATAGAAATTGTCCAAAGTATATAATGTAAATCATATAAACTCATTTACCAACTTTGATACCTGTTCATATACATTTATATTTATCACTTATGTACGTTCGTGTTTTAAGGTCTATTACATCTGATTATAGCCATAACACATGGGAGTAGCCTAATATGGTGTAAAAAGGGAAATAATTAGGAAAATATAAGGGATAAAAGCTTCCTATATTTCTTACTGCAAGAGTCACACTTGCAAAAGTAGATGATTGGCTATGTGAAAGTTCCCCTGGTCATAAAATCCTGTAGACTAGTTAAGCCATTCAATTTGTACATTGATTTAGGCATAATAAATAATAAATGACCTTTACAAATAAAGTTGTCTTCTACAATGTTGTTTCTCTATGATTTTAGTTTCTAAAACATCAAAAATAACCCTAATTAGACCTTTCAATCTCAAGATATTCAATAAACAACATAGACTGCTGCCATTGATTGGACAGCAGCCGCAAATAGAGTTTAGGTCCAGTTTTCATCATCATGCAAAAGGATTAAGTTTTTGTATTTTTTATGCAAAATATAGATCTATGAGTCTAGTTTCCATAGAACTTAAAATCAATCAATTTGCATTTCTCTAACTTGAGATATATCCTAATTAGTCTAGGTAGGTCCACTTAACTCTAAGATAGATTTTTGGTATCTTAAGGATTCCTTTGCCAATTCACTTCCCATCATATTTTAAGACTAATTTCATATTAATATTTCATTATAACCTCTATTACATAGCCATTATGCCTCATACAAGGCCACACATACATATATGTGATGAGAGGTTCTGATACCTTATCAGTAAGTCTAAACACATCTTCACCTATAATGAACTTCTTTCCCTTTTTCTCTACTTCTTTCTCCTTCTGTATAGGAAATATTTTCAATATGAGCATATGTATATCTTTATTCATCTCAATCCCCACATATATACGAAGAATATGAGAAGCAGCATGCATGTTACCTTAAAGATTTTAGCTACTAGCTTGTTTCTCTTTCAAAGAATCAAATAAGATTGTGAAAAGGAGATTTTATGGGTTATTTATGGGTTGAAGTTGTTGAGATTCCAACCTAGAGTTGGCTGGCCATTTCCCCTTAAATACCCACACTTTTCTTCACCTTTCAAGAGTTTTTTATATAAATTGGATGCCAAAATCCTATTGGTCCACTTGGAAACCTCTTATTAGTTTGCACTTAGCTCCTTAATTTCCTCAAATTTCTATTTTTGCCACAAAACTTACACTCTTTCTTTTCAACTAAGCCCTCAATTCCATATTTTTCTCAATTTATGTACATATGGTCTAAGATAAAATAACCATTTTTCCCCTCTCTTTATAAATAATTCCTCCTAGGTCCCAACTTACAGTAACATTAATTAGACACACACAAATAGAGCATATTACCATTTAAAGACATTCATTAAACCTTGCTTAATAATCCTCCTAGGGTATGATTTAAATATATAAAAATTATAATTATAATATATTCACTTTTGAAAAAAAAAACTAATATATTGTATCAAGTTTTGCTCAAGTTGAAAATAGTATAATCAATTTTGCTAAAGTTCATACATTATATTTAATTTAATAAAACCTAATATAGTGTATTTTACTTTTTCTAAAACCTAATACATTGTATTCAATTTTTGCTCAAAACTAAAAAATATGAATATATAATAATTTAATTACATTATATTAACTTTTGAAAAAATCTAATATATTGTATTAAGTCTAATTAATTAATGATGTCGGCTAACATTAAAAATAAATAATAAAAAAAGGTTGAAGTGAAAATCAATTAATGTGGTTATTGTCTACACTCCTTGCGTTCATGAATTTGGTAGAAAGGAACAAACAAATTGATAGCTAACTATACCTTTATTTGCACTAATACAGTAACCTATATATATATATGCACGTGTGTGCTTGGTGTAAATAAAGGAAAATAAATATCGCTATTTCTCAAACTTCTCCAAATTTCGGTTGATCTAATTTAGACTTCAATTAATAAAATATAACTTCTACACTTTACCAATCCGGCTTCAGCACTCCGCTTACCAGCAGTCTCTTTTATTCTACCTATTTAGATCACACGATGAGCTTCATATAGACCAAATTCATGCCACAATAATAATTAATAATAAGTTATACATGTTCTGATCACCATAACCTCATTAGTCTCAGGCTCTTTCCAGGCATTCCACAAATGGAAACAGAAGTAACCAGGAGCATAAATCCACCTAATTTTGGAAGCATCATTGCCATTCTTTTCTTTACGTCCTCACTCCATCATCCATAGCGTCTCTTCCATCCATGATTTCTTTCATTTGGCCAAAGCTTCTTCTTCTCTTTTCAATGACTTGCAATGGCAACTGGTGACACGAGCTACATCAAAAGTCCCTAAGGATGAGGTGTTCACTTCGATCTCCTCCATTTCTCTCCACTTGCTGGTAATGATCAAATCGAAGAAAGGGGCAGCCAACTATTCTTGAGCAAATTTCAACCAAACACTGGGGCGTTGGGCCGTATAACCACCTTCGTTGGACTCCTCTCGATGTCAGCTACCCCGAGGTGCTCTTGGGTTCATGTCGATAAAGCTTTGAGAAGCTTTGACGATCGATCCAACAAGGACAGTATTGAAAAAATTGGGGAAAAAAATGCAAGAATACACTCTAATTAATATGTGACTACCAAATTACCTTCGTAAAATTTCTTTGAATTAATTTTAAATTTTTGTTAAGAATTATCTTATTTTTTTGTATAATTATTTGCCAAAATGAATTCTGTGCATTCTTGGAAATGTGTGAGTTGCAGGCTGTTTTGTAAACTACAATCATTATGGTAAATAATTTAGAGTTAGAATTGTTCCCGTTGCAGATATGTTATGATCTAGAGAAATTTTTAATTAAATCTACATACTGTGTCAAACTAGGTCATCATGATGCAATGGTGCTATTTCTAAATTCTTCTCTTTACAAAGTAATTATAAAAAAACTTTTGATGGTACATTAATTTGTATTAGACATATTAATCTACTCCAGATAATCAATTCAAAATTTTTTGTTATATTTGATTTAATGTAATAATATGTTAAGAAAATAATAATAAGTATTTATTGAGTGAAATATTATTATTTCAAAGGGTAATATTAATAGACAATATTTGATGTGCCACTACCAATTTGTGTGCTTAATAGAATTTTATATTTAAGTTATTCAACCTAGAATTTGGCAATAGATGGATAGGAATGAGAAAAAAACAAAGAGAAATCGTAGTGCAATAGAAAAATATAATTATGATTCTCACGTCCCCAAAAAATAAAAGGTAATTATTTTTTCTTTTTCTTTACATTTTAAATGTATTATATTATGTAATGGTAATATAAAATTAATATAATGTGATACAATATTTTTTATATATTTATTATCATTGTAAATTTTATATACTTGTTGTACACTGTGTACTTGTCGTATACATTGTGTGCACACAGTGTGTGTACCTAGTGTATACAGTATGCATATGGTGTATACATTTTATGTACTTGGTGTGTACATTGTATGTACTTGTTGTATACAATATGTGTATCTGGTGTATACACTGTGTGTACACTATGTGTACCTGATGTATACAGTGTGTGTACGTGATATATACAGTGTGTTTACTTAGTGTATACACTGTGTGTACTTCCTATTTATTATTGTTCTAAAAATTATATTTTTCTTCAGGTTGGATAGTTTGTTGTGCAAAAAAATAGTTTTCACATTGTTCGATTTAACATTTGCATGAATTTTATTGTTGTCTCTCTCATAAAGAGCATGCTAACTACAAAACAACATATATACCCCTCAACTTACAGGGATGAAGGAGTCATTTCAAGCGATTAGTAATTAGTTTCAGTAATTTGTTTAGTTTTCTTATGTTTTGGTTTATGTACTGTTTGATAGTTGCATGAGTTGTAGCTTATAAGTGATGACTACTAGCTCCTTTTACTGTATATATACTTACTTTAAACCATATCACGATTTTTATTGTAAATGTAACTTACTAAGATTTTTTTACATTAAATTGATAAAGTTGCATAATCATAAGGTGCACATAAATGCAATTAACATGACCAAAGACATAATGAAGTTTTTATTTTATCTAGATTTATATCCACTAATCACCATCTTTATTTTTAACAGTAAGAGATGCTAATAAATAAAGAAATCATGGAAGAAAGAGTACATACAAACAGTTATCCCTCTGAATATTGAAGAAAATCAAAGTAAATGATACTATAAAGCAACCTTAATCAAACATTATAAGCAACAAAAAGAAATAATGGTAAAGCACATATGAGAATGATTACAATGATGTATCAACAAACTAACACTAGATTTATCAAAGTCAAATGTCTCACTACATATAATACACAACCAAATTTACCATCCCCTTTCTCGACCTTCTTTCTGGGCAAAACAGCACCATTTGTAATGGTTACAGTTCCTAATAGCTTGCTAAGCTCCCCATCATTCCTCACTGTAAGCTAAATGTTCCTCGGCATAATACGGTTCTTCTTGTTGTCTCTCATAGCATTGCCAATTAGAAATCAAAATAAACAAACCAATTAATTCTTTGATAATGATATAAAAAATAAGGAGCCTTTTTCATGTGACCTTGCAACAATGGTTAAGGTTAATTGGCATTTCTATAAAACTACTATACGGTTATTTAAGTAAATAATATTTAAAACTAAGATGCATGGCTAATAAACTTATAGCAAAAAAAGCCAACATATGAAATTCATCAGACCTTTTTGCTCAAAGAATACATGATATACCATCTCTAATAAAAATTCCTCAATCCACTTTTATAATTGATTCGATAGAAGCTAACATACCTTGACATTAATTGGCATGTAAAAACTAGGAAACATAGGCCTATATCGTAATTGTAAGGCCAAGACCTACCCTGTAAGGACTACTCTAAATATCCTATCACTTGTCATCTTATATACTATTTTACACATTATCAAACTATTTGTGCATTTGTCATGTTAGTTTATGTTGTTTATACATATACATACATCAATAAAAAGTGAGAACTATATAAACAATGCTCTTAGTTACATTACATAACTCCTACATTGTGCTTTATATTATGTTTTACTTAGCATAACATAAAGATTACAAGGATAAAAACAAAATATAACATCATACTTTGACTACTCCTATCTTTCGTGTTAGCCTGGTGACAACATATCTTGTCCCTTGAAATCAAATCCTAACTTCTCGTACTTACATGGATAAACACCCGTGCTAAGATTAAAGCTTAGTGGAAAACATAAATCATAGAGATGACCTCTCACAAGAGTTGTTAATAACATACACACATATAAACATACAATTAGACATATAATAAGAAAATATCCAGAGCAGACAATATGTTCATCATATTGCAAACATTATGCATCTTACCCCATCATGCACAATTATTATATTTTCACTAAAACCTTTAATCATCTTGGTTTATCATATGCTTACTTCATTCGATTACTTATTAAATATATAAGGTCTTATAAACTAAATTTACAGTTGACTTCTAAGGGTTGTTCTTAAGTGATTAAGATTGGATAATTAGTTTTCTAAGCATCTTATTCAACTAACATGAGTCCATTATCCTAAATATCATATGCATTTATTGACAGTTTTGGTTTGTTTATCAGTATTGAGTCAATTTTGTATTTCTTACCCACTGGCTAGTTTGCTAATGCATTAATATAGTAACTTATACTTAACTCTTAAAATTATATATATATATATATATAAAGCTATTGTTTGAAAGGCCTATCCTTACCATGATTGTTTAAGTTTTAGACTAAGTATGATTCACAAATTCATTATTCAATATTGAATAAGTAACATGTAACCTCCAAAAATATTTTCATTTAACATAACCACTAATAAACCATTAAGTAATCATACATACTCATTTAGTGAAGAAAAGCATTAGATAATTCCAACATCAAACACATGGGATATCATACTATCATAAGATTTCATGTTTACCTACAGTTTCATCTAATATCATGTTTTTCATTTATTATACATAGATTTATGGAATATGATATTTAAGTTAAGCCATGAACTATCATATTATCTCTTTTATACGATTGTTCATAGTGTTACTAATATCCTGTATTAAGCCTGAACCTTTTCTGAGGGTGTGGATATAAGCGATACTATAGTACCCAAAGGTATCAAACTATAGACCCAAATGGGCCAAACTATACCATAAACAAATCAACTGGATCCAAACAGGGATGGCATGTGACCCAAACGAGGTTGAACTGTACTATAAACCCAAACAGGTCAAACACGTAGCAATTGTAATATACCTATATAGGCATGCCTATCTATCCACGACATAGACAAAAACGTAGGCAACTATAATTCTTTAATTTAATCTCTTTACTCTACCCTTTCATGTCTTATTTATCTGTAACACATATGCATGAGCATAACTAGGAATAAGGAATCATATGCATATCCATTTATTTCTATATGCTTTTATAGTCTAATGTATCTTATTCTCATGTACTAGAATCAATTATACAACTGTAAGTACATTATTGTAACATATCATTGGGACATCTACACATCATTACATACTCACATTTATAAGTCATCATTCAACTCTTGTATTCTAGAACATTAAGATATATATTCATGGAGTTAATATGAAAATCTAATAAATATAACTAGCCTTTTTACATACTTGCATGTCTTTATGTGACACCCTTCACTCACTCAATTTTCTAATATTTTATTTCTATTATTTTCTTATTATTATTTTACTATTATTTCCTTCTCCCTAAGTCAATTGTATACTTATTTAGTATTATTATATTTCTTATGCTTTTTAAATAAATTTTTGGCAGCATGACAACTTAAAATCATGCCACCCAAACCTGAAAAATTTAAATTACACTCCCAATATATTCATCCTCCAACTCCAATACTCTAACCATCAATCATTACACTTTTAAATCAATCTCTATCTTGCACACAAACCCCTCAAACACACACTCACATACATTCAAATATTTTAATTTCACTAAGTATATAAGGCTATTTAATTTACATGCCATATTGGGATACACATATCCAATACCATTACAATTAATACAAAAATATTTCTAAATACATCTTCACATTAGCTCCTAAAATTTATATGTCATGCCGCATCTTCAAATTTTGGATTTTCCCAAACATTGTACTATCCCTGCACTTAGTTAAAAAAAAAATCACGCATTAAGCAACCTCATTGCCTAGTGGTGGGTGCACTTGCATAAAATTTCACCTAATTATTTTGTTTCTTAAATTAAGCATAATTTACCAAATTGGCATTCAAAATTTATTTAGCAATTAATTCCAAAATTTATTCCTTTTACACCTTAATTTACTTTTAATTGCCTTACTAGTCATATTCTTCACTTAATTTCATTTACATACAAAAGTTTGTAAAAAATTTCAATTAAATCCCTAGAGTTGACTTTTCTTAATTTTTAGTCGAATTAGTTTCCATTTTGATCCAATTGACTTTCTTTGACTTATAATTCAATTTAATTGCACAAATTTTATTTTAGTCCCTCAAATTTTTTTCTAAAGGTGGCAATTTATAATGCAGTCCCTAAAATTTACTTTAATTATGATTTTACCGTTTCGTCCAATTAACCATTTTAACCTTACTTTCCACCTTTTTATCCCCAAATTACTATTTTACCCTTAAGTTATCACGTAATTACTATTTTACCTTTATTTGATTTGTTAGTCTCATTTTTTAACTTTATTTATTATTTATTCCCATTTATTACATCCATTTGTTGTAATTACTCTTGTATTTCGATTTACATGTAAAATTACCATTTTGCCCCTAGTTGACATAACTGAAAAACCATGAACCGATAAGCGGATGCACACACTAATATACTGGAATGAGCATACCACTAGGGTATAAGATCATCTCCAATAAATTCACATAATGAGTCAACTAAGCAATATAAATCACTGTTCACTGTACCATTTCAATCGAATCATACAAATACCACAGGGTAATGGCCCCTATGGCTAGCCATACTATCCTAAAGCTAGATTACCCACTAAATACTAAGGGCATTATAAATTTATGTATGTCATATATTTTTACACCATTATTTGTTCTTAATACATTATGTTAGTCATATTATGCTTTCAATTATTTCCATATAAGCTTAATGTTCCAAAAATTCTTCACATATGTATTTTATACCATTAAATATAATTAAATCATGTCATTTAATCCATATATACCATTTCACCACTTAAAGTAGTTTCACTTTCAAATTTTTCTTCTTCCCATTTCACATCATACATAGTCTTATAATTATTTTATGACATAATAAAATGTAATCTAGCAAAATTCACATGAATATTTTTAAGTTCTCACAAATTTCATCATTATGTAACTATAGTGTCAATAAATGTACTCCTCATAATTTATTCAAATCATCATATTTATATTTCTCATACCTTAATTATTCAAATAACATCAATTATTAAATTAAGGATCAAATTCCTTTAAGGTCTCTTTAATCACCTTATTCAGCCAACTCAATTGCACTTGCTTTTAATTTAATTTCTTCACTTTTTTAAGTTTTAAGAACTCAAATTAACATTATATCATGGTAAGTTAAATTATTTCATCATTCTATGTAATTAAACATAGTTACATAATGTAAAAATTAGGTTAAATTTAACAAAAATAGTGAAATTAGATGTAATTTGCATCAACTAACCTCATTTTAGCTTGAAATAATCCATTCTTCCTTCTCTTTTCCTTTCCCTCATTGCCTTTCCCTTCCTTTTACTTTTCTCATTTCTGGCTGAAATTAGGAGAGAAAAATTCATAAATTTAGATTATGATTTCAAGCAAATTAAAACTACCATGATACTCTTCTAATTATTCCCTACATCCTCATAAAAATTCTTCCACTAATTCCACCTAAAACTCACAAAATCATAAAATTTCACTTAAATGTCCTTACCTTATTTCTTAAATTCTTGACTCCTTTTTTTTATGTAAACTCTTTTCTAGGCTAAAAAGGATGAAATTTTGATCATGAAAATTAAATTTGGGTTGGAGATTTAAAGAGAGAGAGGGAGGAGCTTGGATTAGCAAAAATGGAGGAGAGGGAGAGAGAGGGCTGGTTCGGATTTGGTCCAAGAAAAGGGAGGAGTTTTTACAATTTCTAGGTCATTTCTAGATTTTTCTACACCTATGTATTTTGTCTTTCAGTGTGCAAAAGGAGAGGCTAATATTCCTTCTTTTACTATTAAATCTAAAGGCTTTAAATTAAGCTATGTGTCACTCAATCCATTACTTACACATATCTTTTTACTCTAATATTGCTTGTACTTGATTATCACTTCTTAATAATGACTTCTATGTCCTCATATGTTTTAATTCCTAAATTTGGCCTCTTAAATAACCCAATCTCAATTTTGTTCCTGAATATTGAATTTAGTTTTTCATGTTAGAATGCCCTAAAATTTTTCCTCACATGTCATAGTAAACTCAAAAACACGTGGTTAAAATTTTAGTCCATTCTAACATCATTTCAATATAATTCAGGCTTTGGTGGCCTATGCAGCCGGTTCAAAATTTGAAATCTCGAATCTGCTAGAACACTTATTTTCCACATCTAATAGATCATTTCAAATTATTACTTCTCTGTCCTATTAAAAGGACAATCTAAGCTCATTTTTGGCTCAATTATACCACTGAAATTCATTTAATATCTACTTTCACAAACCATTCTCAGGCCAAAATGTCTATCGGGTCACCCTTCTATGGATTATCTTGGCCCGAACATATTTAACCTTTACATTAGATCCCATTCCTATTTTATTCAACTCTAGTTTCTCTAACATTTATCCTAGGATAATTATTTATACTATACATCATACCATACATGATAAATGCAAATTTAGAGGCATTACATTACTCCCCCACTAAATAAAAATTTCATCCTTAAAATTTACCTGGATTAAATAAGTAAGGAAATTGTTATCTCATTGCCTCTTTAGGTTTTTAAGTGGCTTCTTCTATATTGTGATGTATCCAAAACAATCTGACCAACCGAATCTATTTATTTCATAGTTGCCTAATTTCTCGTGTCATAATTCTCATTGGTTCTTCATCATAAGATAGATCAGGTCTCAACTGGGTTTCTTCTGATGTAATGATATGAGAAGGATCTAAATGATATCTACATAGCATGGAAATATGGAATACATCATTGATCCTTTCCAGTTTAGACAGTAGTTGATATGTGTAAATTTAACTATGTTATTAATGTGTTTTTAATATATTTTTTGGTTAGTTTTATGTTACTTTAGTTGTTTTATTGGTTAATTTATTCAATTGGTGTTTTAATTATTTAATTAATTATTTTTGGTATTTTTAGGACTTAATTAAAATAAAAAGAAGTAAGTTTGAAGGACTTATTTGGAACTTTGCTTTGGGAAGGTTTTACAAGTGAGGAAGTTTGAAATGTGATATCCAGTAGCTCCATACTCCATGGAGTAAGAATCCACTCAGTGGAGTGGCTTATAGAATAAAGACACTAGGTAGAGTAAAATCTTACTCTACAGAGTAAAGGCAAGCTAAGTATTCATGCTCAACAGATCAAAATCACACTCTGCCGAGTGTGAACAATTTCCATCTGCATAAGGATTCCTTAATGGACTAAATAGAAAGTCTTTTTGTTCAATTGGAAGTCTTCTAAAATAGGAAGCAATCATTGATTCTAATCCTCTTTTTAGCTATAAAAGGAAGAAGATGCCAAGAGAAAAAGAGAGCTTAGTTTTTACCTAGTTTTCATAGTTTAGAGTTTGTTTTACATTTTTATAGTAAGAGTAGTTTTACACTTAAATTCAGAGGTTGAGAATGGAGCATTCTATAGAAACGTCAAGCTTAGTTGAAGGGTTTGTGTGTATCATTTCTTTACTCTATTTTTGTTTATCTTCAATGACAATGAGTGAGTAGTTCATATTCTTTTGTTGAGGGAACTTGAACCCTCTTATTTCTTATGTAATGACTTGATTTGTTCTTTAATTTAAATTTCAGTTGATTATTTCTTAATTTTTATTCAAAATCCTTATCTGTGGTTGCTTTTACTTTGATTGTTAATTTGTTGAGAATGGTTAATAATTGAATTAATAGTAACTTAAGATATGCATGTTCATGATTTAGTTTGTTTAATCTAATTCACAATTATTTTATAAAAAATGTGATAATTGTGTGTTAGTATTAGGTGAATTAAAGCTATGAAAAGTTGAATTAAGAATAAATTGAAGTAAGATTTATTGAAAAAGCATCTTACAAATATTTAGGAATCTAAAATTGAATTTTTATGATAAGTATTGAATTATTCTGAATAAGGGGATTTAGTACTTAAAAAGATATTCTGAGAAGTTATTTGAGTTTATTACCAGTTTTTCATAATCAACTGCATTAAACTTTTAATTAAGTCATATGCATGAAAAATAGAGGTGGATAGTCTTTCAGTGAAAGACTTGTTATCGTTGAATCTCATTACGTTATTTGCTTGCTTTGTATAAATTTATGGTTAATAACTTTAGTTATTATTATTACATTAGTTGTTAAATTTCTGTTTTAAGTTTAATTTTGCGTTCTAATTGAAACTTTAGGGATTCTTTTTTTCTTTTCACACGAATTTTAGTTTTAAAAATCTTAAATTCTTTTAGGCATTCATAAATAGCCCTTGGGTACGATATTCAAGATCTTAATTTTATTTTCCTATATTATTAGCCAATCTAGTACACTTTCTAGACACTGGTCAGTAGCTTAAACATGTATGCCACTGGTCCCATACGTTGTATTACCTCATAAGGTTCGATAAATCTACGACTGAGCTTACCATTTTTGCCAAACCGAAGAACCTTTCTGATGGAATATTACATGGTATGAATATCATGATAGCACAGCGGAAAAACAAAAAATTTTTCATACATACCATACATATCCAAAACTAGAAACGAAACATGCAATTTTAGGGTTGTATAACTTACAACTTATGATGCCTTTTGAAAATTGAATTTGATGATGTCCAGCAACTAAGGTGACTTTATCCGCCTTAGGTCTCGATCACCAATGCCAAGGAACAGCCTTTACGCCACTCCCTCTATTCTCACACACACACTTGCAAAGATGGCTTAAAATCAAGAGTGCTAGCTCTATGATTGTGTATTCGGCAATGGGAATGATTTGAAGCCACAAGATCTGATCTTGTTCTTCCTTTAGGTTACTGTTTCAGCCCGAGAACACAAGAGAACAAGAAAGATTTCTTTCCCCTTGAGTATTTCGGCCAAGAGAGAAAAATAGCAAAACGGCATACCCTTTTTTTTCATTTAATTCATTAATATATATCACTTAATTTAGGTCAAGTGTGAGTGCCGAAAATTAAGTGTTAATTTCAGCCTCCATCACTTACTAATTAAGAGATATATCTTAATTTAAATTCTATTAGAATTTAAATTCAAATGGCATTAGTTATTTAATCAAAACAAACTTACTTATTTAAGGTGATAAGTTGCCGAATTCAACTAGTATTTTAGTTTGAATTTTGGCTACTTTAATTCCCTCTCAAGTATTATATTTTGATTAAATACAAATTAGGATTTAATACTCAATTAACTTAATTATACTAGATAATTAATCAATTGAAATTAACCCTAGCACATGCCAACAAATTTCTCTCGTGACCAACTGTTAACAGATTTGCCTAAAACAGCAAGCTGTTTTAGGCAAAAAGACAGTTCAATATGTTTGCCTAAAATAGCTAGCTGTTTTAGGCAAAAATCTGTTTACCCATTTTATGCATTAATTTGACTTTAAATAAAAGTCCAAATTAATTCCCAATACACAATTTAAATATTTTAAGCCCAATGCTTTGTGTACGATCCTATAGGTCCATTTAATGTTGGCGATGAATAAATAAATTAATTCAAAGGCTATATATATTCTCTAGCAAGATATTATAGCATTCTAAATTAAATGAAAATGCATATGGCATTTAGTGACCTAATGCAATTTTGCATAGTCCCTTACCCTTAAATATCAGAATTAATATAAGGCATGAAACTTGTCATCCTTATATATTTTAATTCCTTTCTTGATATTCCAGTGCCACTAAACTCTCAGATAAATAATGATTACTCATTATTTCATCTTGGTATGGCCATACACTTCTCAGTTCACTGATCAAGTGGCCGATGATATTTTCTCTCTTAATGAGAGGGGTAATCCCTTCACTTCTCTCATGCTCTCTAACATGAATCAATGCATACCCAATCATACCCGTACTTGTCACTCTGTTACGAGTACGTTAGGTGTATATCAAAGTACACAGTAATTCATAAAGAGTTTTATAGAGATTTCAGGTCTAAGAACTCCGATACAAAACTTGCATATGAGAAACACTTATGACTTGTACCATGTAGTGTTCTCATGAGTGGATCTAATCCAGATACCGTGTTCTAAACATGTATCTATGATCTCTGATTGACACTCTTGTCCTTATGATCCGTAAGACAGAACTCAACTTATCAGAGAGAGCATACTAGTCTTAATTCATTTGTTATTCCCATAACAATGATTGACTAGGGATATTTAGAATGAAGTCACATTTGTTTCAAGGTCTTACAACCATGTGCCTCACACATGATAACTTAAACTGAAACAACATTCTTGGATAGTTCTATCAATTGATATGCACAGGAATACAATAGATAAAACAAATGCCTCATTTTATTAATTTTAAGTGTTTCGTTACAATGCATTGGGGCTAGGGCTTACACTAACAATCTCCCACTAGCACTAGTCCCAATTGGGCATAGCCCTAAGACCGAACGCTCTCAAATGAGCTTCATGCAGATTTGGACGTAACTGTTTCGTCAAAGGATCTGCTACATTGTCTTCACTTGCAATCTTGCTAACCTTGACGTCCCCACCATTAATGATTTCTCTGATCAAGTGGTACCTCCTGAGTATGTGTTTGGATTTCTAGTGTGATCGGGGCTCCTTTGCCTGTGCGATGGCCCCGTTGTTGTCACAGAAAATTTCTAATGGATCTAGGATGCTTGGGACCACTCTTAATCGAGTAATGAAATTTGTAATCCAAACAACCTCTTTTGCAGCCTCACTTGCTGCAATATACTCAGATTCTGTAGTTGAGTCGGCAACGGTTTCTTGCTTTGAGCTTCTCCAGCTGACAGCACCACCGTTCAAAACAAAAACAAACCCAGATTGCAATCTAGAATCCTGAGTGCTGGTCTGAAAAGCAGCATCGGCATAACCTTGTATGACGAGCTCTTCTTAACCACCATACACTAAGAAGTGATCCTTAGTCCTTCGCAGGTACTTCAGAATCCCTTTTACAGTAGACCAGTGCTTCTCACCAGGGTCTTGCTGAAACCTACTGGTTATACTCAGTGCATGAGCAACATCCAATCTAGTACATAACATAGCGTACATGATAGATCCAATAGCAGATGCATATGGGATTCTACTCATGTTGTCCCTTTCCTCTTTGGTTTTAGGGCACTGTTCTTTAGTCAAAGGAACTCCCAAAGCCAAAGGTATGTACCTTTTCTTTGAGTCTCCTATACTAAAACACTTTAGTACTTTGTCTATGTACTTTTCTTGACTTAGTCCCAAAAGCCGATTCGATCTATCTCTATAGATTCGAATACCAAGTATTGTCTCGGCTTCACCTAAGTCTTCCATTGAGAAACATTTTCCCAACCATTGCTTAACCTTTTGCAATGTTGGAATGTCATTCCCAATGAGAAGGATGTCGTCCACATATAGGACCAGAAACACTACTATGCTTCCACTAACCTTCTTGTACACACAAGGCTCATCTTCATTCTTGATGAAGTCAAAATCTTTGACTGCTTCATCAAAACGAAGATTCCAACTTCGGGATGCTTGCTTTAATCCATAAATGGATTTTTGAATCTTGCAAACCTTCTTAGGATTGACAAAACCTTCAGGTTGTGTCATATACACATCCTCAAGTAAATTTCTGTTGAGGAAAGCAGTTTTGACATCCATTTGCCATATCTCATAATCATGATATGCAGCTATGGCAAGCAAGATCCTAATGGACTTGAGCATGACTACAGGCGAAAAGGTCTCGTCATAGTCTATACCATGAGTTTGTCGAAAACCTTTTGCTACTAGTCTACCTTTGTAGGTCTTATCAGCTTTTAGTTTGAATAACCACTTGCATTCAATTACCTTAGCACCTTCTGGTGGATCAACCAAGGTCCAAACCTGGTTATCGTACATTGATTGCATCTTGGATTTCATGGCTTCAAGCCAATTTTCCGAGTCTGGGCTTTCAATAGCTTCTTGGTAGGTAGTGGGATCCTCACGATCTACTAACTCAATAGTGTCACTGTCAGTGATTAGAAATCCATATCTCTCAATCTCCTGACGTACCCTACCAGACCTTCTAGGTACTTGTGTAATGGGATCTTGTTCCACAACTTGTTGTGAACTTGATCCCACTTCCAACTCATCCTCTATAGGAGCTTGTGGCACTTGAATTTCTCCAAGTTCTACTTTACTCCCACTGTCTTTCTTGAGAAGGAACTCCTTTTCCAAGAAAACAGCCTTGCGAGCAACAAATACTTTGTTCTCGGCTTGTGAGTAAAAGTAGTATCCCTTTGTTTCTTTGGGATAACCCACAAACAAGCAGACAGACGATTTGGACTCTAGTTTGTCAGATGTTAATTTCTTAACATGTGCTTCACAGCCCCAAATCTTGAGAAAAGACATATTGGGTTCTTTTCCAGTCCATACCTCGTATGGTGTCTTCTCAACTGCTTTAGTTGGAGTACGGTTCAATAGAAATGCAGCAGTTTCTAATGCATAACCCCAAAAAGAGATAGGAAGATTAGCTTGACTCATCATAGATCGAACCATGTCCAACAGAGTTCGATTTCTCCTTTCGGACACACCATTCCATTGCGGTGTTCCAGGAGGAGTGAGCTGTGAAATAATACCACACTCTTTTAGATGATCATCAAACTCTTGGCTTAAGTATTCGCCACCTCGATCTGATCGAATGGCTTTTATACTTTTGCCAAGTTGGTTTTCTACTTCGTTCTTAAACTCTTTGAATTTCTCAAAAGTTTCAGACTTATACTTCATTAGATAGACATAGCCATATCTACTGAAGTCATCTGTGAATGTCACGAAGTAGCTAAAACCACCTCTAGCATGTGTACTTAAAGTTCCACATACATCGGTATGTATTAGTTCCAATAAGCCATTAGTCCTCTCGCCCTCTTTATTAAAAGGACTCTTTGTCATTTTTCCATGCAAACATGGCTCGTATGTGTCATAAGACTCTAAGTCGAATGACCCAAGCACTCCAGTTTTGTGGAGTCTTGAAATGCATTTTTCGTTTGCATGTCCTAAACGACAATGCCAGAAGTAAGTAGGGTTTAATTCGTTTGATTTAACCCTCTTTGTATTAATGTTGTATATTGACTCTTTGTTTTGTAAATCAAGGATATAAAGGCCATTTTGCAACATGGCATTGCCATAAGAAATGCCTTGGCGACGAATATGAGCATTGCCATTTTTAATAACAAAATCAAATTCATCATTATCCAAACATGAAACTGAAATAATATTTTTGCTCATAGCAGGCACATAATAACAATTATTCAAAACAATAAAAAGTCCGAAAGGTAAAGTGAGGTGATAATTGCCTATCTCCATGGCAGCAACTCGTGCTCCATTCCCCACACGGAGGTCCACTTCATTCTTCCCAAGTAACCGCCTATTTCTTAGCCCCTGCACATTTGAACAAATGTGAGAACCACAACCGGTATCCAATACCCAAGTGGTAGAAATAGAAAGGTTAATTTCAACAACAAAAATACCAGAACTGGACGCCTTGGCTCCATTCTTCTTTTGTTCTTCCTTGAAGAGAGCGCAATTCTTCCTCCAATGCCCTATCTTGTTGCAATGGAAGCAAGTGCTCTCACTCTCTTTGAGTTTTGACGCCTTGGGCTTGGATTGGGCCTGAGGTGCACTCCCAACTGACTTGGGTTTTCCTTTTCCCTTTCCCTTTCCCTTAGCAGTTCCCTTCTTAATTCCCTTTTGAACCATAAGTACGGGATTGGTCTTTCGAATGTTCTCTTCAGCATTCTTAAGCATCCCATGAAGCTCAGTGACTGACTTGTTCATTGCATGCATGTTATAATTCATCACAAATGGATCATAAGCAGCAAGCAATGATCCTAAGATCATGTCAGTGGCCAATTCCTTTGGCACTAGTACCTCAAACTTCTCAAGAGTATCAAGATACCCTTTCATCTTGAGTACATGGGTACTAACAGGAGTACCCTCAGCCATCTTGCAAGAAATTAAGGCCTTTGTTGTCATGAACCTCTCATGACGAGCTTGCTCTTGGAACATCTCCTTGAGGTGCACCATGATCGCATAAGCCTCTTGGTCCATAAATTGCTTTTGCAAGTTAGGCACCATAGTGGCCAGCATCAGACAGGTCACATCATTGGAGTCGCTCTTCTTGGTCTCAAAAGTTTCCTTTTGAACCGCAGAGGCGTTCCTTCCTGGTTCTTCGGGCAAGGGTGCATCCAAAACATACGACTTCTTCTCTTGCTTAAGAACTATTCTTAAGTTTCGAGACCAGTCTATGAAATTGGTGCCATTCAATTTGTCCTTTTCAAGGACCGATCGCAATGAGAAATTGTTGTTTGAAGATGCCATTTTCAATCTACAATAAAATTTAGCAAGATTAAATGAGGTCTTATTAATGATCCCACAAACCGAATTAATATCCCTTTAAATAATTCGTGTTAGTGATTTAATATGGGCCAAGATCCACTTTTCACAACAACTTATTAGTCAAGTTGAGCTTGTACACCTAACAAGTTAAGTTACTTAGGTAGGAAAACTCCAATCATGTCTCGTACATGACTCTTGGATCAAATGGGCTAACATCTTAAGATGTTATAGCACAACCCATTTATTAGTTGCCTAGGTCCGGGCATCCCTTTCCATGTTAAGTCCAACCTACATTCACAAACCATGCCTCACAAAGATAATCGGGCGCATCTAGGACTCCTAGTCTATGTGACCGATGATCGATGCCTTGACATGTTTCGAATTAGGAAGACAACTTTGTGACTTACTATTTTAGGGATTCATTTTATTACGGCTTATATGGCATACGCTTTGTCATCCATACATAGCATGCATATATATATATAATTTCATAAAGTAAAGCGTGACAAACATGGGCCCAAAAACCTACAACTAAGATTCTATACTATTACATAAGAATCTTTGAGTTGGGCTTCTCCACTCCGGTGGGCTTCGTCTTGATTTACAAAGTCTTTAAGTATATTTTATTCTAAGAAATAAATGAAACTTTTACAATAAAACATAATGGCTCGCAGGCCATATTTAATTACAGAAACCCAGGGCCCATGAATGCACCATGCATATCCATTCATCACACCAAATTAGCAAATAAATATACATAACATTCATGGATAAAACAAAGTCCAATTTTAATTAATTTAGCCAAGCCCATTAATGGAAATTGTGTACTTGAATCTTTAAGAGAAGACCCCATGACGGGCCTGGGCCAAAGCCCAATGGACTAAATCCTCTTATTGAATAAGTTCTCTTAAAAGCCCAAAACACTAACTAGTTAGATTTGTGCTATAAATCAACTCTAGTATAATTTCCAATTTTGCCATTTTTAATTTTATGTCATACAGCCCATAAACATTAAAAATGCATATAATATGTGCTAACATGAATTAAAAATAAAATCATGAAGAACACATATATAGTACACGGCATTCATGCAAAAACAAACAAACAACAAAAACTAGTTGTTTAATGCTTATGTAATGCCATAAAATGCACAAACATTTAAATCAATTTTATGAGTCATTTAATAATCTAAATAAGTCCATAAACATTGATTTAATATTTTGTACCATTTTAATCTAAATGTGTTTTTACCATTTTAATCAAAACAAAACAAACAATGTTGATTAAACATGTAACAAACACAAACTAGACATAGTTTTAAGTGATTTTAAAAATAATCAATTAAATTGTCATGGACCAGAATTAAAACCAAATTTAAAACATGTCCAGACCTGTTATTTAATCTTTAAAAATCACTTACAAACATCCCAAAAACGTTTCACATTTAATTTTGAAAACTAGTTGTTAAACTAGCAGTTTACATGCCAACTAGCACCTAGTTTCATAATTAACATGTACCATCAGGAATAAATAATTAAATCCAACCATTACCAGCCCTAATAACATCTTAGGACAGTATATTAACATGTCATATTAATTATAATACCTATCTAATCAATTAAAATCGTTTTTACACCAAAACAATGCAAAAAACTCAAAACAGAAAATTTCAGATTTGCATGTTTTCATAATGACGATTTTCAATTAATTTTTTTCATGCATCTAAAGCACTAAAATAAGCATGTTTAGGCTCTGATACCACTGATGGAATATGAAATGGTATGAATATCATGATAGCATAGCGGAAAAACAAAAAATTTTTCATACATACCATACATATCCAAAACTAGAAACGAAACATGCAATTTTAGGGTTGTATAACTTACAACTTATGATGCCTTTTAAAAATTGAATTTGATGATGTCCAGCAACTAAGGTGACTTTATCCGCCTTAGGCCTCGATCACCAATGCCAAGGAACAGCCTTTACGCCACTCCCTCTATTCTCACACACACACTTGCAAAGATGGCTTAAAATCAAGAGTGCTAGCTCTATGATTGTGTATTCGGCAATGGGAATGATTTGAAGCCACAAGATCTGATCTTGTTCTTCCTTTAGGTTACTGTTTCAGCCCGAGAACACAAGAGAACAAGAAATATTTCTTTCCCCTTGAGTATTTCGGCCAAGAGAGAAAAATAGCAAAACGGCATACCCTTTTTTTTCATTTAATTCATTAATATATATCACTTAATTTAGGTCAAGTGTGAGTGCCGAAAATTAAGTGTTAATTTCAGCCTCCATCACTTACTAATTAAGAGATATATCTTAATTTAAATTCTATTAGAATTTAAATTCAAATGGCATTAGTTATTTAATCAAAACAAACTTACTTATTTAAGGTGATAAGTTGCCGAATTCAACTAGTATTTTAGTTTGAATTTTGGCTACTTTAATTCCCTCTCAAGTATTATATTTTGATTAAATACAAATTAGGATTTAATACTCAATTAACTTAATTATACTAGATAATTAATCAATTGAAATTAAACCTAGCACATGCCAACAAATTTCTCTCGTGACCAACTATTAACAGATTTGCCTAAAACAGCAAGCTGTTTTAGGCAAAAAGACAGTTCAATATGTTTGCCTAAAACAGTTAGCTATTTTAGGCAAAAATCTGTTTACCCATTTTATGCATTAATTTGACTTTAAATAAAAGTCCAAATTAATTCCCAATACACAATTTAAATATTTTAAGCCCAATGCTTTGTGTGCGATCCTATAGTTCATTTAATGTTGGCGATGAATTAATAAATTAATTCAAAGGCTATATATATTCTCTAGCAAGATATTATAGCATTCCAAATTAAATGAAAATGCATATGGCATTTAGTGACCTAATGCAATTTTGCATAGTCCCTTACCCTTAAATATCAGAATTAATATAAGGCATGGAACATGTCATCCTTATATATTTTAATTCCTTTCTTGATATTCCAGTGCCACTGAACTCTCAGATAAATAACGATTACTCATTATTTCATCTCGGTATGGCCATACACTTCTCAGTTCACTGATCAAGTGGCCGATGATATTTTCTCTCTTAATGAGAAGGGTAATCCCTTCACTTCTCTCATGCTCTCTAACATGAATCAATGTATACCCAATCATACCCGTACTTGTCACTCTGTTACGAGTACGTTAGGTGTATGTCAAAGTACACAGTAATTCATAAAGAGTTTCATAGAGATTTCAGGTCTAAGAACTCCGATACAAAACTTGCATATGAGAAACACTTATGACTTGTACCATGTAGTGTTCTCATGAGTGGATCTAATCCAGATACCGTGTTCTAAACATGTATCTATGATCTCTGATTGACACTCTTGTCCTTATGATCCGTAAGACAGAACTCAACTTATCAGAGAGAGCATACTAGTCTTAATTCATTTGTTATTCCCATAACAATGACTGACTAGGGATATTTAGAATGAAGTCTCATTTGTTTCAAGGTCTTACAACCATGTGCCTCACACATGATAACTTAAACTGAAACAACATTCTTGGATAGTTCTATCAATTGATATGCACAGGAAGACAATAGATAAAACAAATGCCTCATTTTATTAATTTCAAGTGTTTCGTTACATGCATTGGGGCTAGGGCTTACACTAACACTTTCACCATGATGAAACCTTCAGGAACACTTTGCCTCCCACATTGAATTCTATGTCCCTTCGCTTCAAATCTATATATGATTTCTATTGATCGGTTGCTATTTTTAAGTTGTCTCAAATCAGCTTCACTTTCTCTTCAATTTCTTTAATCAAATCAGGTCCAACTAATTTGCTTTCACTTAACTCAGTCCAACATAAAGGTGTTCTACATTTCCTCCTTATAGTGCTTCATATGGTTCCATTTTGATGCTAGATTGATAACAGTTGTTGTAAGCAAACTCAGCTAAAGGAAGGTATCTTTCCTAACTGCCGCCAAATTCAAGCACACAACATCATAGTATATCTTCCAATATTTGTATTAGCCACTCGAATTGACCATCTATTTATGGATGGAAAGCTGTGCTATAATCCAGGTGGGTTCCCAAAGCTTTTTGAAGTTTCTGCCAAAACTTGAAAGTGAACCTTGGATCCCTATATGAAATTATAGAAATAGGTACACCATAAAGTCTCATAATCTTATTCATATAGGTTTTTACTAATTTGGATAGGGAAAAGTTTGATCTCATAGGAAGAAAATGAGCTGACATAGTCATCCTATCCACTATAACCTAAATGGAGTCATGCTACTTCTTGGTGAGTAGCAATCCATATATAAAATTTGTGGTGATTCGCTCCCATTTTCACTCTGGTATAATGATAGATTGTAACAACCCTGAAGGAACTTGATGCTCAGCTTTTACCTGTTGATATATTAGACATTTAGTCACAAAATATGCTATTTCCCTTTCATTTCTGGCCACCAGTAAGATTTCTTCAGTTTCTGATATATTTTATTACTGCCTGGATACATTGTATAGTGAATATTGTGAGCTTCAGTCAGGATACTTTTCTTCAATTCCATATCATTTGGTACACATACAATGCCTTTATAGTATAGAAAATCGTTGTGGCCAAGAGAAAATTCAACACCTTTACCCGTTTGTATTTAAGGATGTGAAATAATAGAGGCCAACCTATCATCTTGCCTCCAAGTAGTTTTCACTTGTTGAAGCCAATGTGGTTTTAATTGCATTTTCAATACAAGTACTCCAACTTAAGCCATATTTAACTTCATCTTTATATCTCTCAAAGCCATCAAATATTTTCTGCTAAGCGCATCAGCAACCATATTTGCTTTGCCTTGATGGTAGTCAATTAAACAATCATAATCTTTAATAAGCTCTAACCATCTCCTCTGCCTCAGGTTCAGTTCCTTCTATCTAGGCAAATATTTCAAACTTTTATGGTAAGTATAAATGTAGCCTTTCTCCCCATATAAGTAATGTCTCCATATCATCAAAGCAAATACTATAGCTGCAAGTTCCAAATCGTGGGTAGGGTTGTTTCTTTTATGTGGTTTTAATTATCTAGAAGCATAGGGTACCACTTTGCCTTCCTACATAAGCACACATCCTAACCCATTCCTGGAGCCATCACTATAAATGATATATGGTTTAGCCGAAATAGGTTGTGTAAAGATAGGAGCTTCGGTCAACATAACCTTCAATTTCACAAAATTAGCTTGACATTTCTTAGTCTACTCAAACTTGGTATTTTTTAAAGTAATTTGGTGAGTGGGCAAGCTAGCATAGAAAATCCCTTTACAAAATGTCTATAGTACTAGCTAAACCAAGGAAACTGCGAACTTCTGGAACATTTTTAGGTGGCTTCCATTCAAGAATAGCTTCAACTTTATTGGAGTCTACCTTGATGCCATTTGTTAAAACCACGTGGCTAAGAAAAGTAACTTCATTTAGCCAAAATTCATATTTGCTGAATTTGGCATATAGCTGCTTATCTTTCAATGTCTGGAGCACAATTCTCAAATGCTGATCATGTTCCTCTGGTGTTCTAAAATAGACCAGGATGTGATCAATGAATACCACCAGAAATTGATCTAGGTGTGGATGGAAAATACAATTCATTAAGTCCATGAAAGCTGTTAGAGCATTAGTGAGGCTAAAGGGCATCACCACAAATTCATAATGCCCATACCTAGTATGAAAAGCAGTCTTGGGAATATCTCCTTCCTTTACCACTAGCTGGTAGTAACCCGACCTCAAGTCAATCTTTGAGAACGTGTTGTCTCCCTTTAATTGATCAAATAAGTCATCAATCCTGCACAACGGATATTTATTTTCGATGGTGGCTTTATTTAGTTACCTGTAATCGATGCACAACCTGAAGGATCCATCTTTTTTCTTTACAAACAATACTGGAGCTCCCCAGGGAGAAGCATTTGATCAGATGAAAACTTTTTCTAACAACTCTTGCAACTGGATCTTCAATTCTTTTAATTTTGCTAGTGCCATGCGATAAAGAGCCATTACAATTGGTGTTGTACCTAGTAGCACATCAATTGTAAATTCAACTTCCCTTTTTGGGGATAATCCTAGTAACTCCTTAGGAAACACATCAGGGAAGTCCCTAACTGTAGGCACATCACTAACTTTCAACTTCTCAGCTTCAGCTTTAGTAACATAAGCCAAATAAGTTGCACATCCTTTTTCTCACACACTTGTGTGCTACAATAGCCGATATATCATTGTAAGAAAATCATATCGTTCCCCTACCACTGTGATTTCCTCATTTTTCAGAGTCTTTAAGGTGATCATTTTTAAGTGGTAGTCAACTATCACCTGGTGCTTATAAAGCCAATCCATTTTTAAGAGAACATCAAACTCATGGAATGGAGTTCAATTAAATTTGCAGGGAAGGTAACATACTGTATCTAGATGGGGCAATCCTTATATATTTTGTTCATGACCACACTATGACTCAATAGGTTGCTCACCAAGATATCCTGATCTAATTATGTTTTTCCTAATCCATTCCCCTATGTGACTCTAGTGCTCAAATAAGAATGTATAGACTTGGGATCTATCAGTGCACAAATAGCATTATCAAATAGATAAAATTTACCTACAATAACGTCAAACACATCTTGATTCTTTTGGACTCTAACTAATTAATGCCTGGCAGCATAAGGCTTATCTGTAGCTGGTGGAGCTGAAGCACTACCTCATGTAGAAGTAGCTCCACTGGGTCCCCCTTTGCCTTTATCTCTGGCTGGAAGAGTAGCTCACCTACCAGTAGAAGTTTGAGCAACTAATGTAGTAGCTTGTGGTTGTGCTCTCGGATAATTTCTCAACATAGTTTCTTGAGATCCATACTTCAAATATGCCTCAGTCATTCTCCAACACTCTCTTGGATGTCATTGTCCACAATGCTCACACACTGGTACCTCATATTTGCTAACACCCAAACCTGAAGGAATATTACCCACTGACATAATAGAAGGGGCTGCTCAAGCTGTAATGCATTGACTAGACATTGGTATAGCTATGGAGTTCTATGGAGGAGCTGTAGTCGAATCCCTGACTCTTTTACTGGACCTACTACTTACTGCTTCAGAACCTGGTCTCCTTCTTTGTTGGAATCGGGCCCTTATGTTCACTTCTTCTTATTGAATAGTTTCCATTCTAATACCTGCATCCACTAGATCTTTCATGTTAGTGTACTCTTGCACTGCTAAAACTCTTCTCAAGTCATTATGAAGTCCCCTCTCAAATAACTGGCACATCTTTTCTGGTGGAAAACGATAATCTCTCATGTAAAAACTAAGTCTTTCAAACTCTCTATCATATTCTTGCACTGATCTAGTTCCATATATTTATCCTGAATTGTTGATAAAAATAGTCCTAGGTGATCTACTCAGATAGGGTGTAGAGTCTGACTGTATTCCACCACACATAAGCTGGACCCTGAAATAAGGCTACTGCTCCTTCTAACTTTTCCTCTGGTGGACTGTGAGTAATATCAAATAGTCTTTCAATTTTGTTAAGCCATTATTCAACTTCGATCGCTGTAATCTACCCCCGACCATAAAAATCCTCTACATTCAACCTTCTTAACTATTCTAGAATAGATCTTTTAGATGATTGAGATGGTGGCTGTTGTTAAGGCTATAATCTTTGAAAGAACTCTATCATCATCTACATGAAATCAACTCGTGCAGGAGGCGAAGGTGCCTAAGGCACTGATGTAGGAGTGTGCTGAGTGGACTGCTAGGATCTAGTACTCGGTATTGACTCCGTATTTTTGGATTAGCTGAGACCTCACTCTCAGCATCACTCATCAACTCAGCAATTTTTCTGGATCCGAAAGCCATGGCCAATACTGAAACACACAAGGGACAGGTAAAATTTAAATTTTAGAATTTATATCACGGTAATGTGGCATATACATATATCATATGCTTATTCATTTCCCCCCAGTCTGTATCACATATATCCACTCCGATCTTAGGACCGTCTAAACTAGGCTTTGGTACCATTAAATGTGACACTATTTGCTCACCCAATTTTCTAATATTTTATTTCTATTATTATCTTATTATTATTTTACTATTATTTTCTACTCCCTAAATCAATTGTATACTTATTTAGTATTATTATATTTCTAATGCTTTTTAAATAAATTTTTGACAGTATGACAACTTAAAATCATGCCACCCAAATCTGAAAAATTCAAATTACACTCTCAATATATTCATCCTCCAACTTCAATACTCCAACCAACAATCATAACACTTATAAATCAATCTCAATCTCGCACACGAACATCTCACACACACACTCACATACATTCACATATTTTAATTTCACTAAGTATATAAGACTATTTAATTTACATGCCATATTGGGATAGACATATCCAATAGCATTACAATTAATACAAAAATATTTCTAAATACATATTTATATTAGCTCTCAAAATTTATATGTCATGCCACATCTTCAAATTCTAGATTTTTTCAAATATTCTATATGTCCCTGCACGCAGTTAAAATAAAATTTCACCTAATTATTTTGTTTCTTAAATTAAGCATAATTTACCAAATTGCCATTCAAAATTTTATTTAGTAATTAATTCAAAATTTATTCATTTTACACCTTAATTTACTTTTGATTTCCTTATTAGTCGTATTCTTCACTTCATTTCATTTACATACAAAAGTTTGTGAAATTTTTCAATTAAATTCCTAGAGTTGACTTTTCTTAATTTTTAGTCAAATTAGTTTCAATTTTGATCCAATTGACATTCTTTGACTTATAATTCAATTTAATTACACAAATTTCAAATTAGTCCCACAAATTTTTTTCTAAAGGTGGAAATTTACAATTTAGCCCGTAAAATTTACTTTAATTACGATTTTACCGTTTTATCCAATTAACCATTTTAACTTTACTTTCCACCTTTTTGGCCTCAAATTTTCATTTTACCCTTAAGTTATCACGTAATTACTATTTTACCTTTATTTGATTTATTAGTCTCATTTTTTCACTTTATTTTTTATTTATTCCCATATATTATATCCAATTTGTTGTAATTACTCTTTTATTTTGATTTACATGTAAAATTACCATTTACCCCTAGTTGACATAAGTGGAAAACCACGAACTGGATAAGCAGATGCACACACTAATATACTGGAGTGAGCATAGCATCAGGGTATGAGACTATCTCCAGTAAATCCATATAATAAGCCAGCTAAGCAATACAAATCACTGTTCACTGTAGCCTTTCAATCGAATCATAAAAATACCGTAGGGTAATGGTCCCTATGGCTAGCATACTATCTTAGAGCTGGATCACTGACTAAAAACTAAGGGCATTATAAATTTTTATATGTCATATTTTTATACCATTATTTGTTCTTAATACATTATGTTAGCCACATTATACTTTCAATTATTTCCATATAAGCTTAATGTTCCAAAAATTCTTTACATATGTATTTTATACCATAAAATATAATTAAATCATGTCATTTAATCCATATATACCAATCGGCCACTAAGAGTAGTTTCACTTTCAAAATTTTTCTTCTTCCATTTTCACATCATACATAGTCTGAAATTAAGGTAGAAAATTTCATAGATTTAGATCATGATTTTAAGAAAATTAAAACTACCATGATTCTCTTCTAATCATCTCCTACATGTTCATAAATATTCTCCCACTAATTCCACCTAAAATCCATAAAATCATAAAATTTCACTTAAATTTCCTTATCTTATTTCTTAAATTCTTGACTCCTTTTTGATGTAAACTCTTTTCTAGGCTAAAAAGGATGAAATTTTGATTATGAAAATTAAATTTGGGCTTGAGATTTAAAGAAAGAGAGAGCTTGGATGAGTAAAAATTGAGGAAAGGGAGAGAGAGGGTTGGTTTAGATTTAGTCCAAGAAGAGGGAGGAGTTGATGCAATTTCTAGGTTATTTCTAGATTTTTCTACATCTGTATATTTTGTCTTTTAGTGTGCAAAAGAAGAGGCCAATATTCCTTCTTTTACTATTGAATCTAAAGGCTTTAAATTAAGCCATGTGTCACTCAATCCACTACTTACACATATCTTGTTATTCTAATATTGCTTGTACCAAATTATCACTTCTTAATAATGATTTCTATATCCCATATGTCCAAATTCTCGAATTTGATCCCTTAAATAACTCGATTTTGCACTTTGAATATTGAAATTTAGTTCCCCATGTCAGAATGTCTTGAAATTTTAGTCCACATGTTATAGTAAATTCAGAAACATATGGTTAAAATTTTAGCCTATTCTAACATCGTTTCAGTATATATCTGGCTTTGATGGCCTGTATAGCCGATCCAAAATTAGAAATCCCGAAACTACTAGAACACTTATTTTCCACTTCTAACAGGTTATTTGAATTATTAATATCATATTTATACATTCAAAATAATTTACGGAGTTCAGTACATTATTTTAGAGTTCGGTCAAACTTTTAGTCAACCATTTTTATGGTACCGAGTAAAACTTCTTTATCCCATTTAAAGATCAATCTAAGCTCATTTTTAGCTCCAATTATACCACTGAACCCCATTTAATATCTACTTTCATAAATCACTCTCAGGATAAATTATCCATCAGGTTATCCATCCATGGATTATCCTAATCCGAGCACGTTTAACCTTTACACTGGATCCCACTCCTATCTTATTCAACTCCATTTTCTCCAAAATTTATCCTAGAATAATTATTTATACTCTACATCATACTATACATGATAAATACAAATTTAGAGGCATTACACTTTACTTGTTTTGATATGTATGAATTTATTTGTAATTCATATAATCTAATTGTTTAGTGTGCAAGAATATATGTACAAGGATCCTTCTATAGTCATAGTTACATAACTTTGAACATTAATGTATTACATTCATTTTAATGTTATTTCATTCATTACATGTACACTTTATCATATTGCATAATTTCATAAGTAACTAATCAAAACAAATATAATAATGTACTTTGATTATTATCTTATTTTATATTTATAATCTCTTATAAGACAATAGTATGATCTAACTTTACCTTGGTACACCTATATAAGTATTATGCTTTGACTTAGTTCCTATACGATAACTTAGTCCTTACACATTTAGTGCCATACTTTTTGCTCATTTTTATGGCTAAAATGTTCTAAAGATGTTTAGGGAGGTTGGGACAAGATTTAGTAACCATTTGGGACCTAAATTCAACTTTAGGCAAGAACAAGGGATGGTTACGATCAGTAGCTTATCCCTACTGACCGTGACATAGATGATATGTCGATTCTATACTGATTCTGGAATACCTTACGGTTAGTACCAAAGGGTGATGATCGTGACCTAGGGTTATAAAAGGGGTCATGGTCAGTAGCTTATACCTGCTGATCATGACATAGATGACACCTTGGTTCTGAACTGAATTTAGGCTATATCACAGTCAGTAGGTCATACCCGTTGACCGTGAGGTCTATTCTGCTCAGAGGTAGATTCCTAGTCTCGATTTATATGCACTTTTAGACCTATAAAATATCATTTTTAGCCAAACTAGCCTTCTACAAAGTTATTCACCTATGTATCTAGTTTCTAAAAAAATAAAAATCACCCTAATCAAACTTTTAAATCTTCAAATATTCAACAAAAACCATAGAATGCTCCCAATGACTGGGCCACAACCACAAGCAGAATTAAAGCTCAATTTTTACCATCATGAAATAATATTTAGTTTTCAAGTTCTTCATATTCAATGAATATGTATGAATCTAGTTTCCGCTCCGATTGAAATTTCTCAATTTGAGTTACTGTAGCATAAGATATCATCAAAATAGTGCAGATTGGTCAAGTGAACCCTAAGGCAGATTTTGTAACTTTAAGAGCTACATACCTATTTCGATTTTCAAGCAACTTCAAGCTTAAATTCAATAATTAAGACATATATTGGTATCTATAAACACACTCCTTATGCCAATAACTCAAGCATACACACACTTAACCATGAAAAGTTTATATACCTTGTTTAGCCAATTTCTCTTTCTTCCTTTCTACTTCCTCTTTCTTTATTTTATTGGCTTATTTTTCTTCTACATATAGTATATTCCATAAATAAATAGTTATTTCCTATATCAATTCAAGCTTCCATAATTAAATCAAAAGAAGGAGAGAAAAGGGAGAATATTTTACCGCTTAACCTTAAATTCTCTTTCTTAAACCCTTTAAATAATCTTTAACATAAAACTTAAAGAGTAACTTGGTGGAAAGAGAACCAAATTTCTGTATTTTTAGAGCCCTAAAATGGCCGGCCACCTTTCCCTTTTATACTTCCTATGAAATCTCTTACTTTCTCTTGACAATTCTAAAGATAACTATGTGCCTTCATCCTATTGGTCCATTTGTGAGGCTATAGATGAATTGCTTCTTACTCCCTCATTCCTTTTTAATTTCTCATATACTCCCTAAAACTTTCTCTTTTCCTTTTCAATTGAATCCCTTAATGCCATTTTTTTTTTAATTATGCACATGTTCAACTTATTTTAATTTAATTTTCTTTAGATCCTTTACTACTCTCTAAGCACTTACTTCTTGTATCACCTTCCCAACATATCCTAGACATACCCGATTACAATTAGGGTATAAATTGGGGCCTCACATGCCCAACATGAACAATTAACTCAGTTATAAGGAAAAAATTAAATTAAGCTCAATTCTTCAGGTGGCATTAAAAACAAATATGATTGAATTATTATAAATCATAACAATATCATTAAATCTACAGGGAAAACTAGCGTTTGAAGCAACTAGAGAAAGAATGAAAAAATAGTACCATAAAAGAGTACACATACATCAAACAGAATCAAACTTTGTAACACTGAGATGATACAACTAAAAACAAATTTCATTTTCTTTAACCTCCTTATCAACTCGATAGAATGCATAGTACACATACATCAAACCTCAAATTTATATTAAACCCTAATGGAACTAAGTAAAAAAAATTATAAGCTTTTATCTCGATTTCAATTAAAAGACCGGATAGTGGCAAGAGAAAACTTACTCATACGCAAAATGATAGTCGTAACCTCAAGAGTTTAATTTTATGGATCACATTTGTTCCTTTGTTCTCAAATCTACAGCCACAAAATGCAGTGCTCGAATTTAAGGAACAAAATCAGTGTAAAATCATTAAAGAGACTATAGTTGGGAACCATTTCATCAAATTGATTGCTAATACCACCACAAATGACAACCAACAATTGAAGATTGGAGGCAGTGATGAAACCCTAGAATAACAGAAGAAGAGGTGCAAAGAAGAGCACAAAAAAAAATTAAAAAGAGATGCACTTATCTATTGAATGAGCCGCCACCCATGGCTTTTCCCTACAATGAATAATGCAATGGCATCAAAAGTAGAGCAATAAGGAAAGAAGAAGACAGATTTAGTGAAAAGCAAGTAGATTTTTTTTTAATTATTTGTATTTGCCACTTGAAGACCACTAGCTATTTTACCATCGTATGGGTTCTTGAGCACTCTAAAGGGTAGTTTTTGTTTCAAGTGAAAAAAAGATATTTTTGAAAATAAAAATTTAAAAAGTATGATTTATAAAAGGTTAAAAAAGAGAGTTGTATTTTTTGAAAAAAATGATAAAAATCTGACATTTGGGGTAATTTTCTCAAAAATCATTCTCTAATGGTTAAGTTAGTAACTTACTATCGTGGAGAGAAGAGAAAAATATACAAAAAAACAAAAAACAAAAACAAAAAGAGAGTTAGGGGCATAGGACTATCATCCGTGTGTCTTGAAAGGAAATGATGAACCTGATTGGAAATTGGAAAACCGAAATCAGGTGAACCTGACTAGAAATTTTTTAAGTTAAGATTCCAGATATGATAATATAGGTATCATATTTAATAGTAATTATTGGTAGATAGGAACATTGAATTAAATAAGCTATATGGTTAAATTTAATTTTGAATATATTGGAATAATAAGTGAACAACATATTTTAGTTAGGCAGAATATTAAAATATGTAGCATCTAAAAATAGAAACACAGAAAACAATGAAAAACATGTAACTAAAAATAATGCCCACAAGACATCTAAAAGCAAGGACGACCATAAAGAAAATAATTCTCAAATACTATCCATGGGAAAGAGAAAGGCAAATAATTTAGTTTTGTTTTGTTTTTCGGTTTGATTAATTAGATGAGGAAACTGTGCCCAAATATTGACAAAGAAGATGGGCTCGAGACAGTGCTTGAGGTGCCAATACCAGAAGAAATGTTCACCAGCATGGGTAGCAACATGACGTTGCGTTGGCAAAATATGATGACGTGGATGAGAGGTCAAAATTCAGATAAATGGTCACAGCCAGTAATTGCTGGGCGGATTAACGAGCTTCGTTTTCTTCTTTATTTAGTTGGATCTCCTCTTATTCCTCTTCAGGTTCAACTTGGCCATTCTATTCATAAGCCTGTCAAAGATTGTTCCATTGTAAGCTATCTGTCCTTTTTTTCATTATTTTTTATGGAATAACTGCATTTTGTTGGCCCTTAAACTATTTAAAACGGAAATTAGTTAAAATTAAAAATTATATTTTTCAAAATAAGTGATTTTTGTTATTTAATTTGTTAAAATAGACATATTTTATCTTTAAAGTAGACGACGAGTAAACATAGAATATATTAAAAGAGGAGTGAAAACTACTAAAACTTAAATATAATAGAAAATTAAAAAAATTAAGAAGGGCAAACTAAAAAAACTTTGAAGGATTTATTTAGAAAAATCTAAATATAAAAAAAATGCTACTTTATTAAAAAAAAAAAAGCTCCCTCATACAACATGTAGGCCCGCCCATGAACATGCAGAATTATGTTATTGACTTTCATACAAGATATCGATAAAATCTTGGTGTTTCAAATATATGCAAAAATCAATCTAAAAATTTTAAGGGAAAATCGGCTTATTTTAAATAATTTTGGAATAAAAATGTCATTTATCTTTTTTTATATATATGGAAAATATTGAAAAACAAAATTAATTGTGTTACTAATTAAATTTTTATATATGTTTTTGAATAATTCTATAAATAATATTTTTTGAAAAAATAATTTAAAAAATGTAGTGTTTCCAAAAAATATTTAGAAATATAGGATTTTTAATGAATCCGCCGCAGTTGACTGTAGATGCAGGTCTCGCTAGAGTCCGAAAAGATTTATACTAAAATCGCAACAAGGTACTGTGTATTTGGATTAGTGGATTTTACTAAATTCTAAAAAATTATAAGTTCTCTCTCTTCCCTTTTCTTACAATTTTAAGATGATGAAATCCAACCAAAAGGTTTTTCACCAATAGAAAATCTGTATATCATGCATAAGTATGTATGAATTTTTTCTTTCATAATAATAATAATTTATTTATATAATTACACAAATCACAGCTATTAAAATCAATACAATACGGTTAAATTTAATTCCATAAACTTTTTATTAATCTAATAAAGTAAATGGTAAAAATATTTTTGCTCAATACCGCAAAAAACTGTTTATATCACCAATAAAATTGTAAATTGAAATCGATTTTTAAAAGTATGATATTGTTTTCTACATTTGCTTGTCCTGATTCCTTTAACTTTAAAAAATATTAATAATCTTTTGGCAAAATATATTTTTAAATTTCTAAACTTTTAAAATTTTTTGGATTGGGTTCCTTTATAAATTTTTTTTATTAGTCCCTATACTTTAATATAAGTAAATGCAGTCTCTCATAAACGGAACATGCACACATTAATTCAGGAATTTAAAAATATGTTTTGCCAACAAATTATTATCATCTTTTAAAATTTACAAGTGTTAAAAAAAATAAATGTAGAAAAATATATCATACTTTTAAATCGATTTTGATTCACGGTTTTATTAGTGATATGAATAACTTTTTGTAGTATTGAACAAAATATATATCGTTTTTACCATTTATCTTATTAGAATAATAATAGTTTATGGAATTTTTTTTTAAAGAATAGTTTATGGAATTTTAAGTTTAACCGATAATTAATAGTTATGAGCTATCTAATAATAATAATAATAATAATAATAGTGAAAGAAGAAAAAAACATCCACCCACATGTATGAATGATATACAAATTGTCTATTGTTGAAAGATTTTTTGGTTGAGTTCCAACAGATTAACAATGCCAAAAAAGAAAGTAAAGAGAAATTCTAATTTTTTTATAATTTACTAAGATATACTGATTTGAATCTACAACAGCTTGTAGCGGATTCGGTACAAATATTAAAATTTCAATAGAATTCATGTACCTAAATCTGTGACCATCTGTCATGAATTTATTAAAAACTCTATCTTTTCAAATATTTTTTAAACTATACCACTTTTCAAGTTATTTTTTAAGAAAATATTATTTATAAAATAATTCCTTTGAATTTAAATGCAGCAAGCGTCAACAGCAAAATACATAGTGCAACAATACATAGCAGCAACAGGAGGACAACCAGCATTAAACGCAGTGCATAACATGTGTGTAACAGGAGAAGTGAAGATCACAGCATCAGAATTTCATCAAGGAGATCAAACCATTAACGTCAAAAGCACAGAAGAAGCAGGTGGTTTTGTTCTTTGGCAAAAGGATCCTGATTTCTGGATATTAGAGCTTGTCATTTCTGGCTGCAAAGTCGTTTGCGGTAGCAATGGCAAACTCTCTTGGAGGCATTCTTCTAATCAACATACTCCTGTTTCTAAGGGTCCTCCTAGACCCCTGCGTCGTTTCTTGCAGGTATTTTATATTTTCTAATCTTTTAACATTTCGTTTTTTCAATATTTACAAAATTTCTAAAGTATTTTCTTTTCTAAGATTATCTTATTTTTCTATGACCTGAATTGTTATATTAGGAGAAGCTTGATAATATATATTTTTTTAATACTTTATCATATAAAAATATTTTTTTGTCTTTCCATTATATAAATGAATAGACGATTAAAGATATTAAATTATTAATACATTTTGTACTATATTAGAATTACCGACATTAGAAGCAAATTACCTGATCATAACAGAGTATTGAAATACAACAGAGTATTACATAAAATAGAATTTTTTTTTAATTAAGTATTGAAATATGCAACGAATTGATATAATATAAAATTTATTAATAGCCATTGGTATCATAGAAAACACGAGCAATATAAAATTTTAACAGGTCATGCGGGTGAATTCGTGACCGGTTGGTTTGAATCAATTTATTTTATTTCCAACTCAATTCGATTTTTTTTTAAATTAAACGAATTAAATTTGAGTATAGATTATATAAGTCAGATTCTTGGTCGGATCTAAATTGGAGCTCCGAGACAAACCTCCGGAGAACAATAGTACCTTTTTTCCTTAATATATATGACAAAAAAAAATATTTTGGGCCAAATTAAGAAAGTTTGAGGGTGATTTTGCAAGTAATAACTGATTTTTTTTTATTTTAATTATAATGTGAATTTCTAAAATAAAGCATGATACATAACAGGGTTTGGACCCAAGGTCAACAGCAAATTTATTTTTAGATGCAACATGCATTGGAGAGAAAATAATAAATGAAGAAGATTGCTTTATACTGAAGCTAGAGACATCTCCAGCAATTAGGGAAGCACAAGGTGGGCCCAATTATGAGATAATTCATCACACAATATGGGGGTATTTTAGTCAAAGGTCAGGACTTTTGATCCAGTTTGAAGATTCGAGGCTATTAAGAATGAGAACTAAGGAGGACGATGATGTTTTCTGGGAAACAAGCACAGAGTCAGTAATGGAAGATTATAGGTATGTGGATGGAGTTAACATTGCTCACAGCGGTAAAACTCGAGTTACTGTTTTTAGATATGGAGAACAGTCTGCTAATCACAAAAGACAAATGGAAGAGAAATGGAAAATTGAAGATGTCGATTTTAATATTTGGGGTTTAACTAATGACCATTTTTTACCTCCTTCCGATATTAAATCCGATCAGAAATAATACTATTTATTTATTTATGTAAATACCAGAAAAAAACTAATTATATTTGTTTGTATTTATTTCATCAAAGAAAATTATTATTATTTTTTTAGTTCTGGCATTTTCTGTGAAAAATAACCAGCAATATGGTTATAAGATTTTGGTTGGAAAACAAGTTGTGTAAATAAAGCTAGCAAAATTGAACAAAAAATCTTTTTTTTTTCCCTCTCAATCTTATGTGAATAATTATTTCTTTTATTATTATTATTATTATTATTATTATTATTATTATTATTATTATTATTATTATTATTATCCATTTTCCAAAATCTGATTGCAGAGATGGACTTACATATAGTCACGGAGGCACACTATTGAAAGTGTGCACACTTTTTAGAAATTTCTAATTATATATATATATATATATATATATAGAAATTTCTATATATATATATATATATATATATATATATATATATATATATATATATATATTATAATAGTGACGCCCCTAATTTATTTTATATACCTCCTTCCAAATTTTAATTTAATAATAATCATATAAGTTTCCACACTAAAATTCATGCTCTCACTAATCTTAGGATTTTACCTCCGTCAGTAACTGCATATATACATTTTGAGAGGAGTTAGCACCCTCAGTTTATTTTTTTTTAATTAAAATCTTTCTTATAAAAATACAGTTTGCTCCAAAAAAAAATGTTATAATTTTACTCGCCAAATTTTTTAAATTCCTCATATATTTTCCTATATAATCGCTAAGTGAGTGAATTTAATCTTTGTATTTATTTAATGATTACGAAGTAGAATTATTAGTACTTCAAGAGATAAGACGTGTTAGTAGGGTTTTATTCTCCTTAATCTACACTTTACTCGGACATGACTACATAAGTATGATATTTTAATTAAATATTCTAAACTTATATCGTGTTAGTAGGGCTTTCACCCAGAAGACCCGGGTTCGTTTCCCGGCAACGGAATTTATCGTCTTTTATGTTGTATAAATTTTTTTTATTTTATTTATTTTTTTTAAATAAAAAACTTCGCTTTTAAAGTTTTCAAGTGAAAATCAGGTTATATTACTAACATGAATTCCAGTAGCCACTCCTTTTTCTTTATCAACAAAAGCTGGATCCAGATTTGTACATATTGATATTCTCTTTTTGGCATAATATATGATTTAATACATGTATTTTTACAGGTTTGCCATCCAGCTTTATAAACTCTTCGAAATCCCAATTCAACAAATATAGTTAGCTATATTTTTGAGAGGAAAATGTAAAATTTTAATTTAGCTATACTTTTTTCTAACATTCTTTGAAAGGAAAATATAAAATTTTATTTAATCATGGATTTAATTAAGTCTTTGTCTAGTAAATTTAAAAAAAATTTGAGTCAATTATTTTTTTTGTTGGCAACAACAAATGAAATTTTGGCTTACCAAATTAGGTTTTTTTTTCTTTTTTTTTTTTTTTTGTGATTTTGAGTGGTTATAAGGATAAAAGTTTTACAAAAATATCTAAAATAAACCACCGATTTGGTGATGCTTCTACTTCTAGTTCCAAAGATGATTTTAATGAAAAAGATATTTTATATCATGGTCAACATTTTAAGTGTTTTGTCTGATAACATATCTCTCATCTTTTTTTTTTTATATATCAAAATTGCTATTAAATTGTGTAATACATTAGAGTATAAATATGTACTGAACAACATGACTAAAAATATGTAGTATTGAAAATTTTCTTGATTTTCATAAGGTTGATAGAAAAAGTATGTTTGATCAAATTTATAATTTTAAAAATATCATTTTTGATTTAAAAATTAAAGGCATTGAATTTCATGACATTGTGCTTGTCTTTTTTTTATTATTATTAAAAGTCGCCACCTTCTTGATCCGATTTTGGTAGAGGTTTAAAATAAAAATCAGAAAAATTTTCTTTTGATGATTTATTGTTTTTTTTTTTTTAAGAATTGAAGAAAGGCATAGTATTTCACTAAAATAAAATTGCAAATTTTATGTAAAAGCTCATATTGTTGAAAATGTTCATAAACCTAAAACTAAGAATTTTAAGAAAAATGCTTATAAGAAAAATTCTGGTGATAGTGGCAATTTCAATAATGATAAACCAAAAAATAACAAAATTAATCAGAAAAAAATGTTTAAAATGTTAGATTTGTGTCAAGATTAATCATGTTGCCAAAAATTACTTTAAATGCCATGTTCAACATATTAAAAGCATCAACAGCTGAAAACCTCAAGCAAATATAGTACCTTTAAAACCTAACTCTCTTTCCTCATCTTACATGTATTTTGTTTCTAGCCTAAAGTTAAATATGATTTTAAACTCACGTGATTGATGGATAGACTCTAGTGCTAGTGCACATGCTTATGCTATTTCAAGCGCAAGATTTGAGAGCATAGCGAATGATAGCGAGGCTTAAATCCTAGAAGAAGGCTAAATCAAGTAGGAATTATTTTCCGGAAATTTATTTATTTTAGATGGTGTTTTTCATATTCCTAGTTTAAGGAAAAACTTGATTAGTGCATTTTTATTAGATCAAAATGGTTTTAATCTTCTTCTTGGTTCAAATAAAGTTATTAGTACTAGATATGATACTTTTATTGGAAAAGAATATTTGGTCAATGGTATAAATTAATTGTGGTGCCATATTTTAATAATAAAATGTCTTTTCTTGATTCTTCTATTGTTGTTGTCGAATGTAATAATACTTGGCAAGGTAGACTTGAACATATAAATCTTGATACTATAAAAAGAATGATGGGTTTAGAATTAATCTCAAGGCATGAAATTAATAAAAAGAAAAAAAAAATGTCAAATTTGTGTTCAACCTAAACAACATAGAAAACCTTTTAAACATGTGATAATAAAATTATCATTATTAGAATTGATACATAGTGATATTTGTGACAGTAATAATACTTGTGGTAGTAAGAGATATTTTATTACATTTATTGATAAATTTTCTAAATATTGCCATGTGTATTTGACTAATTGCAAAAATAAATTTTTTAATAAATTTAAAATTTATAAGATAGAAGTAGAAAAATAACTTAATAAGAAAATTAAAAATTTCCATTTCGATAAAGGCGATGAATACACATTAAATGAAATGAATTAATTTTGTGAATTGCATGCTATCGTTCATCAAGTTACACTTTTCTATTCACCTCAATCAAATGTAGTAGAAAAAAAAAACTCTTATGGATATGATTAGTACCTTTTTCAATGGTGATCTAGAAGAAGAAATTTACATGAATTAATCTGAAGATTTTATTATACCACGGTAAGAAAATAAAGTTTGTAGACTTGTGAAGTCTTTTTATGGACTAAATCAATCTCCTAAATAACGACGTGAAAAATTTGATGAAGTCATGTTGTCTAATGGCTTTCAAATAAATAATATTGATGAATGTGTTTACTTTAAAAATTTTAAAAAATCTTATGTGCTATTTTATTTGTATGTAGATGACATATTAATTTTGGAAAGTAATTTAAATTTAATTACTATGACTAAATCGTTTCGTTCAAAGAATTTCAACATGAAAGAATTGGGTAAAGCTGATGTATTTTTAGGAATTAAATTATTGAAAATAATGATGGCATCATAGGACATAAATAATTGTTTTGATATAATATAAGTCCTTAAACAATTTGTTTTCTTGTGATTGTGTTAAATGATTTGAACTTTTTCTTATGCTTAAAATATCTTGTTTATTTGCATCATGCATGGCAATAATCATAGCATATTCAAGGCAATAATTCAATAAATACAAGTATCTATTTAATCTCAAGGAAAAGACATCTTGATTACATCCATTATGATTCTTAAAATAATATTTGAGAGAACAAAAAGAAACGAGAAAAGAAAAAAAAAAAGATATAAAAAAATGAGAGTCTTTGCCTGAGCCCAACGTGACTTTATTGTCGCATTTGCAACCTTGTAGATGACATAATGTAAGCTAATGTGCCTTATGGGTGCTAAATTGTATGCAACAAATTGAAAAGGTCCCATGACAAAAAAAAATAAAAAAAAAGAGAAAAGGAAAGAAATAAAGGCTCGCGAGTTGAAAATCGAAAGAAAGCAATCTTGTTAAAATTGGGTACCCCGCACGGGTGAAAATAAAAAAAAGGCACCCTAGAAAAAGGATAAAGGCTGAGAGAAAATATTAAATCAAGAAAATCTGAGAAGGCTTATTGATAATAGGAGTCGGATGGACATAAGATGTACTCCTTGAGATTGAATAAAACCTGTGTCTTTGCATTACATGTTAGGTTATACCTATTATTGTCGTCAAGAGATGCATGTAGATAGGAAATCATACATAAGTCAAGTATAGGCATATAATCAAGGGAAAATTATGACATACAAAGGCATACCCCTTTAAAAAAAGGTTGTTAGAGATGAAAATTGTAACTGGTTCTCTAAGCAAAAGTTACGCCAAGGGATAGGGTGAAAACCTAGAGATAAGCAGTCTATCCTACAAAAAGGGAACAAATGAAATTCACTGGACTAGGTTGGGTCATTTTCGAGAAAAAATAAGTCACAAGATCATGTGAAAATTCAAAATGACACATTTCTTGCTAAGAAAAGATAGTGTGAAAATCCACAATGGGCACATTACCTTCAAAATAATGACCTGGAGTAATAAGGAGCAGAAAGATAATAAGGCCATCTATCACTCACCTTTAATTCACTTAGATGAATAGGTTCTCTACATTTTGTATGGCCCATGCATTCCATTATACATAGGTCATTTGCATATACTTATGAAAATCCACCCTTTACATACATTTCATGCATCATAATCCCTTGCATTAAAAAAACCAAAATAAAAAAGAAGAAAAATGCCCATAGGTTCATCAAGTAAAGATGGCCATGCCAAACTCATTGAAACCATACCAAGATCACAAGCATTCAACTCAATCATCACCTCATAATAGGAGGCAAACCAATAGGCCTCATCCATATGATGCTTTAAAGGAAGGTTGAGACAATCAGACCAAGATGAAAGTTTAAAGTGGCAACACAATGTCTTCAGAAGACAAATATAGGTTAGTCTCCCTTCTAATTCTAATACCGTGCTAATGCTGAATCTTTTCTCACATGTACTAAAGACCTCTCAAGAGGCACCTAGCTAATGTCATCAACAAGAGATATTCAAACAAGAATGATTAAAACATCAATAAATTGATGGCAAATAACACTTCCATAGAAGGTTGAAATGTCGATAAGCTGATAGTAAAAGCCACAAGAGATTGAAATGTCCACAAGATGACAATAAAAGCCATAAGAGGTTGAAATGTCAACAAGATGATGGTAAAAGCCACCAAAGGGTTAAAATGTCAACAAGCTGATGGTATAAGCCAAAAAGGGTTGAAATGTCAAAAAGATGAAAATAAAAACCACACCAACAGAAAGAGATTAAACATTGATAAATTGACAGTAATATCATTTTGACTAGAAAGAGATTAAAACATCAATGGATCGATAATCAATATCACTATAAACTTGACTAAATTTTTGCATTGGATGTTTTGATTTTTAAAATACTTAAAATATTTTGGTCTTGCACACACATAAGGAAACTAATTCATATTATCTTATTTGAAGTTATTTTAATTGGAATTTTGTTAAGTGCTCTTGTTAAATTGCTAAATTTGATTTTGAAATGTATGATTCTTTATTTAAGTTTGATTATTTTTGAAGAATTGGATTGTTCTAATTTGCTCGGGGGCGAGCAAAGTCTAAGTGTGGGGTATTTGATAATTGTGAGATTAATGATATTTTTAACAAATTTTTAGGTAGTTGATTAAGTTAATTTAGTGTTAATTTGGTTAAATTTTAGTTTAATTGGTTAATTTTATATTTTTGAAGTTAAATGTAAATTTTGATGTTTTTCAAGGTTAAAATTGAAGAAAAATGACTTAATTGAGAAAAATGCAAAGTTTTGGGGGCAATATTTTAAATTCCAGAATTTTATGCCCAAGAATTAGACGATTAGTCTAGAATGTGTTTACACTACCGTGTGAAGAATTTGGGACAACCGTGCATTAGTCTTCTATTTTAATGAAATAAAAAGAGGAAAATAGTCAAGTGAGTTAAAGCTTGTGCACGGCAGTGCACCACCAAGAACAGATCAATGCACAGCGGCAGAAGGAAGGAGATGTGATGCACGGCAGTGCATTTGATGGAGTAAAATCTTGCACAGCTACGCATCATAAAGAAAGGCAATGCATGGTCGTGCATGCTCCTTAGTCTCTCCTCAACCGACCGTGAATTAAAAGAAGTCTTTTCCTATTATAATTTAGGAAGTCACAAAGAGCTAACACTTGGAGATTCGCTTATAAAAGCTGAAGAAAAGCACCAAAGAAGGGAGAGCAACAATTTTCATTACTTTGAAATTAGCTTAGTTTAGTTTTAGTTTTGTTTTTACGTTAAGTTTCTGTTATCTGTGAAGAACAAGCTTAAGAGTAGGAAGCTAATTTTCTATCATAATTGTTAAGGAAGCTTCTTAAACTCTATGTTTTTGCTTCTTCTTTTTAATTTAGCTTTTGTTTTTAATATGAATTGTGAGTAGTTCCTTTACTATTGCTAAAGGCTACTTGAATCCTTAATTTTTATTGTAATGAATTAATTGAGCTTTAAATTCGTTATTGGTTGATTATTTCTTGGTTTTAAGCATATTCTTATCTTTGATTATGTTGATATTATTTTTTGATTTATTGATTCAATAACTAAAAGTTGGTTTAGACATTATCATTGATTTGCATGCTTTTAAATTAGTTCTTTAATGTTCATACATGATTATTTTCTGAAATTAAAGGTAATTATGTGTTAATTTTATTGATTAATACTAAGAGAGAGAAAAACTAAGAATAAACTGGGAATTGAATTTTCTTACAAAAGAGTTTAATGAATGTTTAGGATTTTAACTAGAGTTTTATGCTAAAGTATTGAGTTGTTCTTAACAAGGAAATTTAATACTTAAGAAAGATAGTCTTGTTCCAAGGTATCAGGCTTTATTTTATCTGGTTTTCTATAATCACTAAGATTTCTACAAAATTTGAGTCATTGCAATATAAAGTCAAGGTGGATAGTCCTTTAGTGAAAGTTATTTTAATATTGATTTTTCTAATCCTATTTATTTCCTTTAATTTAAGATTTATTTACTTGTTTACTTTAGTTTTTATTCATCAATGTTTAATTGTTTTTCTTTAATTTAGTTAGTCTTCATCAGTATAACTCTGGGATTTCTTTTCTTTCTTTTACACCTAATTTTCATTTAAAACTCAAAATTTTCATACAAACACAGGTTTCCCTTGGGTTCAATATTAGAGGGTCATAATTATATTTTCCTATATTGCTAGCCGATCTAGTACACTTGCTAGACACTGATCAAAGGAAATTAGCCCGAACTTTTATACACATCGCATTTTAATGGAAGAGGATTACAAACCTGTGGCACAACCTCAATGGAGACTTAACCCAGCTATGCAAAAAGTCATGAAGAAAGAGGTTATCAAGCTGTTGGATGCAGGTATTATCTATCCAATTTCTGATAGTAAATGGGTGAGTCTGATCCAATATTTTTCCTAAATAAGGGGGATGACGGTAATAACCAATGAACTTAATAAATTAATTCTAACTCATATATTTACAGGCTAAAGAGTGTGTATAGACTATACGAGGCTAAATAATGCCACTAGAAAAGACCATTTCCCTTTATCCTTGATTGATTAAATGTTAGAAATATTTGCAGAAAATAAATTCTATTATTTTCTATATGGGTACTTTAGGTATATGTAAATTCCTATCGCACTCAAGGACCAAGATAAGACTACTTTCACCTACTTTTATAGAAAATTTTCCTATTGACGTATGCGCTTTGGGCTATATAATGCACAAACTATATTTCAACGATCCATAATGGCCATATTTCATTATTTTATAGAAAAATGTATGAAAGTGTTTATGGATGATTTCACAATCTATGGTAAGGAGTTTGAAGGTTGTCTAGCCAATCTTGATAAGGTTTTGAAAAGGTGTGAGGCCACCAACTTAATACTAAATTGGAAAAAGTGTCATTTTATGGCACGTGAGGACATAATACTTGGTCATAAGATCTTGGAGAGTGGTGTAGAGGTTGAGAAGGCTAAAGTAGAGGTCATTGAAAAACTACCCCTTTCGACCACTGTTAAGGGTATTAGAAGTTTCTTACAACATGTTGGGTTTTACCATCATTTCATTAAGAATTTTTCTAAAATAGCAAAGCATTTTTCTAATCTTTTGATAAAGGATGTTGCATTTGTTTTTTTATGAGTGTTTATAGGTTTTTAATACTTTAAAATAGAAATTAATCTCAACCCCCATCATTGCCTCACTAAGTTGGAAGTTACCCTTTGAGATCATGTGTAATGCCAACGATTTTACGGTTGGAGCTGTGTTGGGGTAGAGAAAATATAAGGTTTTTCACACTATCTATTATGTAAGTCACACTCTTACTTGAGCTCAAGTGAATTACACAACTGTAGAAAAGGAACATCTAACAATTATGTTTGCCTTTGAGAAGTTTTGGGCTTATTTGCTTGGAGCTAAAATGATATTTTGGTTGGATCATGTAGCTTTACAACTTGTCTTTGCTAAAAAAAAAGACTCCAAACCTAGATTGATTTGATTGGTGTTGTTATTACAAGAGTTTGATGTGGAAATCAAGGATAAAAAAGGAACTGAGAACTTTATAGCCAATCATTTATCAAAATTAGATTGTGAACATATTGAAAAGGTAGAAATTCTTAACCTATTTCTCAAAGAGCAAATCTGTGCTATATTTTTTGTTGTTATATCTATTATGTGGTATACTGATATAGCTAACTATCTTATAGGTGGTTATCTTCCAAAAGAGTATACATGGCAGTAAAAGAAAAAGCTAAAATCATATACAAGGAACTATTTATGGGATGATCCATATTTATTTTAGTTATGTCTACATTAGGTGCTATGAAGATGCATTTCTAAGGAGGAACAATTAGATATCATGAAATCATGCCATGGAGGAAAGGTCAAAGGTCACTGTGAACCGAATTATACGATAGCTAAAATCTTACAATCAGGTTTCTTTTTGCCTTCTCTATTTAACGATGTTAAATCTTTAATATCTTTGTAAGAGAAATGCCAATATATTGGTCATACCTCTAAGCGTGATGAAATGTCATTGAATAATATCTTAGAGATTGAATTTTTTAATGTTTGGGGGATCAATTTTATGGGACCATTTTCTAACTCTTTAAAATTTGAATATATTCTAGTAGCTGTTGATTATGTTAGCAAATGGATAAAGGTCGTAGCTACTAGGACATTTGATGCATGAGTGGTATTTAAATTCTTTAAGAGGAATATTTTTACTCAGTTGGGCTACTAAGGGCTATTATTAGCAATGGTGTCAAACATTTCATTAACCATCAGTTTAGAACCGTACTTAGAAAATATGATGTCAAGTATAAGATCACAAATCCATACCATCCCTAAGCTAATGGGCATGTAGAGGTGTCTAATAGGAAATCAAAATTAGTCTTGGAAAATACTGTCAATAATGCTAGGAAGGATTAGTCTCAAAAGTTAGATAATGCTCTATAGGCCTATAGAACTGCATTTAAAACTCTAATAGGCATATTTCCATTTAGACTTGTTTTGGAAAAGCATGTCATTTACCGATCAAACTTGAAAATAAAGCATATTAGGCTACAGAGTTTCTTAATTTTGATTTGAGATGTGCAGGTGAGAAGAGACTTTTATAGCTTAATGAACTTGATAAATTTCAACTTTGGTCATATGAAAATGCTGCTACATATAAGAAGAAGATGAAGCATTAGCATGATAAGAAGATGGTCTAGAAAGATTTTGTTCTAGGAATATTGGTATTGCTCTATAACTGTAGGCTATGATTATTGCTAGGGAAATTAAAGGCAATGTGGCTTTATCTTCCTTATTATTCTCCAAAGGGCTTTTAGATTGTAAAATAGTCATCTTTTTCTAAACATATATGCTCGTGGATAAAAACCTTTGTTAGTAACATAAAAGTAAGAGATCCCATGCTTTCGCTATTGTATTTTTACCCTAAATTATTGTATTTATACTGTTTTAGGTGCATGAATGATAACATTGGTATTGGAGCCTTGGTTTTTACGTTTTTGCATGTTTTTATTTTAGATGAAATTTGGTAGATCTAAATAGGTAGCATGAACACCTATTTATTTTTTTATATGTTACTAATGCTACTTTCATATTTTTTTGTGTGCGTATGTGTACATAAAAATTATGTAAAAACTCCATTTTTTTAATTTAAACCTCACCATCAAGTTCGTGGACCCTAAAAATCCCCCATTAACTGAAGCTTGATCGTTGAAAAAAGCTTCCAAAGGGCACATATACCTCACATATGGACTAGCTGTCAGAATTAAAACATCACTTTGACATTTGGCCCAATAGAGGCACGACACATAGACCACTGTGGTAGTGCCATGTGTCACCACATGTCAGGGTGATGTGTCATTCTGACAAGTGGACCAATGGGGTGAAGACATGTGGACCACTATGGTGGTACCATATGTCACCATGTGTCACTCTAACATATGAACCAGTGGGGGGGACACATGATACGTTGTGGTGCTACCATATGTCATGCTTGCATTTCACCCTTGACACATTATCCATTCAAGGTTAGCTATATGGCACATATAGGTCCACCAAGATGCCACGTGGACCAACGATTGACTACCACGTGGCACACGTTAGTCCACTTGGATGCCATGTGGCCACCACAGGGATCTAACGTGGTGACACATGGCTCAGTAGGGTTGTGACACATGGAAGTAAGCCTTAGTTGGTGCGTGATGTATTTGTTGTGCGTAAGGCACGTGAGGTATTTTTTGAAAATTGTTTGAGTTGAAAATTTTTTGAGGATCAGAAAAATATTTTTGGATTTTTTCCAAATAAAATTATTTTATAAAATTGTAGAAAATATATTTTTCTATCTTCTTAAATTTTCAAACTTGTTTGAAAATTATATTTCAAGGATATGTCCTTATTCATTATTGAAATGAGTTTCAATCATATATATTTGTACATGAGTGTACTAACTGTTTAATTTTATGTTATGTGTAATGGATCTTAAAGACTCTTAAATGTCCATAGATTCCTCAAGGCATTGCAGAACTAATGTGAAAGTGTGAAAAGTGTTCAAAATGAGGATGGATATGAAGGTTCGAGCTAATGACACTGATGTAATAATGCATCATATGGTGCTTATTTATAAACAAATGCAAGAGTGCATTTAGGTTATTGGCCTAGATCGAGGAATTAATAACAAGACCTTGTTTAAAGTGATAAAGAAATCTTTTGGTCACCATCCATATCTAAGGAACTTAATGGTTGAATCCTGGACTGCGGAAAATGGACATTATAGAAAGTTGATTATCCATTTTTGTTCAAGGTAACCAAAATATAAGTGTTAAGGAGTAACATGAAATCTGAGATGGTGATTAAGAGTGGACATACACTGTATCATTAATGGCTTCATGATCAATTTTATGGCATACCTTTTGATTTGTTAGAAAGGGTCAAAAAAATCATTTCCCATGACGAGGGTAGTTTTGAGATGTCTTAGATTTCCTGAGTTGTTGGCATGAGTGTTAATTTATTATTGGTTAATGAATTTTTAAGATATGATTTATATTTCCTATAATATTTTAAGATAAGTGTATCTTATTATATTTTATTTGCTTTTGGGATTGTTGGATGCTTATAACTGATTAAATAAATGCATTTATTTATTTTTGGATATTATATTGGCATTTAACATTTATTATGAATGTTTTTATTTTATTGTTAATTGGTTTGCAATATTTTATGAGAAAAATGATTGCCTGATAATTGAGTTAAAACTTAGATTATCTAATGTATAATATCCTTTTTAAGTTTAAGAACTTAATACCCAACAATTAAGATTTACTATGCATGAAATTGTAACCTGTAAGGTTGGACATTAGGACTTAGAGGATGATTGGATATCATTAGTAACCTTTTTGAATTTAGGCCTAATAAATAGCTTTATTAGGTTATTTTTTAGATGCATAATAAATAACATGTATTGCCTAATTCTCATTTAATAATGTGTAAATTTTATTCCATTAGAGATCAGAGGATCCAAATGGATACCGCTTTTCATATATAGATTATGAAAATCTAGTACATGTTTGAAGAGCAAAAGGCTTTAGAAACCTTGAGTTCGGTTATGGCTGAACTCAAAGATAGCACCACATCTAACAAAATTAGGACTAAGATGCATGTGTGGCATTAAAGAGAAATCCCACTGCTCATATTATATTGCTAAGTTCAATAGATGATGACATCACTAAGCAATTCTGCAAGTATCACAATACGCATTGTAGGAAAAGTTTAGAGGTGTGTCTCTAACTAAGCTATGATCATTGATAATCAAATTTGATACTTATTAGAAGAAATCTAATCATAGCATGTGGAAACATCTAAAAGAGATGAAAAATATGATATCTTAGCTTAGTGATGCTGGTCATAAACTGATATCTAGGCTATCATCTGCTCTTTACCTAGGAGTTAGGAGCATATGAAGATGTAACTAACTCAAATGGATAGTAAAAAGACATTTAAGGATGTGGCTTGTCATCTTGAACTTGAAAAATACCATCTAGCAACGATTAAGGTCAATGTAAAAATACATGTGGCACAGTCCCATTCTGCTTGAACAAGTTACAACTAGAACAAGAGAAAAAGGTTCAATAATCAGGGTAAAGACAAGGCTAAGGAGCCTAAGAAGCAAAAAGAAAGTTAACATTTCAAGAGTAAAGTGCTTCAATTTCCAATAAAAAGGACACTATGAAAGAGATTACACTATGCCTAAATAGGTAGATTATTCTGACTTGAGAGTTAGTAAAATTTATGTATCTAATTTTGTGTTTCTTATTGAATTTCACCCTTTATGGGTGATAGATTCAGAAGTAATGGAGCACATGAAAAAAGATCGAGATGCTTTTGTCTGGTTAGTTTCTGTTATTGTTTTGATGAAACTTGGTTTCATTTAAATTTCAAGGATAACAACATATGTTTATGTTTAGATGATGTTTGATATGGCTTTGGTTTTGCTTTGAATAGTTTTGTTGTAATGGATTTCAAGCCTGACTATTCAAACAAAATTATTTTGTCCTTTATCTCTACTTTTTTACATATTTATGAGAATAATGTGAAATTGTGACATGTTAGATTAAACCACATTAGCCAAGAATAAATGAATCAGTTAGCCAAAGTGGGATTAATAAATGATTTGAATAAAGTTAAATTGCCTACCTATGAGCATTACCTTAAAGGAAATTTGGTTAGAAAATTATTTGGAAAAGGAACTAAGGCTGAATTTCCTTTGCAATTAATCCATTTCGATGTTTATGATCAAATGAATGTGAGGGCAAGGAATAGAGCCTACTATTTCATCACATTTATAGATGACTATACTAGTTATTGCCATGTGTACTTGATTTCTCACAAGTTAAAAGCATTGAGTTTCTTTAAAAGTTATATAAACTTAGTTGAAAATCAATTAGATAGGAAAATTAAAGCTTTAAGCACTGATAGAGGTTGAGAATATCTTTTTGATAAATTTAAAGCTTTATGTGATGAAAAATGAATTGAGCATCAGTTGTTTATTCCTAGAACTCAACAACAAAATGGTGTTATAAAAAGGAGAAATAAAACTCTCCTATACATGGTAAGATCTTTGATGGCTAAGGCAAATTTTCCAATCTCCTATTGGGGAGATGCACTATTAATTGCCATATATGTTCTAAACTATATGCCCTCTAAATCTATCCCATCCACTCCTTATGAGTTGTTGACTGATCGACAACCCGACCAAAGCCATTTATGACCTTGGGATTATGCTTCTTATATCTATGATACCTTTAACAAATTTTGTAAATTGGGACTAAGAGGTAAAAAATAGTATCTTTGTGAGATATTCTAAAGTATCAAAAGGATACATATTAATGGGTGAGCAAGAAAATGGCATAGTGATGGAATTTGAATCATGAGATGTCATTTTCTTAGAAAGTGAATTTCCAAAGTTAGGCGAAGTGAGTCAAGACTTCAATTTCTATGAAACTCAAGAAGAGGAACCATCAAGATCACTCCATTCGAGTGGGAGGGAATTAGAAGAAGAAGGTTAAGACCCTTTTCCTTATTATCCAAATATTCAGGATCCTTACTCCCATAGGAGTATTCTTAACTCCAGTGGGAGCATGGAAATTTAGGACCTTTACTTAATTGAAAATATTCCTGGCTCCAGTGGGAGAATGGATCTCAATCCTAGTAGAAGCATTTCGAATTACAATGAATATATGAGATATGTTTGTCAAGAATCAAAATTGTAAAAATTCTAAAAGGAAAAGTGTTCCATGTTGACAATTTCAAATTGATAGCTCAAACAAAGCCCTTTTAGTTACCCATAAGATGAAGAAAAGCCAAAAAATATACAAAAAGCTCTTTCATGCCTAGCTAAAGAAAAATGAATTAAGGCAATGGAAAGAAATGGCATCTATGAGATTGAACCATGTTTAGGAATTGGTTGATCTTCCAAAAGGATGCATTGGGAATAAGTGTATTCTCAAAGTAAAGTGAAAAACTGTTGAAAGCATCAAAAGATACAAAGCTTGACTTATCGCTAAGGGATTTGCGCAACAGGAAAGGATTGACTATGAGAAAACTTTCTCACTTGTTGTAAGATTTGCTTTTATAAGGTTAATTCTGGCCATATTGCCTAGTTTAGACCTTGAGCTACATCAAATGGATGTGAAGATTGCTTTCCTCAATGAATGGTTAGATGAAGAAATCTACATAGAACAACCTGTAGGTTTCATTAAGAAATGCAGTGAACATAAGTTTTATCGATTGAAAAGATCAATCTATGGCCTTAAACAATCTTCAAAATAATGGTATTTAAGATTTCATGAAACTACCATGTCAAATGTGTTCAACATAATTGATGAAGACCATTGAGTTTATTGCAAAAGCTCTAAAGACAAATTTGTCATTTTGACTTTGTATATAGATGACATACTAATAGCAGGAAATTACAAAGAGTACATAAATAAAATCAAAGTTTGGTTATCCTCCATCTTTGAAATGAAAATATGGGTTAAGCATACTACATTTTTGGAATTAATATTTCAAGAGATTGTTTGAAAAGGTTGTTGTCTCTTTCATAAGAGACATATATTAATAAATTCCTTGAATGGTTCAATATGCAAAATGACAAACCCATTGAAAATCCTATTACTAAAAATCAGTTTTTTAGCAAGAGTATGTGTCCTGAAATACTAGAACAAATGGAATGCATGAGAAGCATTCCATATGCCGCTACTGTGGGTAGTCTAATGTATGTAATGTTATATATAAGACCTGATATATGTTATGCAGTGGGCATAGTAAGTAGATATCAATCCAACCCTAGCAAAGCACAATGGAAAGTAGTGAAAATGATACTTAGATATCTTAAAGGTACCACAGACTATTCTCTCTATTATCACGGCAAGGATCTGCAATTAAGGGATACACAGATGTTGACCAGTGAGTAGATATGGATGAGAGGAAATTCACTTCAGGATTCATTTTCTTGGTTGGAAAAAGTGCCATCTCATAAAGTAGTAAGAAACAAACATGTATAGCCCTATTAATAATGAAACTTGAATTTATTGCTTTTTCAACTGTATTATAAAATGCAAGTTGGCTAAAAACATTTATGGACCATTTAAGAGTAGTTATTTTAGAGGTACCAGTGATCATCTATAGAGACAATTAGTCATTTATAGCTTATATAGAAAATTTGAAATTTTATAGTAGGACTAAGCATATCGACATTAAATATTATTACACAAAAGATATTGTTGTATGAGGAGAAGTGAACTTACACTACGTTTCCATGCAAGATATGATAGCAGATCTATTGACTAAACCTATATCGAGAGATGTGTTTGAGAGACATATTAGATCTCACGATTTGTTTAGGATTTAAGATGTATTATTTTCTTTTGTAATCCCTTAACATTATTATTTATGAATAATAATAAAGTTCATTATTTGGCAATACATGAGTGTGAATGTTTATATGTGAACATTTACTATTATTTATTATATGGTTGAGCATGTCAAATTGAGTAGTCCACTCACATAGGTGTTTACCTTAGTCTTGATAATGAGTTAAAAGAAACTAAGACGAGGTAATTTTTGAACATATGGTGAACTTGAGAGTCTGTTAAAAATAAAAGTGCCATTTTGCAAAAAATAAAAGATTAGTCTTGTTAAGGTGTAAGATAAAGACATATATGAGGTTGTATGCTTTGGATTGACATCCAAACTGGATTAAGTGTAATCCTATGATAAGTTAAACGTAACTATCATATTCTATATTGAAAGATAAAAGCAATCCTAAAGTGGGAAGACTAAAGTTGGATGCTTTAATGCATTGTAACCTTATACTTCTATATAGTGTTGAAATACATTTTGTAAGACATGTGCCCTTAAAGGGAAGATCATAACACATGTTTCATACCATGTGTGCTTAGGTGACCAAGGGATGGGAATTTCATAAGTGAATTGTCTCAATTTTTCCTAATGTGAGACCCTATTGAATAACGATCCTTAGAAACCTTAACTTATCCTTGAAGTATGGTTCAATATGGCTAGCTTAGTTAATCCCTAAAAGAAGCTATGGAATAATTCAGCCTGGGGTATCTAATTAGAAAAGTAAGTTGAATAATATAGATATTATATAAAAAAGGGGGAGATAGCCTTTATATTATAATTAATGGTTTCATGGTTCATTGGCATGCCTATTATAGTCTCCATGAGTAGAGACATAATAGTGAACATGAAAATTATTTTATGAGATCATGACTTAAATTAGTAAATGTGAGAAGGCAGTCTGGGGTTGAGCATACGTGAAAAAAGATCTTATTTTTACTTTTTAAGATGGTATATATCCTTAACAGGTGTGTAGCACTGGTGCTCTTGATGTATGCTGGTCACACAATTTATCTACCTATATAACTGGAGATATTGATTGGAAAATGTTCTATCATGAGCGAGTGAGAGATGATAGAGTTTAGGTATACCCATGACTTTTTCATTATTATACTAATTTGTTTGGGATAATTAATTCCAAATTCAAACTAGAATTAGAGTTAAACTAATATTAAAACTCTAATAACCCCTACAAATATGGGTTTAGAAAACCTAAGTGAGGTTACAAAATTAGTCATAAAATTTCCTCTCCTATTCATCTTCCTTATTATTCTCCAAGGGGCTTTAAGATTGTGGAATAGTCATCTTTTTCCCAATGTACGTGCTCATGGTTAATGACCTTTGCTAGTAACATAAAAGGAAGCGATCTTATGCTTTTGCTCTTTCCAATGGCATTTGTGCTATGCCCTCAATTATTATATTTATTCTATTTTTGGTGTATTAATGCTAACAGGGATAGAATTAAATGACACATTTGGGTCACTTTAGGGTCCCACCAGGTTATTAAGGCATGACATGGACAAAATGTTAGGATCCAGCTAGGTCACTTGGTGGTCCTACTGGGTCCCTCATAGATTAAGTGCTTCTCTTGGTTTCTTTTTTGCCATTTCATTTCCTCTTTTCATTTTCAATTGTTCTTCTTCTCTTAAGTTTCTAATCACCTATCTTTTCTTCAAGGCATCTAACTCAAGTAAGCTCTATTCTTATTCCTCTCATTTTGTTTGTACCTCATTTCAAATGGCCTTGCAATTCTATTTTAAGGGATTAATTCTTATGTGGTTTCACTTTTTATACAATTTTCTAGGGTTATTTATGCTTTTGATTATGTGTGAAATTGAATTTTTTTTGTGTTGGGCTTTGATGTTTGGGGATTTCTCTTATTTATATTTGAATTATTTATCTTTAGGCATGAGAATGGTTTTGATTTAATTAGATTTAGCTTTATTTCTCTATGCCCATAAGGTATTTGGTGAAATGTCTAAATGACTACATATAGTTGTTTTGCCCCCTTTTTTTACACCTATCTCACACATATTTGCCTTATACCATAGGGATCATTCATTCATATCCATTAAGACCTGTTTGCATGAGGTGCTTGTGTGAATAATCATGTTGTTTTTTTAGATTTGATGAGTTTTATGCCCCTCCCTTTAAGATAATTAAATGCACTTTTTGCTTACTCCTTGCATTTGAATTCTTATTTTGATATTATATTTGTTATGTATTTGTCATGCTTGCACTTAATATGCCTCATGCAATTAATCTGAGATTCATTTTATTTAAATTTTACCTGTAATTTCATAAGCGTTTGTGTTGTGCTTTCATCATTCACATTGCACTTTCATTTGGCATTTATATGTTGTCGTTGATTTGTACAGTGACTCCAAAGTGTGCTCGCACTGACGCTGGCTCTAGTTCATCGAGTATGCTTAACTATTTCCACATGAGTTATCCATTGACATATGAGTATTTTATCTAGGTAGAGTATGTGAAGCCCATTTACTTGAATGATTTCTTCATGGATATAGTAGATGGAAATATGAAGCAGGAAGTAAATCATCTAATTATGAATATTGGATGATAAGAATTTGTTAAAAAGAATGAGGAGGTGCATCTCAAAATCATCAGGGATTTCTTGACAACATTTAATTAGTCTTTTGAAGATGCTGATGACACTGAAGGGATTGTTTGATTCTAATTGGGCCAAAAAAAGCATAAGATCACTTTCAAGCAATTTATATAGTACCTTAGTTTTCCCTTTGATGGTGCCAAAGAATTGCTTGATTACATACCAAGGAAAAATTGGGTGGTAATCTACGATAATGTTGAGCCTACAACTTATGTGGCTAAGGCGACTAAAGAGTATCATCTTAAAAGCCATACATTGTGCATTCTTCGGTGATTTCTAGGCTTAGCATTCTTTAGGCATATTAAAGGTCCTGATGGTGTGAATTTGGTAGAAGTTTTAATATTACAGTGCATGGTATAGGGAATTAAATTAAATAGGGCATATTATCTGTGGAGAAAGATAGATGATCTCCAGTGAAAACTAGGTTTTACAAAGAAAATTGCTTTAGGTGGCATGGTCACAGTTCTTGCTAAGGCAGTCAATCACATCAAATTTGGACCTTCACTTGGTCTGACTATCTACATAAATCATAAATTGTTTAAAAATATAAAGATCATATTTGATACTCTAAGAAGACATTGGACCACCCATGCTGAGTATATTCAAGCAGTGATGAAGGGTTGCATGCAACTGCCATAAGATGCACTTATGGATAATTTCGAGGGGGGATGACGAAGCTGACAACCAAGAAGAGGCTGCTGCTTTAGAGCTTGATGTGAACCCCACCCCTCAGATGGTGGACTTTATAAATGGTGTTCAAGCGGGCCAAGTTGATAAATTACAGGACCATATCAAGGGTATTCACCTCAATCAAGAGCACTTTATCCAGCACTTTTGGAAACTTTTTTTGCCACAACCACCACCACCACCACCTTTTTCTCAATTTCCATAACGAGTTGCAAGTTTTGTTAACTTACTGAGGACAACAATTATATTTTAGGGGAGTAGAGCTTAATTGAGCTCATTTTTGCTTTTGAGATTCAAGAAGTTTTTTAACAATCTCATAACCCTTTTTGTTCATGAATTATTATTTGTTTTTATGTTGTTATTATGTCGTTTTATTTTCACTTTAGTTGTTCTATTTTTTGTTGCTTAATTGTACTACTTAATTTTGATTAATTTTGTATTCCTATTTTAAGTAATTATTTTCATATTTTTGTTTTGTTATATTTATTTTGCTTTTTCATGTAGTTATTCTATAGTTTGTGTGTTGATTGCATAGGTTTAGTTAGGTTATCTTGTAGTTTATAGTTAGTTTAGTTCGCCTAGTTTCATTTCCGAATTTGAACTTTTTAAACTTTAACTTAGAATTTTGTAATGTTCAAAATCTTGATTAGCATTAGGACAGTCATGTTGTTTGATGAAATCCCAGCTAAGTTACTGTTCAAGTTGAAAAACATTTATTAGTTTCCAAATTTTGTACATAAAGACCAGTTGTTTTTAGATTAATAGAAAAACTAATGCATAAAGGTAGTTTAGTTAAGAATTTTAGAGCGTTAGAAACTTTCTCATCACCCTCCAAAGCATTATAAGAACTCAAATAACTTTAGGTTATAATTTAGGCAATTTTTTTGTTTAGTCATTTAAAAGATATTTTACCTACCCTTATGTATATTTTATCCTTTGTTAGCATTTTTTAGCCTTATAAGGCATGCTTAAAGCATGCCATAATTTATTTTCTTGTTAGACATATCTTTTTACCTTGTAGCCTAAAAGCCATTATCTCTCCTTCTAAGAATTGGACACTCTAGGAATGGGATTGATCACTTTGCATGGGTACTTAAGTGGGTATAGTTTCTTAAAGGGAGTTTAAGTGGAGGATGTTGCTAAGGAATGTTGTCAAAGATACGAATGTAATTGTAATTTTTAAAGATTGGAAATTATGGTAACCCTCTTTATTGGTTATGCTAAAATTAAGCTAGCTAAGTTTGTTATTTCTTAAAAAAAGAAATGAGTTTGAATGAGAAAGTTAGCATGGTATAGCAATTTTTTAAGTGTGGGGTATTTACAATAGAGAGTAAAAGGTTATGAATTCTCAAAGTGGTTGATTTTGTGAAGAATAAGAGGAAATTTTAATAATCCTTTCACTTTAGTGCTTTTTTGTTTTGCATTCCTGTGTATTTAAGAGTTGACAACTTGGGTAACACTAGTGTGGGTGAATTTTTTTAGAAGAAGAATGTTGGTTTATATAATTAGAGGGTGGATTTTCTTTTTTTCTTAACTTTAACCATTTTTATTAGCCTTTACCTTGATCACATTACAACCATATTGAAGTCCTAATGATTGTGTCTTGTTTTGAGTTGTTTAGCAGAGATGGCCTTAGGATTTTGATGCTAAATAAGAGTTTATGGTGTTTTTAGAGTTCAAGTGCGAAACTATATCTACATTAATTCTATATCTTAGTTACTAGATTGCACTGCGGTTTTGATTTTGAAAGTACTTAAAATATTTTGCTCTTTCACACATGCATGGAAACTTACTCATATTCTCATGTTTGAATATAATTTCATTAGGATGTCATTGAGTGCTACTGTTGATTGTTGATCATGGTTTTTGAACTGTATGATTCTTAGTTTAAAGTTTGATTATTTCAAAAATATGGTTTATTCAATTTTGCTCGAGGGCAATCAAAAGATAAGTATGGTATTTGATAGTTCAAATTATACCTATGTTTTTAAGTGTTTTTAAGTGTGTTTTGTAGTTCATTTGATGTAGATAGCCCTTAACCCATAAACAAAAAGAAGAATCCATTGATGTTTTCAAATGTACTAATTATAATGAGAAAAGATAAAAAGCTCAAAGAAAAGTTGCAAACCTTTATGCAATCATTCATTGAAGAAGAAATGAAGCTTCAAGGGTAGAGTTATCAATGTGCCATATTCGAATTCATGGAGACCAAAATTGGAGGAGTTTAAAAGGGATTGAAGATGGTTCATAAGCTTAGAACAAAGATAGACCATAAAGAAGAATCATAGGCCGAATACATGAAGATGCCAAGTTGGCATGTCCAAGTCATATGACATGTCATGTGTCAAACATATTCCTTGACATATGCCAAACATGTGACCTTGACATATGCAAGTTATATGCTAAGAACGTGCACATCATGTGACACAAAACATGTGTAATGTTTAAATTATGAGGCTTTTTTGAGCTGGGTTTAATTTAGGCCTTATTTAAGACTTTATTTAATTAAGTTTGATTAATTTTAGGGCTTTTTAAGTAGGTCTCACATTCTTAGAGGCAACCTACTCATCTAGTTGTCAACTTTCCAATTTTAAGTAGGAAAAAGGCTAAATTCCAACTTCTAGTTTAATAAGGAATTTGGCCCACTTATCATAATTACTTTAGGTTAATTTTCTACATATAAAAAGACATTATTTTTCTATAACAAAGGATGATTGGTTTATTAAGCTTTATGAATTAATTGAATTTTCAAGGTAATAGTTTTTGCTTTGTGTTGTTTCAAAAATTGGGTTGTTCAAATTTTATTTGTGTAGTTCTATTCTTCTTTATTCTACTTTAGGTTTGAATTTTCTTTGGAATTGATGTTTAAAGTATCTTAAAATTATATTACAATTTTGAGTTTATGATTATTCAAATTGATTTGGGGTTCGAGTTCTATTTGCATCCTTGGGTTCCATATCATTATTAGCATTAATTTATATGTTTTTATGTTTAAAGTTTTTATGTTTTGAAATTGTAGTGTTTGAATTTAAGTTTGTTTGTTTTTATAGGTTTAGAGGTTGAAAAAGGGAAATCAACCTAGCTGGGTTAGTGAGTTGGCTCAGTCAGGTAATTGGAATTTTTGTTCATGTGTTCCACTAGCTAGTGACCTGGTTGGGTCACTTTATAATCCCACCAGGTCACCTTAAAAAAGGGAGGAAAATTGAAGAACCCAGCTGGGTCATTATTTGTTCCCACTGGGTCCATTTGGCGATTTGCTCAAAAATATGAAGCTTTTGACAGCTTCAAGTATTTTGGTGGCAGTTGGACTTTTAGGAAATTAGATCTTTAAGTATTTTTAATATATATATATCATTAGACATGCAGTTTTATTTGAATATAGACTTAATATTATTATTTTTCTACTTCAATTCTTTAGCTTAGTTCTACTTTCTAGGTTTTTAAAGCTTTTTGTTGTTCCTCAAGAATGAAAGATCAAGTCAAAATTCTCTTATGGGTATAGTATTCCATTTATCACTATTTTATTCATTTTTGATCATGAACAATGAGTGGTCTCTTAGTTTTGTTGAGAAAAACTTAAACCTTCATTTTGTTACTGTATTGACTCTCAAATGTATTTAATTTCAATATAAGTTTTTTATTTCTTAATTCCTTAGCTCTATTATATTTTTTATTATGTTTCCAATTATGTTTAATGTATCAAATAGATGGTTGAATGTAAATTTTATGTATGATCAATGATATGTATGTTTTTCTTCTTCTTTTATACTTCTGTTAATTTATTGATGTGTTATGGAAATTGAGGTAGGGTTTAATGATCATAAGTATATCAATATTAAAAAATTGAATTGAGAATAGATGGAAGTTAAATGTTTCAAAAGAATATTTAACTAAAGTTTAAGAGTATGAAAACAGACGTTTATGCTAGGTATTTGATTATTCTTAAATAGGGGATCTAATACTCCAGAAAGATGTTGCGGTGTATATCTTAATACCCCAATCTTATAGACTTAGATAGGGTGAGAAGGGTGTGTAACTCTTGGAATCAATTTAGGTTTAAGTGTTATTTTCTATTAACCAGTTAAATATTAAGATGGATAGGCAACGATAATTTAAATGGGGTCAGTTATATTAAATTCTTACTTAACAAAACAAATTATATAATCTAAGTTATAACTTACAAATAATCAATATAAGTATTAGAATTACAAGACATCATTTGATCTTATAAAAATGCATATTACACATAAGCATACAAAGACACTACGAAAAAACTGTCAATTCGCGATGGCACCGTTCGTCACTAAATGACAATTTTCCATTGCGAACAGTATGATGAATAGTCATGAAAAGCTCAATCACAAAATTATTTATGACGAAAGCATAAAACAATCACTAAATTTGCGATAGAAAAAATAGTCATGAAAAGGGATATAAATAAATGAATTTTTAATTAGTTGCCGAAAATATAATATTAATTATTGGAGATAGAATTTTAGTCGCTAAATTTGCTGCTAATGCGGATTGTGTCAAATTCTAATTTATTACATATCAGTGACATATTTTTTATCGTGAATCCATCATTAAAAATAATTTAACTTTTTATTTTGTATTTATTAATTTACAGCTTATATAATCAACAAATTAATTTATGATATTCAGAATCACCATTTAAATTAATATATTAATTTATTATATAAACAAGTCATAATTTAATTTATATAAATAAAAATTCCACAATACTATTAATATAAATTATAATATCACACATGTACATTACAACCAAAAAACATCTGGACCATTATTTCCCAATAATGAGAGTTAAGTGCTCAATCCTTTTAAAATGGATGGTGTTTGTAAATGCCTTGAAACTAAATGGCTTGAGGAAAAGAAGAAACAATTATATCTCATAAGTGATGATCTTTAGATAACTAAGAAAATATTCCATAAGTAAATGCCGATTACAAATGGTAAATTAAATCTATAAATTCCCACTTTGGTGTATATAAAATCGAATGAAACAAAAATTAGATGGTAAAAATCAATAACAAAAAAATTAGAATGCAGAAAGCCATTTCATATCACAATTCATCTTCATTAGCCTCAGCAAAAGATATTTCAAAGTCCAATTTATTCATCAGCTACTCACTTACATGTTATGCAACAGATATCATGTCCTACATAACACTTGGATCGATACCTGCACCACCTCATTTAGTCAATCCACAAATATGCCCTTTCCTATTGACAAAAATACAAACGATAAAGCTTATCTAGGATTCCTCTTCTGAAGTAGCATCTACAATGTAGTGCCTTCCCACTTACATGATTTATCAGCAGAATTTGTCAAAAATTATCAAAAGTCCAAAAAAAGCACCCAAATTTATCCATCAGCTTCCAAAATCATTCCTATCTTCCACATCAATATATATACTTTGCTCACAGACTCACCCAACTCAAATACGTCAATATAATAAGAGTTGATTACAACCAGAAAACATATACATGACACATAATTTTATTTTAGACAACTCACAACTACAAAATGGAAATCAATCCAAACTAACCTTCAATTATTGATTTCATTCAGATACATCTAGTTAGCTAGCTTTAATTAGTTGCAATGGCATCACATGCTACACATCTATATTGACCATCCTCTTCCATGTTAATTTGGATTGGTTTACTGTCGAAAATATATATATATATATATATATATATATATATATATTAGCTCTTTCCTACATGTCATCATGCTCATATAAGTTACTTTCCTACAATCAATATTTCATCACAAGCTTATATATTTTGCTCTTCAAATTGTAATTGGATTAAGTTCAAATTTATGCTACATTTTAGAAAATATTTAGATAGTATATAAATATAATGACAGAAATTGGTTTTTTGCTCTTATATATATATATATATATATATATATATTGGAAACTTCAGTTCCAGTAATTGTAATATCAAAGAATGATGCATGCATGCATACATACATACATACATACATTTATATATGTATGTGTGTGTATATATATATATACATACATACATACATACATACATTTATATATGTGTGTGTGTGTGTGTGAATATATGCACATACATACACATGTATTTATGAATACATACATATGTATATGTATGTGTATGTATGTGTGTGTGTATATATATATATATATATATGTATGTATGTATGTATGTATGTATGTATGTATGTATATACATACATATATATACATATGTATGTATGTATGTATGTATGCACATACAAGTACATACAAATACATATATATGAATATGTATGTGTGTGTATGTGCATATGTATATATGTATATGTATATATTTATATGTATATGTATGTATATAGATACATACATACATACATACATACATTTATGCATGCATGCATGCATGCATGCATGTATGTATGTATGTATATTTGTATATTTGTATATGCATATGTATGTGTATATATGCACATATATATACATACATATACATATGTATGTATACATATACATATGCATATGTATGTGTATGTATGTATGTATATACATATATATACATATCCATATATATGTATGTATGCATGTACTACATATACATATACATGCACATGCATATGCTTATATATGTATGCACATACAAAAATTTACATATACATGTATATGTATATGTATGTATGTACATATATATATGTATGTGTGTATTAATATTATTTAGAAAATTTGAAAAACATCTTTTATTAGTTTTTCAATTTCTTCTTTATTTTGGAAAACTGGAAAATTCATTTTCTGTTTTCTATTTTAGAAAAATGATGAAAATAAACATGATCTCTATTTTCTGTGGAAAATTTTTTTGGAAAACTGGAGCAATTTTCTGTAAGTAAACAGACCCTCAATATCTCCAAATAATTATTTTAAGTTTTCAAAATAAAACCATACAAGTAACCAGACTAATTTATCAATCATCAATCATTTCAATTTCTCAAAATCCACAAAAAAAAGCCAAGAGATCTAATTCATCAATCGATTCAATTTCTATATTCGTGCCAAAAATGACTTTTACTCCTTTACACTTAAAGGTAAATTGTTTTTCAGGGTGCATGATTGCTTCCAACACTAGCAAAAGCAAAGGTGGAAAAAGGTTATTATACATATTATAACCAGTAATATTTAATTATGAATTGATGCAAGACTATAAAAAAAGGAGAACTACATTTTAAACAAAGATTAAAGGCTAAATTAAATTAAATTAATTCGATATTGATAATGACAATTATATAATCTAATTGAGAATTCAAAGATATAATGATTGAATAAAACAAAAGTGAAGAAACCTTCCAAAGCCACCATCTCAATAATCCATCAATTAGCTTGATCCAAACCCTTTTTGTCTTCTTTAATAGCTTACCCAACCCAATTATTCCTCTATTTATTATTATTATTATTATTATTATTATTATTATTATTATTATTATTATTATTATTATTACTACTACTACTACTACTACTACTATATGTATGCATCTGGAATGGAGAAAAGAGGATTGGGGACAAATCTCCAACTCAAGACTTGTCAAAATCTCACACAGATCCTTTACTTATTGGATTGTCTCCTTAGTGATCCTTTGGTTAATTAACTATTAAGTTCTTTTGCAATCAAAACAAATCTAATCTATACTTTATATAAATTAGCCGACACTTTAATAATTTCAATTCTAACAGAAATAAGATGGCCAAAAAATTAAGAATCTAAAAAGATAAAAAAATTAAAATAAAATCGTAATACACACATAAATAAAAAAAATAAGCAACAAATTTATCCCTTAAGATCGCATATTATTTCCTTCCCCTTCTATTTCCAGTAATCTCACCCACCATCCATTGCAATCCTCAAATAAATAAAAGAAGAGTAAATCAAGGGCTTGAGTTTGAAATTTAAAAAAAAACACACACACAAAAGTTTGAAATGACAAACACAAATAACACTAGAAATAGAGGCTTACCTAAAAAAAGAAAGCCACTTTTTGCCGTCTTCACTAGAAAACCATCAAAATAACAAAAAATTCCTCAAATAAATTTGAAAACCATAGATTAGGTATCAAAATTTTTGCTCCATTCTCCAATGCAAAACTTTGAGTATACAAATCCCTAACCTTCCTTTAAATTTGTCTATGGATAAGCCAAATTAAAACTGTAATGATAGTAAAAAGGAAAAAATTTTATAGGTAAGAGGAAGAAAATGGGTAGGGATCATGGTTTTTGATTTCGGTTTAGGTATACAAAAGAAGAAACAAAAAAAAAAGGAGATGGAAAGATGAAAAGGAAACGACAAAGAGAGTAGTGAGTGAGGGGAGAGAAAAAGTAGGCTTTTATATCTAGGGTTAACATTTTGAAAATACTATAATGTCCTTGTCAATTTTCACATTTTGTCTTTATAGTCAATGATGGTTTGGCATATATATATATATATATAATTAGAATTCCTAATAATTAAATATTTGAACAAATTTAAACAAAATAAAAATAAATTACAAAATTTATTTATTTTAAATGAGATAATAAATTTTATATTATTAATTTACAAATATTTATTTTTATTAATTTTCATCACGTAATTATATAATAATTGAACAATTAGTTTTATTATTATTATTATTTTTATTTATTTATTATTATTATTATTATTATTATTAAAAATGTAAATTTTCTAAATAAATGAGTTTATATTTGGGATAAATTGACAAAAATTATTATCTATTCTAAATAATTATAATATATAATAATTAAGGGTTTATATAATACTTTATTATTCATAATATATAAAAAATGTCATAAAAACTATTTTTTATTAGCAATGAGATAATAAACTTAATTTTTTTAATTATATAATTTAAAATTCAAATGTTAATTTTAACAAAATTAGAAAAAAAAATGAATTTGATATAAATTCATATGTATAACAAAAATATAAAAATAATTACTAAACATATATATGTATGTTTAGTTTTTTTAATAATATTATAATATTTAGTAAAATCAATAATCTTAATTAAAAAGTTCTTTAAAAATTAAAGTCAAAATAAAAAATTTATATAATATAAAAGTTTTAGCGACTAAATTACCAATAAAAAATTTTGTCGCTACAATAACAATCTCACTAGTGACCAAATTAAAGTCTTGACATTTTGGGAAAATCTTTTCATAAATATAAAATATGTAAAAACTTTAGTGACAAAATAATCCATCGTTAAATGAGTCGTAAAAAATGGCACCTATATTTACCGCAATTATTTAGCCACTGTTTTCTGGTTTTTGTCGCTATTTCGTCGCTGAACCTGCTAAAAAGTTGAAATTATCCATTTTCACGATGAAATTGGAAAAAATTTGCTAATCTATCGCTAATTAGTGATAGAAATAATGTCGTCGCTAAATTTCATCTCTAATTCACACTTTTTTTATAGTGTGATTGGAGAATAAGGCTACTATCCCTGAATGCAACTTTCATTGTCAAATAAAGGCATCCCTATCTAGAGTCCATAAGTACTCTCATGTCATTATGGAGATATATGAGAAACCATAAAATTCAATGCCTATTCTTAAACCCTTCAAAGTGAAATCCTTGTTTCCTAAGTGATTTGTAACTCTAAGTAAGTTTAATTACTTTTCCACCAAAATGTTACAATTCTTATTGTGAACAAATTGATTAACATATTATATATGGTGATCAAGCATGCATAATAAATTAAGAACCCAATCAATCTTAAATTGTTCATACTTAAAACAAAATAATTATATTAATGAAGATCAATTCATACTTGTAATTCTAAAAAATAAAGTTAGCCTAGATATATGTTACCAAAGCAAATACACAAAGAAGAGAAACTAATATCATGCAAAATTTAAAGAGAAAGGAGAATAAAAAATGGTAGGAGACTCCTTAATGCTTCTTTAAAAAAATACTTGAGTGCTGGTTGACCTCTTTTGATCTCTCTTTTTCCTTGGAGTATTTGTTTTTCCCAAAATCCTTTCTAATTGATTTGGAAGTTATATGGTAGTTTTTCTATATTCAAACTATAGTTATCTTCATGTATTTATAGATCTAAAGGTATCACAATTGGTATCTTTTTGGAGAGGATTGCAAATCTATAGAGGTATATAAAGGGTTGCAATTGTTGGTCTGCGTGATTAGTCAACACACTGGTGCCGAGTTGGACAAGTTGGCATAGCCAGGCTTTGTAATGGGTTATTGCCAACATAACAAATTGACATGCCTTTAACTACTTTATGACTCGATTTAACATGGCATGAGTTGACATGCTGAGTCAATGTGATGAGTCGATGCAGCTTATAACGAGTCAGCATAGGCTTTTAAACTTCTTCAAGAACATAGAGTCAATAATCTAACCAAACTATTCAACTAGGATGGACAATCTTTAAACTTAGAAATTCAAGAACAAACATAGCCATTGGGACAAGGTTAAGCTTACACATCAACTCACAATTCTTATGGCATTTTTAGATACTTATAGATTTTCTAATAACTTAACAATTTTGTGGGTGCATTTTATCTCCATCCCACTCTTTTTATTTAATCAATCTCAATTGGTGTATTTTATGCTCCATCCCATAAGATGACTATGATTTCTTGCTTTTTCTTTTTCTTTTTTCCTTATGTCCACATCCATTTATTGAAGAGTGAGCTATACATATTATGGCTATAGTTTCCCTAAAACTATAAAGGCACTTAAACACTAAACATGAATCATGTTATCCTAATACCAAGTATAGCTAGAAAATGGACTAAACATCCTAGAATTTTGAAAATAACAATAATAGATGGTAAGAAAAATTTAAAAACTATACTACATGAAACTTAAGATTCTACCAATTGATCATAAAAAATAAGCTACTAACATGGCATTAGCATGCAGTTAATCATGCTAAGATGAACTTAGAAAAAAACTTTAAAATAAAAATGAACAAGATAAATGAATAAACATGAATTAACTTAGCATATCACCATGCATGCAAAACAAAAACTAAAACACTAAACACATGCAACAAAACATAAACATAAGATAAAAACATAAACATTAAACTAACATCCCTCCCCCACACTTAAGCTTCACATTGTCCCCAATGTGAACCAAAAATTAAAAAGAGAAGGAAAAGAAATGCTTCCCTTATTCATCCGAATGAGAGGATGGAGGAGAGCCAACCATACCCACTTAAGCAATAAAGGTATTAACTTCGTACTCCATCCTCCTTTACCTCCTTGCATGATTTTTAGTCTTAGTCTCCATTTTGTTTAATTGACATTGCATAGCTTATTAGTTGTCCAAATGCTTGCTCCAAAATCCTTGAAGACCTGCTTGATGCACCACGAGTTTAGCCATAAGAAAGACCATAAGATAGCCTACTTACACCATCATAAGATGGTGTTAGAAAGATGGCCAAGGCTTCATAAGTCTCCCCTTCTTGAGGCACACCAAAATCTTATCCTTCCTCGTCTTCCTCACTCTCTTGAGATGGTGGTGATGCCAATACTCTCCAACATAATCGAGAACGAGCAAGAATAAACCTTAAAAAGGTATCAACTAATTCACCTCTAATCAAAGTAAAATACAATTCCTTTTGGATTAAGAGAAATAAATCTAGCACCTTTCTCAAGAGAAGAAATTGCAAATGAGGCCTTATATATGGAAGTGAAATGCTCTTCTTAAGAAGCTTCCTCTTGAGGCCTTGATGAAGTTAAACCTATTGTTTTTGGCATCTTGGATGTTAAAATAACGAAATGCTTAAAAGAAAATGAAAAAGAACTTGGTAATGAACATGTGAAAGAGAAAGAAAAGAAAGAACTAACAACTTGATAATAGAGGTGTTGAGAGAAATAAGTGAGAGAAAACTAAGAAAGAGTAAGGATGAAAAAAGAAAAAGAGTTATATTTATAGAGAAATTACCATACTGGGAAATGAAAAGGGCTGAAACAATAAAGAAAAATGAAAACTTGTATTTATAGGGAAAGAAATTTTTTAAAAGTGATGAGAAATAGTAGGAAAGGTATGACTTCTTATGAGAAAGGACATAACCCTTTAGGGCTTCTCACACATTTTCAAAATAATTTGATTAAACCTAGAAAATGATAAGAAATAAAAGATAAAAATAAAAATTGAAATAGGACATTTAAGATACATAAATTGGAGAAAAAATTGGCTAAAGTGGGTTCTGTCATGAGTTGGTGTAGATGTGACAACTTGACATGAATGCTCTTTATGATGAGTCAGCACACCAGTCGGCATATATGTGTCTCTTCATGAATTGGCATGACTATTGATGACTCATTATGCAATGCTTTTGAAATAACTCGGTACACAAGTTAGCACGAACCCAAAGTTAGTATGCTGACTCTCTATAATGAGTTGGCATTATGACTCGTCACACCCTAGCCAAAAACTCAAAACAAAAACTACCAAAAACTAAAAAATATATATATATATATTAGGCCATAAAACTAATGTGTAAATATGAAATAAAAACATAAAAAACAAAGAACAAACATACTTAAAAACATACTAAAACTATATACTAAAAGCATTAAAAAATTTGAGAAATGACCTCTTTAGGTGTAGAGAGAGTAAGTAAATTCACCAAAAAAATATGGCTTAAGGTGATGACCATTGACCTTGAAAACTTCTCCCTTGTTATTCTCAATATCAATTTCTCCAAACTCATATACTTTAACTACTTTAAAAGGATCAAACCATTAAGACTTAAGCTTCCCAGGAAACAACCTCAATCTTGAGTTATAAAGAAGCTCTAAATCACCTTCATGAAATTCCTTCTTAAGAATATGCTCATCTTGCCACATCTTGGTACAATCCTTATATAACTTAGAATTCTTATTGGCATTCATACTTAATTCCTCTAACTCATTTAACTAGAGTAACCTCTTCCTAGAAACTTGCTTCATATCAAAATTCAAAGCCCTTATTGCCTAATAAGATTTATGTTCATGCTCAACCAGAAAGTGACAAGACTTGCAATAGATAAGTTGATAAGGGGTAAGACATGGGTTTTTAAAGGCTAGAAAAAAGAAACTATTTTTTCAAAGATCCACTTACATTCTCTATTACTCAATTCTACTTGTCCACCAGTTTGAGGATGATATGGAGTAGCAACCTTGTACATCACCCTATACTTCTTCAATAGAATATCAATCACACTATTGCAAAAATGGGAACCTCTATCACTAATAATTGCACTAGGAGTACCAAACCTAGGAAATATAACCTTCTTGAGCATCTTTCTAACTACTTTGTCATCATTAGTGAGAGTAGGCATTGCATTAACCCATTTAGATACATAGTCTACCATAACCAAAATATACTTGCAACCTAAAGACTAAGGAAAGGACCCATGAAATCCATCCCTCAAACATCAAATATCTCTACCTTTAATACTCCTTTCAAGGGCATCTCATTCTTTATTGTTATACTACCTATCCTTTGGCATCTATCACATCCAAACATATATACTCTAACACCTTTAAATAGAGCAGGCCACCAAAAATAAGATTGAAGTACTTGATAAGTGTAAATTTAACTATGATATTAATGTGTTTTTAGTATGTTTTTATGTTATGTTTGTGTTAATTTAATTGGTTTATGAGTTAATTTCTTTAATTATTGTTTTAATTATTTAATAGTGTATTTTGGTGTTTTTATGGACCTAATTGAAGAAAAAGAAGAATTTTTGAAGGACTTAATTGAAATTATAGCTTTTAGGGAAGATTTAAAGAATTAAAGTTTTAATCATGAAGTCTAGTGGCTACTCACTTCGTGGAGTGACTTTCCAATCCATAGAGTGGCTTTTAAAGTGCACTAATTGGTATAGTGAAAAGTCACTCTACCGAGCAAGGAAATTAAATTAACCTGACAAAGCCGTTTCAATTTCCACTCCACTAATTCCAGCAACTCCTATCTACTACTAGATTTTGTCTTTCACTAAATAGGAAGTCTTTTGATGGAATAAAAAGTCTTTTGTTAAGAAGAAAGTTTGTGTTTCAATTGGAAGTTAAGTAGGAAGTTGATGGTGATTTTAACTCTTCTTTCCATGCTATATAATGAGCACCAAGAGATAGATACGGGAGATACAAAGATAGAGATAGAGAAATTTATTTTTTCATTAAGAGAGTTTTATTTCCTTTACGTAATTCTTCTTTTGTTAGTTTATCTTTTTTTTTTGTTTAAGTTTAATGACAATGAGTGAGTAGTTCATTTTCTTTTGCTGAGGGAACTTTAACCCTCATATTTCTTTATACAATGACTTAGTTTGGTCTTTAATTGAATGTAGTTTGATTTTTCTTAATTCTTGAGCAAAAATCCTTGTCTTGAGCTATATTTATATTGGTTGTTGATTTGTTGAGAAATGGTTAATAATCAATTGTAATATTAACTTAAGGTATGCATGTTTATAGTTTAGTTCATTTGATTTGATGCATGGTTATTTTCTTAAAAATATGGTAACTGTGTGTGGAGTTAAGGTGAATTAAAGTTATGAAGAGTGAATTAAGAATGAATTGAAGTGAGATTTCTTCAGAAAGGGTCTGACACATATTTAGGAGTTCATAAACTGGATTTTTATGTTGAGTATTGAATTATTCTGAGTAATGGGGTTTAATGCTTAGAAAGATACTCTGATAAGTTATCTAAGTTTATTACGAGTTTTCCATAATCAACTGTGTTATCTTTAATTGAGTCATATGCATAAGAAATAGAGGTGGATAGTCCTTCAGTAAAAGTTTTGTTATTATTGAATCTTTATTATCATTATTTGCTTACTTTGTTTAAGTTTATGATTGACTACATCAGTTTTATTTCTTTAGTTATTTACATTTATGTTTTAAAGCTTAGTTTACTCTTCATTATTCAAAACTTTGGGATTTTTTCTCTCTTTCCACATAAGTTTTTATTTTAGAAATCTGAAATTTTATTACGCTTTCATAGTTTCCCTTGGGTTCGATATTCAGGGTTTTAATCTTACTTCCCTATATTACTAATTAATTTAGTACACTTGCTAGACACCGGTTAAGTTTTTGGCACCGTTGGCGGGGAGACATTGGCATTTGTTTACTTAAAAAAGATTTTTAAAGTGAATTTTGTGTGTATTTATTCTTCTTCTTTATCTATTTTCTAATTTTATTCTTTCATTTTGCAAGTATGAATAGTTTATGGTGAGAAACGATCCAATTTTACCCATAGACCTTTAAATTGAAAAGATATTTCATAGGATTAGAAGATTACGAGTGAACATGAACAATCTAGAGTTAGACCTACCTCTTAATATCGATGACCTACCTCATGATAATGCACCTATAAATGATCCACCATCCCCTAGGATAGGAGAGCAAAACATGCCATACCAAGCTCCAGGGAATAGAATTCAACCTAGCACCATTAGAGACTATGCTATTCCTAGGTGGAATGAAGAACATAGGACTATTAGGATACCTCATCACCAAACTTTTGAGATAAAACCAGCCATCATCACAATGGTACAAAGAAATCAGTTTTTAGGTTCAGATATAGAGGATCATGCTCAACACCTAGACATGTTTTTAGAAATTAGTGATATGGTACAAATTTTGAATGTATCAACTGATGTTATTAGGCTTAAAATTTTCCCTTTTACTCTTATAAGTAAGGCTAGGGACTGGTTACAAATGTTACCTAATCAATCCATTCATTCTTGGCAACAAATGCAAGAGAAATTCTTATGTAAATTTTTTCTACCTACTAAAACAGCCCTCATTAGGAAACAAATAAATGACTTTTAGCAGTTCTATGAGGAGCCATTTCATGAAGCCTGGGAAAGATTTAGGAAACTCTTGAAAAGTTATCCACACCATGAATTTCCTATTTATCAACTAATGCATATCTTTTATGCAGGTGCTAATCAAGCTACGAGATCCTCATTAGATGCAACATCAAATGGTAGCTTTATGAATTAAGTTTCCGAAGAAGCATTCTAACTTCTTGATGAGATGGCTTCCAATGACGCTCAATGGGCAACTTTTAGGGCTACACATAAGAAATAGGGAGTACATAGTGTGGATGAAATAGCTATACTTAAAGCTCAAATGGAATTAATGAGAAAAGAGCATCAAAAAGAAATAAATGATCTTAAGGCTAAAAATGTATTTATGTTGTCTAATGAGTGTGATGGTTATGCAGGAACTCAATGAGCACCCAGGCTAAAAAAATAATGAAGGATCAGTAGAGGAAGTGAATGCTTTGAACCCCAATAGCAATACTTAGAACCTGGGATGGAGAAATCATCCTAATTTCGCATAGAGAGAAGGAAACCAAGCAGCCATTTCTAATTCTCAACCACAAGCTCCCTTTAACTAGAATCAAGCCTCCCATAGTAATAACCATCCTTCATACCTAAATCAAGCTCAACAACACTACCCTTCTACATATCAATCACAATCTTATCAACCATCCGAATTCCAAAAACGCCAGCCCCTACTAGAAAAGAAATCAAATATAGAAGAAATGATTGTTAGTCTCATGGCCTCCCAAAATTCAATTTTAGCTAGTCAAGATGCTAGGTGAAAATTGTAAGATATTTGGATAAGAAACCAAGAGGCATCTATTAGGAACCTAGAAAACCAAATGGGGCAACTTGCTAATTCAATGTCTAGTAAAGCTCAAGGAACCTTTCTATCTAATGTATATCACAATCCAAAGAAGGAAGTTAAGGCAATCACCTTGCGAAATGGAAAAGAGGTACAAGAAGCTAAAACTAGTAAGAAATCTTTGAAAATGGTGGAACCAACAACGGAGGTAAGTATTTCTAAATCAAAAACTAGTGATAATGCATCACCGATTGATAAACATAAGGAAAAAACTTATCTTTACTATTCTTGATGAATCTCCATTATCGTTTCCATCTCTAGCTAGAAAAAAAAAAGAATAATGAACAACTGTCAAAGTTTTTAAGCATGATTAAAAAATTGCATGTTAATTTACCATTCGCTGAAGCTTTGTTACACATGCCTAAATATGTTAAATTCATGAAAGAGTTATATTATAATAAGAAAAAGTTAGAAGGTATATGTACAGTTCAACTATCTAGAAATTGTAGTGCCATTTTACTGAATAAAATTCCTAAAAAATAGAGGATCTGGGTAGTTTTACACTGCCTTGTGAATTAGGAGGAAATTTTGTTGGACATGCTCTATGTGATTTGGGTGCTAGCATTAATTTGATGCCTTATTCAATTTACAAAAAATTGAATTTAGGTGATATTAAGGAGACCCAAATGATACTAAAGTTGGTAGATAGATCTGTGAAAAGGCCTAAAGGTATTATTGAGGATTTATTGGGGAAAGTAGAAAATTTTATATTTTTGGTTAATTTTATGGTGATAGACATGGAGGAGGATGATAAGGTACCATTGATAGTTGGTCGATGATTTTTAAACACAACAAAAGCATTAATAGATGTACACGGGCAAATGGTTACTTTAAGGTTTAATGAGTAGGAAATGATTTTTAACGTAAATAAGGTGATAAAACATCCTTCTTATTACTTTGAAGAATTTATATGCTCCATAGATAGCATTCAAGAGTGTGTAGAAGAAAAGCAGGAGGAAATTTTGTTAAATGCTGAGTTTTAAGATTGCTTAATGCATTTAAAAGATACGGAGGAAATGGAAAAACAAAAGGAAGAACTAATGCAGGAACTAGAAAAAGAGCACAATGAAGGAATACAGGAGGATGAACAATCCCCTCCTAAGGGAGAAAATAAATTTAAACTCAAAACTTTTCCTTCACATTTGAAATATGTATTTTTAGAAGAAAATACAAAACCCGTAATTATTTCTTCATTTTTTATAGGTTTGGAAGAACGAAAGATGTAACTCAATGAGTTAGATGAAATTTGACAATGGTCTTATGATAATGCTGCAAGTTATAAGGAGAAAACCAAGCTTTGGCATGATGTACAACAGTAGACTGAGGTTGTTCCCTGGATAACTCAAATCCAGATGGTTAGGTCTTTATCAGGTGGTTTCAAGCAACGCATTTGGTGTTGTCACTATGAGAAATCCAAAAGATGGACAAGAGTATCGAGTAAATGGACACAGGTTAAAACCCTATTTTAATGTTCATCATAAAGTTGTTGAGGCAACTCTAGTTCTTTTTAACAAGTAAGGCAGTCCTAAAAGTCTAGCTAAGGACTAACAAAAACTCAGAACTATCTTTCTTAACTCTTCTTATTAGTTGTTTTTCATTTTGCAGTATGTTTTGTTTCGTGTTATTTAGCTTTTGTTTGTTTTAGTTTGTTTTCAGTATTTAAGTGTTTGAGTGTTTTCATGAATCAATTATAAAAGATAATACATTTTTTCTTATTCATTTTAGCCTTAAACATGTTTATCAATAGCAGCAATTATGCAAGTCAATTTCATGCATAATAGGCATTAACAAATTTTTCTTGGAAATAATGGCATGTTTCTTTTTACCTGAGCACAATTAGCAACATGAGTTATGGGATTTTTTTCTTAATTTAAGGAGATAGCATAACTTATTCAGTGTTAATTATGTGAATTTTTATAAGTACTTATGAAAATTTTGCAAAAAAGAAGTTGTGTTAATAGTGTTTTTTAAGTTTTAGTGCAGAGAATGGTCACTTTGTGGAGTCAAAATCCACTCTATCGAGTGGCATCCCAACCAATGGAGTGGATATTGACTCTGCCGAGTTCCAAAAAAATAGATTTTTGGTTGCCATGACTTTCAGAAGACCTTCACTCGATAGAGTGATGGGTCACTCCACCAAGTGGTTTATCACTCCACCGAGTGATGATCACTTAAAGGGAAAATTTATTTCTTTACTTCATTCACTCACACACACTTCACCAAATAGTAGTTTTTCACCTAGTTTTGTACATTCCCTCGTATTTTTGCAACTCCACTCCACCGAGTACTTCAAGGACTGATTAAAATTCTTAGTATACATCACTCATTTAATCAACTAAGCTTACATTTGCCTGTTATGTCTTTAATTTCATTATTATTTATATGTTTTTCTTTTGAAAATATATGAATATATAGCTACTTTGGCTTAATGGTTTGCTGTGTTTTTAAGTTGTATTGTGCTTTCTATGATCATAGTTACATTAGGTGCATGTTATAGTTCATATTTATCCCAATGTGGATTTTAGATAATTAAAATTACATTGATTAAAGCTTTGCAAAGTTGTGCACACAATATGCTCAATGAAATGCCTCAAAGATTAAGTTTAACTATATATTCAATTTTAATTCATCATTTCAATCTCATTTCATTTTTTTTCTAAATCCATCATTTATGCACTTAATTAGCATATGTTTCTTATCTCATTCACTGCATTTGCACTTAGACAAAAATGTGAGCTTAATTGAATTATTTATCTTTAATAGATTATTAATGAGCTTTAATTTTCATCCAAGTGGAGTTAACAATGTTGTGTTTTTGCAATAGAACCTAAGAAAGCCCGAATTGATGAGGCAACTACTTCTTTAGGGAGAAATTTGCCTACTTACATTGATGAAGAAAATGCTAAAGTGTATGACTATTTCAAGGAAATGGAGTTTATAAAGCCAGCTTATCCGTGTGACTTTTACTTGAAAATTAGAGATGGAAACTTATGGGCTAACATTTCTCCATTAATCCAGAACATTGGCTGGGAGCATTTCATTCTTAAGGAGCCAGAAGTCTACCCATTTGTAGCTACACAATTCTTCACCTCATTTAAGTTGACCTTTGAAGATGACGATGACTAAGGAACCATAAGTTTTAAGCTTGGGAGATGTCATCATCAAATGCTATTTCCAGAATTTGCTAAGAAGTTAGGTTTTCCATAGAATTCCATAGGTGAATTGCCAAATGTTACTGTCCAAGAAAATTAGAAATTCATCCGAGATCCCATTAATTCAAAGAATTACAAGCCGAGTAAAATAAAAGCATGTGCATTAGGTATCTATGCTCTTAGAGTTTTACATAGATTTCTATCTATTACTTTTTTTAGTTATTTTGGTAGCACAGGCACTATCAATGCTAAAGAATGTGTGCTATTAAGATGCATGGTTGAAGGAATTTGGATCAATGGTGCTGTCTTTTTGAGTCAAAAATTGAGGAGTTACAGAAGATGAATAAAAAGATTAAGAAGACTTCTCTAGGATGGATAGCAACAATTATGGCTAATCATGCCAATCATATGGATATGAGGCAGTCTCTTGGTGAGGTACGATTTATTGACTTTAATATGTTGACTAGAATGAAAATTTTGATGAAAGAGCCTTGAAGGCATTGGTCGACTAGAGATGAATACCATCATTTGGTAACTGTTTGTTGGAACCGAAATGAAGAACCAGAGGATTATGGACCAAATACAGCCGGCCTAACATAGGCACCTTTAGTCCATGCTCTAGCACATACCCAGCAAGAGATACCTCAAGTCATGGTCACCTTTATGACTCAAATGATTGGGAGAATGGACACTATGAGGGATGAAATTAGGGAGCTACGGAAGGACTTTGAGAAATTTAATGCTAAATTTTGAAAGCGATTTCCACCACCACCTTTTCCACCTTCAAAATGATTTGAGTTTTAGTTGTTGTGGATAGTAACATTTTGTGAGGGGGATAAAGCTTTGCTAAAGCTTATATTTTGCTTAAATTTAGGAAGTAGAATCTTTTTATTTCCTTTTATATCATGAAAACACTTTTGTTTTTGTTGTTTTTATTTTTGTTTGTCTTAATATTTATAATTTTGATTTTCTATCTATAATAGTAACATTAGGAGTAACATTGTGCTTTAATTGATTTCATGTTATTAATCATTGCTAGTCTTAGAGCATTAGTAAGTAGTTGATTTGCACTTGTCACTTAACTTTCATAAGGTTTAGTTTGCCACAGTTTTTCTCAGAATTTAAACATATTGAACTCAAATTTAGATTGTGCATTAGTCAAAACTTTAGTTTGAAAGTAAGACAAATAGGTTGTACGATGAAATTTTGTGCTAATTTGACACTCAATTTGGATTATAATTATTAGTTTCCGCTTATAAGGCACGAAAGACCAGGTTTTAAATATTAGAAAAATCAGTGCACTAAAATAGTTGAGCAAGGAATTTTAGGATACTAGAACCTTCCTCATCACCCTTCGAAGCATAAAAGCAACTTAAGTAACTTAGAAAGTGATCTAGGCAAATTTTTCTTGCTGAGCTAGTAAAAAGATTAATTTCTTACCTTTTTATATATTTAACCTTTGTTAGCCAATTTAAGTCTAAAGAGGTATGCTTAAAGCGTACCATAATTTTTCTTGTTACGCTCATCTATTAACTATATAGCCTTAAATCCTTTATTTATCCTCCAGAATTGGCCACTCTAGATTTGGATGGATTTACATTTATTGAGCATTTCAAATAAGTGTGATGGGAATAGTGTATCTTTTATGGCAAGAATTGAGAAATGAAGTCAAGTAGTTGTGTAATTTCCTTGTTTTACCTATTTTTATTATAAATTGCTAGTAAAAAAAGCTACAAAAAAAGAAAAAGAAGAAAAAGAAAAAAAAAAGAAATGTTGAAATAAAGCTAGCATATATGGCAAAATCTTAAATGTGGGGTATTTGCAAGGAAAAATAAATTGTGACTTCTTAAAAGTAAGAAATTGAGAAAAATAAGAGGGATTTCAGTCTTATTGTTTTTGTTTAGGATTGCGTAAGCAAGTTTAACAAAGGAATTGTGCTTAAGAGTTTGAAATTTTAGAAATGAAATTTATTCAAGTATAAAGTGGCTATTTCTCTTTGATTGTCTTTTGACCATTCTTTGATAGCCAATCCTTTAACCCCATTGCAACCTAATTAAGGCCTAAGTGATTCTATGTTTTGCGTTGAATTGTTTAATGGAGATGGCTTTTAGGTTCCGGTGCTAAAGGAGAGGCCTATGGTGTTTCTAGAGTTTCAAGTGCCGAACCACATGTATACTTGGTATACATCAATTCTAGAGCTTGATTATGAAGTGTATTAGTGGTTTGATTTTGAAAATTTTTAAAAAATTTTTTGGTCTTGCACATGCATATGGAAATTGATTCTTATCTCCTTATTTGAGTTTATTCTAGCTAGAATTTTATTAAGTGCTCTTGTTGATTGTTGAACTTAGTTTTGAATTGTATAAATCTAATTTAGAGTTTGATTATTCTAACAAGTTGGTTTGTTTAAATTTTCTTAGGGGCAAACAAAGGCTAAGCGTAGGGTATTTGATAAGTGTAAATTTAACAATGATATTAATGTGCTTTTAGTATGTTTTTATGTTATGTTAGTGTTAATTTAATTTCTTTATGAGTTCATTTCTTTAATTAATGTTTTAATTATTTAATTGTGTATTTTGGTGTTTTTAGGGACTTAATTGAAGAAAAAGAAGAATTTTTGAAGGAATTAATTGAAATTATAGTTTTTGGGGAAGATTTGAAGAATTGAAGTTTTAATCGTGAAGTCCAGTGGCTAGTCACTCCGTGGAGTGACTTTCCACACCATGGAGTGGCTTTTAAAGTGCAGTAATCGATAGAGTGAAAAGTCACTCTACCGAGCTAGGAAAGTAAATTAAGCTGACTCGGCCGTTTCAATTTCCACTCCATCGATTCCAGCAACTCCTATCTAAAATTGGATTCTATCTTTCACTAAATAGGAAGCCTTTGATGGAATAAGAATTCTTTTGTTAATAAGGAAGTTTGTGTTTCAATTGGAAGTTAAGTAGGAATTTGAAGGTGATTTTAACTCTTCTTTCCAGGCTATAAAAGGAGCACCAAGAGACAGATGCGGGAGATACAGAGATAGAGATAGAGAAATTTATTTTTTCATTAAAAGAGTTTTATTTCCTTTACGTAATTCTTAGTTTGTTAGTTTATCTTATTTTCTAATCAATCCATCTACACACCTCTTATAACGTAATGGCTCTTCCTAATAATAGAACCTATAATCATACAAAAACATTTTCCTTTGATTATAATCTAAACCATATGGAAAGATACCACTTACGAATTAGTTGGCAATGTTAATAAACAAAGCGATCTCTTTAGACACCTCACTCAAAAGGTGTTCACCATGAAAACTTTCATAAATAGGCACACCATCATCATGCATTTTAAATCTATCTTGATCCAACCTTGACAAGTGATTCACCATACGATTCTCACTTCCTTTCTTATCTCTAATTTCCCAATCAAATTCTTAAAGTATTAAAATCCACCTTAAAATTCTTAGCTTTGTATCCTTCTTGCTTAAAAGATACTTGAGGGTAGCATGATCCAAATATAGTATAACCTTTTTCCCTGCTAAATAAGCTCTAAACTTATCGAATGCATAAAAAATAGCTGATAACTCCTTTTTGTTGTGGTATAGTTTATTTGAGCTCTATTTAACAACTTACTTGTATAATAAATCACATAGGGTTTACCTTCCTTTCTTTGCCCTAAAACTGCCCCTACAGCATAATTGCTTGGATCACACATAATTTCGAATGGTTTATTCCAATTAGGTTAAATAGGTACTGAAACTAGGGCTTTCTTCAATGTCTTAAATGCATCAAGGCAAGCTTCATCAAACACAAATTTGACATCCTTTGATAAAAGATTGCATAGTATCTTAGCTATCTTTGAGAAATCCTTGATAAACCTCCTATAGAATCCCACATGGCTAAGGAAACTTCTAATATCTCTTACACACTTTGGAGGTGGAAAATTGGCTATCGCTTCAATATTTGCTATATTTACTTCAATACCATTACTTGAGATATAATGACCAAGAACAATACCCTCTTAAGCGATAAAGTGATAATTTTCCCAATTGAGCACTAATCCATGCTCTATACACCGATCAACAACTTTAGAAAGATTTTCTAAACAATGGTCAAAGTTAGCTCTATAGACACTAAAATCATCCATAAAGACTTCAACGCATTCATTTATCAAGTCACTAAAAATGAAAAATATGCATCTTTGCATAAACCAAAAGGCATATGCCTAAATGAAAAAGTTCTATAAGGACACCTGAATGTAGTTTTTGCTTGATCATCGAGGTGAATAGGTATTTGGTAAAAACCACTTAAACCATCTGGGTAGAAAAAATGTGAAAGATTAACTAGCTTCTGTAAGACTTGATCTAAAAAGGGTAAAGGAAAATGATCTTTTCTAGTAGCCTTATCTAACTTCCTATAACCACTACACATATTCCATCCCGTGATAGTTCTAGTAGGAATCAAATCATTAGATTAATTCTTAACCACCATTAAGACTCCCTTTTTAAGGACCACTTGAATAAAGCTTACCCATTTACTATCACCAATGGAATATATGATACCATTATCTAAAAGCTTAATCACTTCCTTCCTAAACACCTCTTTAAGAGTAAGATTCAAATGCCTTTGACCCTCAATTGAAGGCTTAGCATTATCTTCCAAATGAATTTTATGTATACAAATCTTAGGGTTAATCCCTTTCAAATAATTTATAGAATAACAAATAGCATTTGAAAACTCCAATTCAATGCTTAGTTTTTTAGTCATTTTCAGTCTAATTTTGAGTGTCTTTTCTATGTTTGTTGCTTTGTTGTTTTTATTTTTACTAAGTTTTATTAAATTCAGCAAATTCTATCTTTTATACATTTTGAAGAGCATTTAATGGAGTTTTGTACTTAATTGTAGAATTTTCAGGTACCTTATAGTGACCGTGACCTGGTAACATTTTGTTAAAATGAAGTGTTTCAACACCTCACGATCATAATATAATTGTTATCACTATGACTTAAGGCAATTCAATATAGAATCAATTTTAAAAACACGTTACGATCGTAAGGAAATCATTACCATCGTGAGGTATTGAACTTTAGAAGCAAAATTTATTTAAGAGCACCTCTCGATCACAAGGTTTTGGTTGTGACCATGGCCTCAATAGTCCAGTATAGTTAACGAGTACCTCACAATCACAAGGAATTCATTATAACCATGACCCCTACAAGACTATAAAATGCAGAATTGCTATTTGGCAACGGCGATTCCAAATTCCAGACCTATTTTCTCTCTATTTTCTTTTGTTTTTTCCTACTTTAGTTTTTAGACATTTTTCCATAGATCTATACTTGCAAATAATTAGATTTCCACTACTTTAGAGTTTAGATTTCAAATTTCTATTTCAATCCCATCTTCCATTGGATAATTGAAGAAGAAGAATATTGGATCTAGATGAACTTTCATCTTCAACATGAATTTTTGGTTTTACTCTTTCCTTTTTTCTTTCTATTTTGTAATGGATTATGAGTAGTCAATTAGTTGTTTGGTGAATCTTTGGATCCCCAATACCCGTGTGAATATTGAGCTTATTTGATTATAATTATAGATCGATGGTTTATTTTTTGTATCTTAAATGTATTTTATAGGTTTGATGTTTTAATCATTTTATTTGAATTGAATGGATGATTTTATCATGTTGTCAAGCTTGGGTACATGATTGAAATGTTTGAATACCATGGATTTATCTATGCTCTATTTTTCTATCTTAATTGCTGTAAATTTAAGATTTCTCCGAAATGGGATAATGAATTATAATTATTGTGGTATTAGGATTAGAGATTAAAGTAAAATGGATGGGATCTCAGGCTATTTGGCTGTGGGATGGGAAAGAAATCTGAACCTAGGATGTTAGACCCGTGCATAGGCTAATCATAAGACTTGCTCTGGAATAGGACGTTTTGTGATTAGAATAGCTTGCTTCGAAATGAGATGTTTGGGTATAAAGGGTTATCCCAGTTCAATCTTTATAAGTTAAGATTAATTTAATTCACATTTGTTGGGAATTATCGATTACATGCATCTCATACATAAGAAGAATTTAAAATTTTTAACCAATAAATCTGATCTTGCCATGAATTTACAATATACATATTAATGAGAATAAGAAAATTCAACTTTGATTTTTGTTGAACAGTTGATTTTACTTCTCACCGGGTTGTCGCAAACCACAGTGTCCAAAATCGAACACCTTCAATGAGTAATCCACACTAGAGAAGGATTGAAAGAACCAACAATTGGAAGGAACAAGGGCTGGCCAAAATCCCTAGGTGTTATCTAAGGAAGGTGGCAGCTAGGGTTGAGAGAAAAGAGAGAGAGTGTTTTCTTAATTGTTCACACTTACTTAACCCTAATTTCACATCTCTTGGATTTTTATAGTTAGGTTAAAAAATCCAACTTCATAATGGGATTAGGCTCTTTAAAATTGCTGCAGAATTATTAATTGGGCTTCTGGAATTATTTATAATTATTTGGGCTCAATTAAATCCAATTTAAGCCCTTTCACAAAAGACCATGCACAAAACCCACAAACTAGGCCCTTTGTACATATGCTTGGATTTAATTACCCAAATGAATTCCAAATCCAACCAAATTAAATATGTAGGCTCCACAACACTTATGTAACATATTTAATTTATTTTGATCCAAGAAGTAGGCCTCTAAGGCCTTCTGTTTTGGAGTTGGCATGTGGCACTTCTTCTGGAGGGCTTCTATGCCAACTTCACTTCATTGGGCCTTTATAATTCCTCCAATGGATCTATTAATTATTATATTAGCCCTATAACACTTATACTTTAATAATAATCAATTATGAAATATATTATTTCAATTAGGTCCAATTTTATAGAACATTTCAAAAAAGTTTTGCGAATAATTTTACTTGATCATAATTAATTAAACTCTTTAATTAATTATTATCTTATTCAATTCTCTATCCCCATAATAATATCAAATATTATTATCCTTGTAATTTTATCATTTTATCCTTTTTCTCTATATGTGTGTGACCTATTAGGTTCCTATCCATATTGGCAGTATAATATATAATTGTGAGTTATATTCAAAACTCACATGATTTAAACTTCTTTAAATCATTTTATCAATTCCTATTGATATTCTTGATACACTATTATATAAATCATGATTGGCCTCTAGCTAGGCATCATGACTACCCAAATGTCAGGAAAGTCAAGTAGTTTGACTATACCCTTCCATAGAAATAGTTACCGTGCAATTACTCCTTCCGCCACTCTTATCTCAATTAGATTCTGAGTATGAATTTATGTCAACTCATATAAATATAATTATGTATGTTCTATTAATTTAATCATTGTTCCCAAAATGGCCTCCATAGATCTCTATCCATCTTGGCATATTACTCTAGCTAGAGATTCTCTGAACAAGGCAATTATAGAATCATGCGAGATAACTTCCCTTATTAAATCTGGGATGGTGAATCATTTGTTAATCACTCAACTATCTTTAAGTAGGTCATAATATATCCAATATCCTAACTATGTTCACTCCCAGTTGGAAGTAATCAGTTATGGAGTCAAAATATACCACTTGCTACTTAAGATAACTTTGGTGATCTCAAGTCTAAGGATACTTGCACAACAGCTATGAAGAGATTCCTCACTGACATAGATTTAATATCCATATGATGATTCTCTTTGCAAGTCTCCAATGAACTCGTTCTTCTAACAAGCATCCACATGTTAGCTTTGATTATCTTCCATAATCACAGTTATGAGAACAACTGCTTGAACCATTCAAGAAGCATAACATGTGCTAGTCTGTCCGAATTAACAATGTCCTATCTTGTTAATATGACTAGGGATATTTAGATATTAACATATTTGCATGCAATAGACATCTCATAACATGAACAGTTTCATGATTGCCTTTGAACTTTGTTTATAATATGTACGACTTCATTTATTAATTTAAGATTTACAAACTCATGTATTTAAACATAGCATTAATAAATGAATGATGCCTCTTATTAAGAATAAGAATTCATACATATGAAATACATCCCTATTACATGGGCTCTAGGGCATACTCTTTAACAACATTTTGGTATGGGAAGGATAAGTGAACATAAGCAATGCTATTAGTTATGTCATTTTTCATTTTATCTCTATTTTGCTTTGCTTGAGCTATTTTTTAAAAATTTTTATTTTAATTGTCCTTTTTTGCATTTTTAATAGTTTAGACAACACATCATTCAAAATTCTGAGAATTTTTTAGCATACTCTTAATTTTCAATTACTTGTAACAATAATCCCTTAGGTACAATATTCGTGGATGTTAAATTTTAACACCCTATATAACTTGCCAATCTAGTACACTTATTATAAATTAGTTAAGTTTTTGTTATGCAAAACATCTCTTAATGCATCAAGTTAAAAGTTAGGTAAAGATGAATTAACTATAAAAGGAAATTGAGAGTTTGAGTCAAGAAAAACATATCTCAAATTTGATGGTAGAGGCTTGACCTCTAACTTTGCTTCTTCCTTTGAGGAGGCACCTTCTTGGTTATCATCCTTACTCAAGGGTTCAAACCTTGGGGGCCTATGAAAAGGAAATGATTAGGCCTCTAATTGATGCACTCTAGCATCCTCTCTAGTATAAGGCTCAATAGGCTCTTACCTCAAACAATCATGCAAAACATCCTCAACACATTCATCACTAATGCTAAGAGTATTGATGCTACTAACACTTTCAATAGGTGAAGATCTCATCATTTTAAAAACATCAAATTCTACACTTTTATTGTTCACCTTTAAAGTGATCTTACCATTTTTCATATCCATAATAGCACCACCTATCACCTCTTACCTCATTATTGTCAACCTCTTTACAACTTCTTAATGTAATTACTTGACAAGTCTCCTTATATGGGAACTCAAGTTGGCTTGGTAGCTTTCCCATAGGTTGAGAACTTCAAAAGGCTTGTTAGGCAATTAGGTCTTTAAAATCCTATTATGGGTAGCAAGTTGTTCAAGCTTTACATTAACTTGCTTGAATTGTTCATCCTTATTTTTATTGGTGCCAATTTTTTGGCTAACAAATTATTCAATAAGAGATTCAAGATGGGATTTTGGTTATGAGGGATTAAATAATGGCTTCATAGGAAAACCAGATGGGTTTTATGGTCTAGGCATGGGCTTACTTGGAGAATTAAGTTCTGATGAAGTATTAGACCAAGAAAATCCAGCTGGATTCCTCCATTGGGGATTATAGGAATTAGAATTTAGTCCTCCTCTTAAATTGAAATCGGTTTAAACGTAATTGGCTTCTTTACTATTACTTATTGTGCATTGTGTGTAGGAGTGAGATCCTCCACACAACTCACAAAAATCATTTGAACTATTAATGGAATTAACTTGAGATTTACTTACCAATTTAGTGTGCTATCAACAAGTTGATGGTATCAAACTCCAAAATGCCTCTTGTTTTAGCCACAGTTTGTTCATCTCCCATATACCCTTATGATGCAAGTTTCTTACGTAAAGTGTGACACCCTAATATCGTCTTCTATCCAAAAGTGTCTATCATGCCTTCAGCAAACATAAATCACACAAATAATTCAACAACATAATCATCATGCATATACTTTAGTGCTACCTTATTCATAGCCATATTAGGTTCCACTGTAACACTCTTAACGAGTGTACAAAGCCTATTAATATATGTATACATATCTGGTGCATGCATATCCCATATATTAACCTGTAATGTCATGCAAAAATAGTCATAATATGGCAACACACATTAGCCACCCACAACCTGAAAGGACATGCCAGCAAAGGTAATTTAAGTAAATTTTACAATCCTCTATATTACACTTCCTGAATTAAATCATGACAAAAATATAAAGCTAGACAAAAAAGGAACTATCCATAAAATATCCTACATCTAAAAGTTTGGACAGACTCTTGTTGACCAATCAATGTAGAATTAAGTCCATGAGCGACCTTTAGTCAAACCTACAAAGATGTTAAGCAACTGTGCTAAGCTATAAAGCTTAGTGGGGAGATAACATAGAAAATAGTAACTTGGTCAACCAATAGCAACAGTCAAAAGCAAACATCTTTACACAAGCATTCAATAAGAACATCACATATTTATATCATGAATTCATCTCAAACTGACGATTATAGCCAAATGGAAACAGAGATAAAACATGGTGATAAATCGTTCAACATGCTTACATTATATGAATGAAGAAATCAATACATGTATTTCTTATTTTTAACAATTCTCTTCAACTTAATAGCCTGCCTAAGTGCTAGTTCAAAAGGTCGATAACGGGAGCAATGGATACCCAAAGGTATCAAACAATGGATATCCCAAGGATATCAAACAATGGACCGATGGGGGTTCGAACTTTGGTTCCATCAAAGGAACAAACAATGGACCCAAATGAGGTCAACTATGGCAGCTGGAACTATATCCCTTTAGGCATGCCTATCTAATCCACAACTGAACTAAGACCCGCAGGCTTAACCACTTAATCAAAATAATATTTGATTCATCATATTCCTTCTTACACATTACAATATTTGTTCAAGCCACAATTCACATATGAATTCACATTTCATACACATATGATGACGTCAATATTTCTTACCTCGACTTATAACTCATATACTGCATATTCAAACTCGTTTAAGGAATTTTGTCATCATACTTAGCATAAACATATATATATTCATAGCAATTTAATTAAATCATGCCATTACTATCATTACGGTCATATATCAAAGTAAGTTGTAATTAACACTATATGATAAACTTACCATGATCATTTTACCTTGGTCGTTATAGCTTGACAATAAAAGCATAGCATAAAACCATCACATATTACCTTTAGCAAAATAATCATTAGGTATGCCAATTAGGTTGCATTAGAGGGTTAATTATCTTTATAAAGATTGTTGGCTTAATCAATATTAATGTGGAAGTATTTTGTTAGATGATTCAAATAAATGTGCAAAACAGGAAAGTGAAAAGCAATGAAATACTACTTGGTCGTGCATCATGCACAGGGATACCTTGAGTGGTCGTGTATCTCAAGGTTTTATGCCTTGAGTGGCCATGCATTTCAAGGCTTTATGCCTCGATTGGCCATGCATCTCAGGGATTTATGCCTTGAGTAGCCATGCATCTCAAGGAAACAGATCGATCTCAGCTAAAGTAACCCTAAACGATTCCATACCAAACCATCTTTCAAAACTCATCTTAAAGCAAATAATATTTCATTACTCGTATTAAAAACATAACCCTAATTTCTATAGATGCATCTAAAGACAATAAAACTAATAGTACTCCCATACCTGAACACCGTGACTTCCTCCCTCCTTCAAAATCCCTTTGCCCTTATCCTTGCTTGTCTCTACTCTAACAAACCACATAAAAATACTAAATTTCCTTCTTGCTTTAATAAAATATTTCATTAAAAAATGAGATAGAAGGGAGAAATTTCTCTTACCAAAACCCTAATTCCAGACTTAGAGAGAGAGAAAAAGAGAGAAAGAGAGAAAACAGAGAGAGATGGTCTTCCCTTAGACATACAGTGATATGTATCACTGGGATCACATGGGAAGACCACTAATTTACCCTTTTAACCCCTTTCTCAATTTCCTTCTCTATATATAACCCCTCCAACTTTAAATTTATGATTTGACCTTAAATAAATCTTAAATCCTAAATCTTACCCCAACATCTCTTTTATCATCCAAATAACCCTTTTGTTCATAAATTTGCCTGAAATTACCATATTGCCCTTTAAGAAGCTTTATTCTAATGTGGCTATAACCACAAAAATATTAATTGTACACATAGTATCAAATAATTAAGCATTTTCCCTACTAGGGTCAAGATTAGGCCCTCACAATTCTTCCCCTCTTAAAAGAATTTCATCCTCGAAATCCATACCTGATTTAAACAACTAAGGATACTGGGCCATCGTCATGGCTTCTGGTTCTTAAGTTAATTATTGAATTTTATGATGTTGCCAAAGTACCTTGATGAGATAAACCTGCTTATTCCTTAACTGCCTGATTTCCCTAGCCAAAATCTCTTTAGGCTCTTCATTGTAGGTAAAATCTATTTGAACTTGAATGTCTTGCACTTGTAGTACATAGGATTCATCTGAATGATACCTTCAAAGCATAGAGACATGAAATACGTCATGTAGCTTTGATTATTCCATAGGAAGTGCTAATTTGTATGCCACTGATCCAACCCTTTGCAGAACTTCATAGGGACAAATGAATCTTGGACTCAATTTTCCTTTTTTTCCAAACCTCAAAACCTTCCTCCAGGGTGAAACTTTCAGAAATACCTTATCCCTAACTTGATACTCAACATCCTTTCTTTTCAAATCTGCATAAGATATTTGCCTGTCACTTGCTTCTTTTAATCTTTGCTTAATAACTTGAACTTTTTCTTCAACATCTCTAACTAGATCTGGCCCAATTATCTTGCATTCAATTAACTAGTCCAACTTCGACCATTTAAGGCTTCGTATGGAGCCATGCCAAGAATAGTCTGATAACTATTATTATAGGCAAACTCCATCAAGGCTAGGTATTTGTCCCAACTACTAGAAAAATTCAAAATACAACCCCTTTAGCGTATCTTCCAAGACTTTTATCACCCTTTCTAATTGTCCATCCATCTGGGGATGAAAAGTCGTACTGAATTTTAATCGTGCTCCCAAAGACTTCTATAAACTCTGCCAAAATCTAGAGGTGAATCTAGGATCTCGATTCGATATTATAGATACCGGAATACCATGAAGGGGAACGATCTCATTTATATACAATTTTGCCAACTGGTCCATGGAATAATCCATTCTAACCGGCACAAAATAAGCTGACTTGGTTAACTTATCCAAAATTACCCACATTGCATTACGTTTTCTTTGTGTAGAAGGTAGTTCAGTGACAAAATCCATAATGATATCTTCCCACTTCCACTGAGGAATTGGAATGGGATTCAACAATCCAGAAGAAAGTTGATGCTCAGCTTTCACTTGCTGACAAGTTAAGCACTTAGAGACATAATCGACCACATCCCTCTTCATACCCGACCACCAGTAACATCGCTTAAGATCCTGATACATCTTATTACCCTTAAGATGCATAGTGAATACTGTGTTGTGAGCTTCATGCAATAAGGTTCTTTTTAATTCTCTGTCATCTGGAACACATAATCTATCCTTGAAGTACAAACTTCCATTTTATTTGATTGAATACTTGGATTGTTCCCCATCGTGCATCAATCGCATAACTCGTGATGGGGATTTATTTGAACCCTTAGTCTCACTAGACTGCGTATAGGATGAGTAGGGTATCGTTCCAAAGGGAACAGGGTAAATTTTGTATTGAAATCACAAAGAGAAGATGGATAGGTAGCAAATAAAATGTAGATTATGTATTTAAATAAATATATAAACTACCTTGCATATATTAATGAAATTGGATTAAAGATGACTTAAATGATGATATGACATACATTAGAAATATGAAATAGTAATTCATCTAAGAACAAGTTCTAGTAATTGAATAAATAAAGTGACTGGAGAATTTAGCCAAGATTCTTTAAAGTAACTCTCGTTGTCAGTAAAGATGTTTTCATTTAGAGTCTATAAGCACTCTCATGTCATTATAGAGATAAACAAAAATTATGAAGCTCTATGCCAATTCTTTAACCCCTCAAAGTGAATTCCTTATCTCTAAGTGAATTCAATGCTTCAAGTACATTCATTTGTTTTTCCATCAAAGAATTCCAACTCTCGTTGTGAACAAATTGACTAACATGCTAAATATGGTGGCCAATCATACATAGCAAATCAAAGCACACAAATGGATGTAAATCATACTTCATTCATTGTAAGAATAAACATGTCTTAAACAAATACTAGTACATATTTATAATGTACAAAGGAAACTAGCCAAATACATATTTGAATTAAAGATAAACAAGAGAAAGAAACTTATCCTTTGTTATTTTGGCTATGTCCCTTTGTAATCATCTAATAAAAGCTAAGTAAAAATGTTTATCCAAAATAATAACTATATTTCTAAAAACTAAAATATTGATTGATCTCTCCTCCTCTTTCAGCATCTTGGATCCCTATTTATAGAGATTAAGTCTACAGATATGTCCCTTCAGAATAGTTGTCAATCATGGAAAGTTGCCCTGAAAAGTCCTTATGGTTGGCTGAAGGATCGGGTGCAAAAAGGTGGCATCATTTGGGAGCAGGCGTCATGTCCGACTCGTGAACACCTTCACGAGTCGTGAACTCCATCAAACTGTCTTCACTCGTGAACTGCATTCGACTGTCTTTACTCGTGAATCTCCCTTCAACTCGTGACATTCCTGCTGACTCGTGAACTTGTGTGTGAGTCGTGAACTTTTGTGTGACTTGTGAAGTTTGTGTGACTCGTGAAGTTTTGTGTGACTCGTGAAGTTTTGTGTGACTCGTGAGCCTGGTTGTGAGTCGTGAACCTGTGTGTGAGTCGTGAACCTATGTGTGACTCGTAAGCCTAGTTGTGAGTCACGCACTGCATCACGACTTGTTTGATCTTTCTTCCTTTTTGCACCCAAATTACCCTACAATGCAAATAAACACATAAAATAGACAAAAATACATAAAATATAAATAATTTAACATACGTAGCTACCTAAATGAAAAATAATATACATTAAATAATATACCATTTTATATGGTATCAACTCGCTGTAACTTCTTATCATTTTTCTGTACATCGATCATTGCCTATCTTATACATGGCTTTGCTCTTAATTGGACAACTAGAGCACCATCTGAAGTAAACCTCCATCTACCCGCTGTAACACCATAGATGCCATCATTCTTTTGCTTAAAGCATCTGCTACTACATTAGCCTTACCTGGATGATAGTCTACTATACAATCATAGTCCTTAAACAGTTTGAGCCATCTCTGCTGTCTTAAGTTGAGTTCCTTTTGAGTAAGTAGATACTTAAGGATTTTATGGTATGTGTATATCCTAAATCTTTCACCGTATAAGCAGTGCCACCAAATCTTTAAGGAGAAAACTACTGCTGCCAACTCTAAATCATGTGTTGGATAATTTTGTTCATGTGGTTTAAGTTAACGAGAAGCATAAGCCACCATTTTACCATCTTGCATTAAGACACAACCTAACCCAACTCTAGAGGCATCACTATACATGGCATATTCTTTTTCAGATACCGATTGTGTCAAGATCGAAGCTTTTGTTAGCAAACTCTTTATCTAATCAAAACTTATCTCACATCGGGCGGTCCATTAAAATTTAACATTCTTTCTTAACAGCTTAGTAAGTAGAGATGCCATCACTGAAAACCCTTTTACAAAGCGATGGTAGTAACCAGTCAATCCCAAAAAACTCCTTACCTCAGGTACACTTCGAGGCGATCTCCAATTAACAATAGCCTCAATTTTTGCTGGGTCAACTCTAATACCTTGTGAAGATACCACATGACCAACGAAGGAAATCTCTATTAGCAAGAACTCACACTTGCTCAATTTTGAAAACAATCAATTCTCCCTTAAGGTCTGTAGCACAATTCTTAAATGCTCAGCATGCTCTTCTTCATTCCTAGAATAGACCAATATGTCATCAATAAAAATCACCATGAACTAGTCCAAATATGGTCTAAATACCCTGTTCATCAAATCCATAAATGTGGCAAGTGCATTTGTTAACCCAAATGGCATTACCATAAATTCATAATGTCCATATCTAGTTCTAAATGTCATCTTTGGAACATCCACATCCCTAATTCAGAGTTAGTAGTACCTCGATCTCAGATCAATCTTTGAAAATACTCCTGCCCCTTTCAACTGATCGAATAAATCCTCAATTCGAGGTAACGGATACTTATTTTTCACTGTCACTTTATTTAACTGCTGACAGTCAATACACATTCTCATAAAACCATCATTTTTCTTAACAAATAAGATCGGTGAACCCCATGGCGATACACTAGGCCTAATAAAACCCTTGTCAAGCAGTTCTTGCAACTATACTTTCAACTCTTTCAATTCCTTTGGAGCCATCCTGTAAGGGGCTCTTGAACTGGGTGTTGTGCCAGGCAAAACCTCAATAGATAATTCCACAGCCCTATCAGGGGGAAAATCAAGTAAGTCTTTAGGAAACACATCTGAAAATTCATTCACTACTGGTATGTCCTAAAGCTTAACCATGTCCCTGTTCAAATCAAGAACTAGGGCCAAAAATGCTTCACACCCCTTCCTCAGAATTGTCTAGCTTGAACGGCAGATGTTACATTGGTCAAAGGTTGTGTCGAAATACCTACAACTATTACCTCATTACCATCTTTATCACTAAGAGTTACAGTTTTAGCCCCATAGTTCACCAATGCATGATGCTTAGACAACCAGTCCATGCTCAAAATAATATCAAATTCTCGAAAAGGCAGCTCGATAAGATCGATTAAAAATTCTCTTCTTTGTATCAAGATGGGACAGTCAGGGAACATTCTATTCACACACACACAGTGCCCTAATGTACTAGTAACAGATATCATATTCCAACTGATACACCTTAGACACACCCCCACTCATACTCTCAATGAAAACATATGCATGAGTAGATCCAGGATCAATAAGTGCATGAATATCATAATCATAAAGTGAGAAAAGACCAGCTATGACTTTAGGAGCATCTTGATCCTCTCGCTTCTTCATGGCATAAGCCTGCCTCGAGATAGTTGGTGCAGTCAGTCTATCCACTGACTCAGATACATTATGAGACTGTGATCCATGGCTACCAAAACCACCTTGCCCCCTGCCTTTGCTTTTGGTTCTAGCAGCCGAAAACATATTTGAAGCCCCTTTACTACCTTGTTGTGTAAAGTCTTATGCCTTCTTTAAGGGGAAATTAGCTATATAGTGGTTAGTAGCACCACAATTATAGCACGCTCCTGATTCTTTCCTACATGGAGCCCAATGTCACCTAAAACAATGAGGGCACTAAAGTGGCTGGCCCTTTTTTTGCTTTGATGGGGTATGCTGACTTGGCTTGGATACTGTTGCAGATCTTTATCCCTTCTTGTTGCTAGCAGGGTGATACATTCCCCTTGCTTGTTGGACATTATGTGTTTCTTTAAATCTTTTCTCAGTGGACCATCCACCTCTAGCCCCACTCCCTTTTCATTCTCTCTCTCTCTTTTAGCCGACTCATACTTCTCCACCTTCATAGCAGCCATCACTAGCTGATGAAAGTTCACATTCTAAAGAGATGTAGCCCCTAGCAGTTTCTCCCTGATCTGGTGATTCATTCCATCCTTAAATTGTCTACTCTTAAAAGTATTAGTTAACATCTCTTTAGGAACGTATTTGCTCAGCCGGCTAAATTCCTTCTCAAACTCTGCTACAGATATAACCCTCTACTTTAATGTCAGAAATTGTCTTAGCTTCTCCTTTTTATAGGACTCGGTAACATATCTCTTTTTGAATTCAGTTTCAAAGAATCCCCAAGTAAAAGGATCTAGTAATTGATATTGTCCGAGTACTAGCTTCCACCAATCGTATACTGGTCCTTGAAGTAAGGATATAGCACACGATACCTTATAATAAGCAGGGCATTGAATATTATCTAGAATTCTCTCTAGCTTTTCTAGCTAGAATTTAGCTTCCTCGGATTGCTTTAAAGTGGTACCCAAAAATTCTTCCCCACCATACTTTCTAACTTCAGAAATTTGGGCCTTAGGTGCTGTCACCTTTGTAGAATTTATGCCATATCCTAAGAAATTTTTAATAATGCCTCTCTAGGAATAGCAGCAGGGATCTCATTCTGATTCATCAATAAAGATCTCATATCAGAGGAACCCATTATAGCTGGTAAATTACTTTTTGTCGATTCCTCGATAGCATCTCTAGAATCATCTATCTTCAATCTATATGAAAACAAGGATTTAATGCATTAGGCAAATAAGACACGATACCATACCCAAGATTTCTAGACATCTATTACCCAAAAAATGCTAAACTTGGGTGCTCTGATACCACTAACTGTGACACCCTAATACCATCTTAAATCCAAAAGCGTCTATCATGCCTTCAGCAAACATAAATCACACAAATAATTCAACAACATAATCATCATGCATATTCTTTAGGTGCTACCTTATTCATGGCCATATTAGGTTCCACTGTAACACTCTTAACGAGTGTACAAAGCCTATTAATATATGTATATATATTTGGTGCATGCATATCTCATATATTAACCTGTAATGTCATGAAAAAATAGTCATAATATGGCAATCACACATTAGCCACCCACAACCTGAAAGGACATGTAAGCAAAGGTAATTTAAGTAAATTTTACAGTCCTCCATATTACACTTCTTGAATTAAATCATGACAAAAATATAAGTCTAGACAAAAAATGAACTATCCACAAAATATCCTACATCTAAAAGTTTGGACTGACTCTTGTTGGCCAACCGATGTAAAATTAAGTCCTTAAATGACCTTCAGTCAAACCTACACGAATGTAAAGCAACCGTGCTAAGTTATAAAGCTTAGCGGGGAGATAACATATAAAATAGTAACTTGGTCGACCAATAGTAGCAATCGAAAGTAAACATCTTTACACAAGCATTTCAATAAGTGATATGCTTTTTCTAAAAGCTTAAATACCGCAAGTATACGGTGTACCAATTATAGTACTTCAAATATCAATCCCACGAGGAATGTTGATTAACATTGTACACTATTACTACTCGATTTTAATCTTGTTTACAATGCTCATTAATTTGCAAGTTAAAACTATTATTAACACTACACTACACTAAATTAAATATTATTCTACTTTAATGATGATCATAGAAGACTTATGAGTATGATGAATATAACATTACATAAATATGGAATTTGATATTTTTTTCTTATTTATAATTCAATCTTTATGATGCAAGCCAAGTTGGAATAATGTTATATGTCGCAGCTCTCGCATTTAGACTAGATTATGCCTTAAACATGCATTTATGGTTCTAAATCGCAGCTCTCGCATTTAGACTAGAATTACATAAACACACATTTAAAGAATAATAACCAACCTATAACAACTTTCTCCACATGCGATCTCTCAAACTATGCTTTGATAACGAATTTTCTATTAACTTTTAGAAAGATGTTGCTCTCGCTAACTCTCTTACTTATAACCACTATGATGATTTTTAGAGAAGGAATTGCCATCTAAGGTCGTTTTCCTTAACTTATAATGATACTAATAAAGTTTTAATAGCAAATCCTACATATAAAGATAAACGAAAGAGAAATGATTAAATATGAATAACAGCATTCAAATTCCTAAAAAGAATTCATAATAATAACAAAGAAGAAGTAAAGGTTAGAAATAAAAGAAGGGGATCTCTCAACCCTTCTTCCTTTCACCAAGCGTAGTCTTCTCCCTTGTATTTTCCTCCTCTTCAAGCCATAATACTAAAACTAAAACCTAAAACTATTGCTCTCAAATTACACTTTCAAATAAGAAAAATAAAAAATAAAAATAATAGATCTTCTCTTCTTTTGATTATAACTTCTAGAGTATTTATAAATTTTCAAGCATCAAGTCCCTTCAAGCGCCTCTCCATAGGTATACAACCCTTGGTGCACCTTGGTGTCCTTTTATGTGACTTTTAAAGATTAACTGCCTTTAACCGCCCTCTGTCACGATCGCGACAGGACACGCTTCTTCTTTACTCCTTCATTAGTGTTTCCAAACTTGCACATTTAAGCTCCAAATTGATTTTTTTTAGCTCCTATAAAACAAATAAAACAACCAAGAACACACAAAACACATAAAACCAACAAAATACACATAAAATATATTAATATTAAACATTATACTTGCTAAAACTAAGCATACATAGATACTATTTATGAGCTTTTCGAGCTCATATCAATAAGAAAATCACATATTTATATCATGAATTCATCTGAAACTGATGATTATAGCCAAAAGGAAACAGAGATAAAATATGGTGATAAATCATGCAACATGCTTATATTATATGAATGAAGAAATCAATACATGTATTTCCTATTTTTAACAATTCTCTTCAACTTAATAGCCTGCCTAAGTGTTGTTTAAAAGGTGGATAATGGAAGCAATGGATACCCAAAAGTATCAAACAATGGATATCCCAAGGATATCAAACAATGGACCCAAAGGAGGTCGAACTATGGTTCCATCAAAGGAATAAACAATGGACCCAAATGGGGTCAACTATGGCAACTATAACTATATCCCTTTAGGCATGCCTATCTAATCCACAACTGAACTAAGACCCGCAGGCTTAACCACTTAATCAAAAGAATATTTGATTCATCGTGTTCCTTCTTACACATTACAATATTTGCTTAAGCCACAATTCATATACGAATTGACATTTCATACACATATGATGACATTAATATTTGTTACCTCGACTTATAACTCATATACTGCATATTCAAACTCGTTTAAGGACAATTGTCATCATACTTTGCATAACATACATATATTCATAGCGATTTAACGAAATCATGCCATTACTATCATTACAGACATATATCAAAGTAAGTTGTAATTAACACTACTTGATAAACTTACCACGATCATTTTACCTTGGTCGTTATAGCTTGACAATAAAAGCATAGCATAAAACCATCACATATTACCTTTAGCAAAATAATCATTAGGTATGCCAATTAGGTTACATTAGAGGGTTAATTATCTTTATAAAAAGTGTTGACTTAATCAATATTAATGTGGAAGTATTTTGTTAGATGATTCAAATAAATGTGCAAAACAGGAAAGTGAAAAGCAATGAAATACTACTTGGCCGTGCATCATGCACAGGGAGACCTTGAGTGGTCGTGTATCTCAAGGTTTTATGCCTTGAGTGGCCATGCATTTCAAGGCTTTATGCCTTGAGTGGTCGTGCATCTCAAGGCTTTATACCTTGAGTGGCCGTGCATCTCAAGGAAACAGATCGATCTCAGCTCAAGTAACCCTAAACGATTCCATACCAAACCATCTTTCAAAACTCATCTTAAGGCAAACAATATTTCATTACTCATCTTAAAAACATAGCCCTAATTTCTATAGATCCATCTACAGGCAACAAAACCAACAGTATTCCCATACATGAATGCCATGACTTTCTCACTCCTTCAAGATCCCTTTGCCCTTATCCTTACTTGTCTCCACTATAACAAACCACATAAAAATACTAAATTTCCTTCTTGCTTTAATAAAATCTTTCATTAACAAAAGAGATAGACGGAAGATATTCCTCTTACCAAAACCCTAATTCCAAACTTAGAGAGAGAAAAAGAGATAAAGAGAGAAAAATAGAGAGAGATGGTCTTCCCTTAGATAGACAGTGATATTTGTCACTAGGATCACATGGAAAGACCACTAATTTACCCTTTTAAGCCCTTTCTCAATTTCTTTCTCCAAATATAACCCCTCCAACTTTTAATTTATGATTTGACCCTAAATAAATCTTAAATCCTAAATCTTACCCCAATATCTCTTTTATCATCCAAATAATCCTTTTATTCATAAATTTTCCTAAAATTACCATTTTGCCCTTCAAGAAGTTTTTTTCCAATGAGGCTATAACCACAAAAATATTAATTGTACACATAGTGTCAAATAATTAAGCATTTTCCCTACTAGGGTTAAGATTAAGCCTTGACATAAAGTTACTGCTTCTTTTGTTGTGTTGTCAATCCATTTGCCACTGGAAGCTGCATTGACTATATTTTAGTTTTCATCCATCAAACCATTATAAAAGATTTAAGGAATCATCTAATCAAGTAGGCTATGATGAGGACATTGTCTTTAGAGTTTATTAAATCTCTCCCATACCGTATAAATAGTCTTATTTGCATGTTGCTTAAAAGTTGTAATCTCATTTCTAAATTTGGCTATCTTGTGGGGTGGAAAATACTTATGAAGAAATGCATGCTTCAATTGATCCCATGTAGTGATGGACTCACTAAACAAACCAGCCAGCCATAATTGTGCCTTATCCTTAACTAAAAAAGGGAATAACCGAAGTCTAATTGCATCATCCATTACTTCATTTATTTTGAATGTTGCACACACATTGAGAAAGGCTAATTTGTAGGCATAAGGATTTTCTCCATAGAGACCACCGAATTGATTATTCTGAACCATTTGGATTTTACTTGGCATAATTTTGAATTTATTGTTAGCAATTGTAGGTTCCACAATTCCTCTAAAACTTTCCAAAATGTCGAACATTGAAAAATCTCCCAAAGTATGCCTATCTTATTCAACCATGATATTTGAACTTTTGTCTTCCTCTTCTTGTGGCTATTTTTAATCTCTGCATAAAGTACGAAAAGTTCTATTAATTTCAGGATCAAATGGAAGAAGATTATCTCTACTACTATTACTATGCATAAAAAAATAACAAATCAAACTAAGCTACTACAAACTAAATAAACAAAAAGCCTAAATCAACCTTTTTCCTTCATAAGTTAATAAAAACAATCACTTACTTTGACTCTTCGGCAATGGTGAAAACAATTTGTTGCATTTTATATCTTAATACCCTAGTCTCAAGGACTTAGATAGGGTGAGAAGAGTATCAAACTTTCGGAATCAATTTAGGTTTAAGCATTGTTTTGTATTAAACAGTTAGATACTAAGATGGATAGGTAATGATAATTTAAATGGGGCCAGTTGTATTAAATTATTACTTAACAAAACTAATTATCTAATCTAAGTTATAACTTATAAACAATCAATATAAGCATTAGAATTACAAGACATTAATTGATCATATAAAAATGCATATTACACATAAGCATAAAATGAGTGAAGAATAAGGCCTATTATCCTAAGATGCAACTCTCATTGTCAAATAAGGGCATCTCCATCTGGAATCCATAAGCACTCTCATGTCATTATAGAGATAGATGAGAACCATGAAGTTCTATGCCTATTCTTAAGCCCCTCAAAGTGAAATTCTTGTCTCTTAAGTGATTTCAAACTTTAAGTAAGTTTAATTACTTTTCCACTAAAATGTCCTAATTCTCATTGTGAAAAAAATTATTAGCATATGATATATGGTTATCAAGCATAAATAATAAATTAAGCACCCAATCAAACTTAAATCATTTATACTTAAAACAAGATAATTATATTAATGCAGATCAATTCATATATACTTGTAATTCTAACCAATATCAAGCAAAATATAAAGAGAAAAGAGAAGAAAACATGGTAGGAAACTCTTTAATGCTTCTTCAGAAAAATACTTGAGTGTTGGTTGACCTCTTTTGATCTCTCATCTTCCTTGGAGTATTCTTTTTCCTCATAATCCTTTCTAATTCATTTGGAAGTTATATATGGTAGTTTTTCTATATCCAAAATATGTTTATCTTTATGTATTTATAGACCCAAAGGTGTCCCAATTGTGTCTTTTCAAAAAGGGTTGCAAACTTGTAGAGGTACACGAAGGGTTGCAATTGTTGGTCTGCATGACAAGTCGATAGACTGGTGCCGAGTTGGAAAAGTTGGTATAGCCAGGCTTTGTAATGAGTCATCACCAATGTAATGAGTCAACACGCCTTCAACTGCTTCATGACTCATTTCAACATGGCACGAGTTGACACGCTGAGTCACTATGACGAGAAGGCACATGCTCTTAAACTTCTTTAATACCTTTTTTCTTTAATACTTCAACAAAATTCCCCTTATTTATGCTTCATTTTATCCAATTTGGCACAGTTAGCCTAAAAAAAGACATAAAAAGTAACCTAAAGCATAACAAAATACATATATTAATCTAAATAAATGATGCAATAACAAACAAAATGGATATGCTAAATTACATGACATCAAAAGATAATCTTAATAAGATATCTATTTTAATTCAATTTTCCATAAAATCTTGTATTATTTTGAATTGAATCAATTGCGGTAGGAAGCAAGGTGGATAGTTCCCTTAGCAAAAGGTTTTAGCCATTGATTTTATCACTAATTTAATTAACCTCTATTTTTAGTTGATTTTAATTTTATTCTCTGTCTTGAAATAATTTAGTTATTTAATTAATTCAGTTTAATTAATAATCACATTTTAAAAATTGGGAAATTATTTCGCACATTATTTATTTCAAAATTTGAAATACATAATCTCTTAGATACAATATTTGAGCATTTTAATTATATTTTCTTATATTACTAGCCTATCTAGTACACTTGTTAGACACTGATCATGTCACAAATCAAAATTTCTTTTACAGGATAAATCTGAAAAAATTATTTTTCTTTCCTTATCTTCAACTGTAAAAGCATGGAAGATAGGTGTTAAAATCCCTAGAGCTGGGTACCACTCATCCCTAAAGATGAGTGCCCCTCATCTTGAAGATAAAATGACCAATCTACCCTTTCGTGTTATGACTTAAGCAAACTTAAAGTGAGCTATAGATAGGAAGGTAGATCGGCGGATGAGTTATAGGCGTAACTCAAAATGAGCCATGGACAGGAAGGTAGAGGATAAAAAAGCTTGTCTGCAAGAGGCGAGCAGAAAAAAATAGGTGACAGATGGACGTCACATTGGAGTGACTGGTGTCTATCAACAAAACTCTATATTTTGCAATTAAAACCTCATTTTAACTCTAAAAAAAATTCTAAAAGGCAAAGCTCAAGAAAAACCCTTTAAAAATTGCAAAAACCAAAGATGGATAATGGCACTTCCATTCTCCATCTGTAACATGAGTAGCAATATCCTTATTGAGTAAGCTTGATCTAAGCTACCTCAAGACCTAGTGTCTACAGGTACCCTAAATTTTAGTGAGGCTAACACACTAATGCCTAGGTAAGCCAAAATTAAGAGTGGAGCAAATAGATGTACAGCTAAGGAAGCAATCTTTTTGTTGATAATAATTATTGAAAAAGCCATTTATGTCAGCTTGTCAATGAAAACCGTATCACATAATCTTTTCTTACTCTTTTGAGTTGAGGGTGGCATGTTAAAAGGGCTTGGATGCTTGTAAGAAAGACTTAGTGACTGTCGAAAGGATTTGATGCCTGTAGAAAGGTCTTAATGCCTATTGAAAGGTCTTAAAGCCATTAAAAGGACTTCATGCCTGTGAAAAGGACTTGGTAGCCTATAAGAAGGACTTGATCTCCTATTGAAAGGACTTCAATGCCTATTAAAAGGACTTCACACTTGTGAAAAAGATTTGGTCACTTGTAAGAGGGACTTAGCGCTTATGAAAAGTACATAACACCTGTTGAAAGGACTTGATGTTTATTGAAAGAACTTCATGCTTGTTGAAGGGTTTTATTAAAAGGTCTTAATACCTGTTGAAAACTTAATTCCTTAGTTTTTTTTGCCTTATCTTCTTTCTGAGTTCTATTATATTTTTAGGTGAATATTTTACTATTGTTATGCTCTAGCCAAAGACAACCCCACCCTTTACAGACTATATATACCTTCTGATGCCATCAAGAACTTAGGAAAGTTCAATCCTATCCTTTGCCTTTCGTCTTATGGTTTCTCAAGATTGATCCATTGTGTGCCTTCCTCTATAGTTGTATGGTATTAGGGCCCATGGTTACAGGATTTCATTTTGGTTATCAAGGATTATACCCTTTGTTTGAAAGGTTTACTACTATTAAGGATGCTTTTCTTTTGCCCCTCCCTCCGGGACTTTACCTTATGTCTTGGATTGTGAACTCTCTGTTTGAAGGGAGGTTATTCTGGGCACCCTCTTTACCGGCAAGCCCTTATTTCTTTGGATGCCTGTAGTCATTATTTAAAAGGTAAAGCACCACTTGTGAGTTTTAACACTAGCTTTTCTTGGTATGAAATACATCCCGTTTGGAATTTTCACATAAATTTTCACATAACCTTGTGCCTAACTTTTTCCTAAAATGGACCCAGTACATTCCAATGGCTTTTTATTTATTTAATTTTTGTAGGACAAACCGCTATTCTCGAGCTTTCACTGTCCCCTGGCCTAACTTTTTTATAGAGAGCCAATTACGATTTTGATCTTTAATTATATCATTTAAAAGAAAAACATCTCTCTTGTAATACAAAAAACGAAATAGTAGAGGCAGAAATCTTGTTCATTATACTAGCATGACTTTTAACCAAACAATGCGAGAAAATAGCGACCATTCCATAATCTAAATACCCCTTGAAGATTGAGTAAAAATAAGAAGAATATAATTCTTGAATTTTTTATGAAAAATATTCAACCGACCTTTAAAATGATTTTCCTTCCTCTATTTATAGTGGTCATATACTAGAGTTTTATCTCCGGTATAACTCAAATCCATCAAGTCCAGGAGCCACTAAATGGTTTTAAAGAGATAAAGGCAAGTGAAGGATGATTAACATAATTTCTGAACCAAAGGGCTCTTCACACCCCAATCAACAGCTAAGATATTACATTCTCATTGTTTTACAAACGTGTCTGAATATGAGAACTCATTTGCTAAGTTACATTCTCACTGTGTTCAAGAATGTGTCTGAATATGAGAACTCATTTGCTAAGTTGCAAAAATCAGACATCTTCAAAATTTGAAAGACTCTCCGTTCATTTCCCAGAGCAAAATACTGCTCTCAAAATTTAAGGGCCAAATTCATAATTCAGCATCCTCAATACCAAAACATCTAAAACCCATTTAGCTGTTAAGGGTAGATAGCATGCCCCCAGTTGCAGTGGGTATTACCACCTCCCAACCTGGGCCTTTTAAAGGCAATTCACAAACTGCACCATTGTTATCTGTTGGGTCTCCTATCAGATCACTGCGATCCAGTACTCTATTCAGATCTTCGTCACTGATATCTGTCTGTATGAGTTTGTCTTCAGCAGTTTCTTTATCTTGAAGCAGTGCTAGTATGTCCTCTTCCTGAAAATTTTTCGTTAGGATTATCCACTCATAAATAGTTTGTCAGCAAAGAAACAACTAAATAGAATAGTTGGCATGACACATCAGCATATAATACAGATTAACTTATTCGAAACATAAAAATGGAAAAAAATTGTACCTCATAATTTCATCAATTTCTACCACTTATTTCAAGCTTTATAATCCAAATCTAACCTTCTTTGATCATTTCCAATTCTTACATATCAAATATCCATGGTGAAGAGAACTCGAATAATTGAACTTAAATATATTTTTTTGACAAAAACATCAAAGGCTCTAAAGGTGAAAAAAAAAAAAAAGCAATTGAATGGCTGAAATAGATTTTTTTTTTCTTCCAGGGTTTCGCACGGATTATTCCATTATCAAATGGCATCTCAATATGCTCAGTCAAACGTGATAATGAAATTCCTATTTTAAAATCCAGTGCATCAGTTTTATATTTCAATTAATCAAGGTAATATTACCTAAATAGTAATCATTTTGCCAATAAACATGCAGCGCAATGAGAGGCAACCACAAAAGTAGAACATTGAGCACAATATGTCAAGCAAAATATCGTAATACTCCCACATTGCCAAGGCATGACGCTCCAAAAGTTATGAAGTGCAAAACAGGAATAGAAGCCAAAGATGTAACAAACCAACCTCCAAGTCAACCAAGCTACTAGACTTTGTTCTTTCCTGATGGAACTGCCCCTTTCCAATGACCACATGCTCAAGCTTCAACTTACTAAATGCTCTTTTCAAAATGCGACCCTGTAAATTTACATTTTGTTACTCTTTCAATACCTATCAGCAATTAATTAGCATGAAAACAGCCAGTGCATACCTCAACAGACTGAGCTGTAGCAAGCCTGTAAACATGAACAGGCTTGGTCTGCCCAATTCTGTGACACCTGTCCATGGCCTGCAAGTCCATTTGAGGGTTCTGAAAGCATGATGCAAGTGTGCAACTTAGTTCAAAACATTGCAAAAAAAAAAAACATTCATTAATGAAGGAAAAAGGAAAATGAGATCGCAAAAATACCCAATCACTGTCATAAAGTATACAGGTATCAGCAGCTGTAAGGTTGATACCCAATCCACCAGCTCTTGTGCTGAGAAGAAATATCCTAAAGTTGCTGTCTACATCATTGAATTCCTGGATCTGATTCAAGGGTCAGAAATTGATTAAACATTAATAATAGAAAGATGTGTTGCATACAAGGAAATAAAACTGGTCAATCATATATTAGGAGATATCACTATTGAAATTTAGCAGTTCCTTCAGCAATTCTCCCAATTCCCTAACCTATTCAACTAATAAAACTAAGAACAAAGGTGCAGAATAAATAATTTCCTCACAAAGATCTTGAAGGAATCATTACCTCAAAATTGAGTTCTATGTAGCAACAGGAAATAGCTTAACTAGAAGAGAAACACTTCAGGCAGAAATGATACCTTGCCTTTGATTGATCTAGCAAGTTAACTAACACATACATCCATTCATCCATGCATGCAAATATACTATTGATATAAATAATACTACTATATTAACTAATATTATTTATTTCTAAATTGAATATTTAATATTAATATTATTTATTATAGTATTATAAATATTTTTTAATAGAAAAATATTTTTTTCTATTAATAAAATATCTATTTTCAATTATTTCATTATTATAATAAATAAATTTTATCAATATTATTGTATGTATGTATGTATGTATGTGTAAGGCTCAGTGCTGCAATTAATACTAGGAAAAATATTAAAATTTCACAAGTATCTCACATTATACAACTAACCTGCCTTTTCCTTTCATCCAACTTCACACTGCCATCAATTCTACAAACATCAAACCCTTTTTCACTAAAATAGTAGTCCATTATATCCAAAATCTTAGTCCACTGAGTAAAAATCAGAACCTGAAAAAATAAGTATAGTACTTATCAGAAACGATTAAGCAGAAGATATGTATGGAACTCATGAGAAACCAGCAAATATGTTAATTTTAATTCTGTATCACACCTTGTGCTTAAGTGCAAATAGCCTATTCAACAATCTATCCAGCAACCTAAACTTGCCACACTGATCAACTATTTGATCCACAGGAGGATAGAAATCTGTCAACAAAAAGAAACAAATCTTAAGTGAACTGTAAAGCATGTATTCACTATGAAGTTAAAAGAAAAATGAATTATAAAGAAAGTACATGAGCCATCAAAAGCGGACTCTAAAAGGTCAGGGTGGTTGCAGTTTTTCCGAAGCTGAACCATCAAATTGTTGAGCTTTCCTTTCATACCACGGCCTGAAGTCTCGTAAATAAAGAATTGATAATCAATTAACTCCATTGGGACCATAATCAGATCAGAAGTTAATAAACATAAAAACGTAACAGTTTCAGCAGATCCAAGAATAAATGAGACAATTTTAGTCAGAAGTTCATCATCTCAAACAATCTAAATGTTAGCATACCTAATCACATTCCACTTCTTTTGCAGTTAATAAGTACATGTCTCCAAAAGTTAGAATCAATGCAAATGGAAAAGCCATACTGGAAAGACCTCTGAGAAGTTTTAACACAACAAAAGGGAAAAAGAAGAAGAATAAGGAGTAACAGCAAACAATTAATGTTTACATCCCATAGTTATTTTGATCCAAGGTCACCAGTCTTCCAAAATAAATATAATTAGCATTAACATCCTTACTAGCTCAGAAATTAAAGCTTGTGTCTTGAATTTCTCTTGGGAGTCAGCAACAATTATTTGGAACAGATCTCATGCCTCTCACAACCAATTAAAATCATCTAAACTTATAGTCACATAGCATTTCTCAATATAGCTACATATAAATGAAACACTTTTTCTTCCTTACAGATAAGAGCTTGTCAATATAGCACTTCTCATAATTAACAGTATGCTGATACCTGTATCCACCGTCTCTCGTAAATGATTCTCAAGAGTCTTATTGATCAAATGATCCTGAAAGTTCTTCTGATGCTCAGTCAAAGTAGCATACAAAATGATCTCTTTTTTCCGAGGGAGCATCTGTTCAACATCACTTTTCATCCTTCGGAGGAGAAATGGACGCAATATGGCATGAAGTTTGGCTACAACCTGAACATGATCTAACCTGGGTGTTGATCATACTGGGTAGAATTGTGATAAAAGCAAATTAGCATGTTAGCAATGTCACTTGCCTGAGCCCTTCTCTTCTCTTCAAGTTCTTCCTTCATTGCTTCATTGTTGATTTTTCGTGAAAGATCAAACCTGAACAGAAAACCATATCTCTAGTTATGGAATGGGTTAGGCCAAAGCAGTAAAGCATCAGTATAATATAAAACACTGTCCTCTCTTATGAAGAAGACTGTTAAAGACTTAAAAGTTGTGGCAATTACAAATATTTTTTCATTGTAGTCCAGGAATTTAAAATTTGTGGCAATTCCAATAATTTTTTAAGCATGTCCAGGACTTCATATTTGGAAATGAAGTACTTCCAAATGCAGATGGAAGTGACAGTGAGGCCCAAAGATGAGGGAATAAAAATGAAAAAGACAAGCATCCCTTTGCAGGATCAAATGAATTTTCAAGATCAACCAAAACTTACCATGACTCAAATTCTTCGTGGGATTGGAAAATATCAGGCAAAATGAAATTCAACAATGACCAAAGCTCAGCCAAATTGTTTTGCAGAGGCGTCCCAGTCAACAGAAGCTTATTCTCCATTGGTAGGTATTTCAATTCTTTAAGCAATTTGCATTTTGAATTTTTCAATCGGTGACCCTTCAAATAAGAAAATGTAATCAGATTAAAAACTCAACCCAACAAAAAGAGTAAAACCTTTCAACAAGGATGAGAAATCGAGGCCATTAGAAGCACAAAGAACCATTAAACAGGAAAATCTCTTTCAGACTTGTAATAAAGAGCAGGCATGGGCCTTTGCAATGCAAGATGCAAACCTTTAAAACATAATGGCAAATTATCAAACATTCAACAAAGGCAAGATGTCATTATGGAGGAAACATTGCAAGAAATTAGCATATAAGCCAACAATTCAGAGCCTTTTTGTTTCCCAAAGTTGTGTGCAAGTCCACAATACAGTTATTGTTAACAGCCAACAAGCACCAGAAAATACAAAAGTAACAAAACAGTGTTAGAAAAACTAGCACAAACACACCTGCTGGCATAATTGGAAATAAGATCTTAGGTATTTGAAAGGAAATCGATGACTAAACAGATACTAATCAGCAACGCAAAATAGTTGAATTCTATAATGTAAAGAAAATGATAATTGTAATTTTAGTACTTGTTTCTTTAACCAAAAGCATGTGAATTATTTCTTGCTCTATTTCGCATGGACTCTGCAGTTTATGAATTTCTAGACATACTTCTGCAGACACTGAGCTATTGACAAAAATCTAAAAACACATTATAAAATTCACCTCATCAATCACAACATATTTCCAATTGTAATGTCTCAAAATCTTTCTGGCATCAGATAATGCAATCTCGTAGGAAGTAACAATAATGGGAAATTTAGGACCAATGGATCTTGGCATGAATTTTCTCCTTATCTCGTCTCTTTGTTTCTTGTCACCATGGTAGATAATTGCACTCACAGAGGGAGCAAACCTATGTGGGAAGAAGAAGAAGAAGTAAATTGCAAGTTAAGAAATCCCACCCTGGATTAATGTCAAATCACATGAAAAAGAAAGCAAAAAGTTTACCTTGAAAACTCATTGACCCAATTTGAGAGGGTAGAAAGAGGAGCTATTACCAGATAGGGGCCATCTAAGCCGTTCCCTTTTAGGTGTGCAAGGAAACCAATAGTTTGAATAGTTTTTCCAAGTCCCATTTGATCAGCAAGTATCCCATTGAGCCCATTTTGCCACAAGGAAATCAGCCACTTCACCCCTTTGATTTGATAGGATTTCAACTTTCCACCTGTCAATAAAGGCACTAGTTCTCTCTGCTCTTTCTCAAGTCTTTCTTCCTCGGTCAGATTTGCATCTTCAGCTTTTTCAACTTCCTTAGTTCGATTCAGCATTGCAGCAACTGCCCTTGTGGCTTTCCTCTAAATACATGCCACAGCTTTTGTTAGTTGTATTAGGTATCTAGGCAATCTTACACTGCATCCATACACCTTTCCAATGTGAAATGCATTAGTAACAGATTATGAAGAGACAATTAGAAGTCAGGCTTAAACATAATTCGGTTTGACAACTTATTTAAGCACATATGAGGCAATTTAGCATCTTTCCTATAAAAAATAAATAAAATAAAGGCCTGATATTTCAATCTTACTTGGTTTCTCCAGACTCAAAAACTTAATAAACAAATGACACCCCCAAAGATTCAACTAACACCCAAACATTTTACAGCATTTAGGCTTGCTTCAGTTCTTTAGCCTCTAAAGCACCATCATTCGTATGCTGGTTATCACCTCAGGAGTTTAATCAACACTTTTCACTTATTCTCAAAATAAACTGCTATTTACCTCCAATCAATAAATTGTTGTTTTACCTTTCAAAATAAACTTGATTACATGTGAACATATATAAAATACATAAAGTGCTTCCAACATGATATATTTATCAAATTCAAGAACATACTATGCAATAATTCATCAACAAAGTGGAGAAGGAAGAATTACAGAATTGTATTGCGGGGCAGCTTTTCTTTTCGAGCCACGGCCTCTCTTTTTTTCAGCAGTTTCATTTCCCTTTTCCAACCCATTCTAGTGAACACAGAAAACATAAACCATTTTTAAACAGAAGTCGGAATAAATACATATAAAAAGATTATAAAAAAAAGATACTTCCCCACCAAAAGAACATTCATCTAGCAAAGGTTAATGAGAGATACCCGAGTAATTTCCTCCATCTTTTCCAGCAAAAACTCTGAATACAATTGTGTTTGAGTTAATAGTTCATCTAATTTGGTATATTGGGTGTCATTCAACTGCACAGACCCCTCTGGCTCTTTCTCTTGCTGCTCTTCTTTCACCCGAGCTTCCAACAGCCTTTCTTCCTCTTCTGCCATAGTTCTTGAAATATGAGAGGAGTCGCCATTTTTTACGTCTATAAGTAAATCCTTTACGAATTCTCCAGTTTGTTCCTTGCATGTTTCCTTAAAAAAATTACATATAAGTAAACAGAAGACATGAATAAAAAAGAAAAGTTCACAATGAGAAGTATATCCACATATTTAACGGGAAGCATATAACAATATGCACTAGAATGTAAGTTTATTTTTAGATACGGGTCGAACGCATACTCAAATGCCTTACTAAGGTATGCATGCACACTTGGGCTCAGAAACAACTATACTTCTGTTAAAACCCCCAAGTCTAAAATTTGACTAGTATACATCAGATACCCAGAAAAAAGAAACATAACACAAAAAAATAAGTACCCAAGAGCCAAGGGAGTAAAAAGAACCAAAAGCCAAAATGGTTCATCAGAAATAGCAAAGCCATCATTTTTTAGCTTCCATAATTTGCTTTTTGTGATGTCCAAAGCTAAAAGCAAAACATCAGATTAGAGGCCGTAGACATTCTGAAGCTATTTGTCACAAGTATCAAAACTCCAATGGTTGGAATATGATTATGTAGTTCGCGAACATAACCCATTTTGTATATGTGCACAAAGTCTCATACAAATAAAGAACAAGAAAGAAAGAAAATGCTTTCAAAAAAAAAAAGAAGAAGAACAAGAAAGAAAATAAAATACTTAACGCTTAAAAGGGCTAGAAAATGAAGCCACTTTCATACATCAAATGAAACAGAAAAAATCATTTTAAAATTTTAAAAAAATTAAAACGAAACGTAACCGAAAAAAAACGTAGAGAGTAAAATTAATACCTCATCCTTAAGAACCGAAGTCGGTGAATCAGCAGAGCTGTCGTTCTTCATTTCGCTCTCTGCCACGATTCACAAATCCTAAAAGTAAATGTAAAAAAAAAAATCAAAAACCACTAAAGAAATACCATTTCAGGAACAGGGAAACCCTACAAATAAAGAAAGCTATATTCAACTATAGAAATCTAGGGTTAGATAAAACGCCATTACCAGCCAAAAAAAAAATGAGAAACAAAAAAATTGAGAAAATTGAATAGGGAAAAAGAGAGGATACAGAGAGGCTTTGTGAGGAATAATCGAAGAGCGAAGTAGGAAGTGGAATGAAGCAGAGCATGGAAGTAAAAATTAGTGGGTATTTATTATTTAATTTGATATTAAGTTTTGATTTGATTTTTCTAGGTTGGAATGGGCGGGAAATATGAGTAGGAACATAGCCCTGCAAATTGAGCCTAATTACATAGAGAGGGACTCTACAGTCTGCCCCATGGCCCATTTACAGGCTTGTCATCTCTGTTCTCTAAGAAATTCTTCATTTTATAATGCAAATGAATTTTGAATTTTTCAACCATTGTTTATTTGTTTTAGCTTCCAATTTGATTGTTTCGTTGCACGCCTTCGGTCTTATGCACAATGCATATATATTTTATTTTATTAGACATTATATTTTATTATTACTATTATTAGAAATAATTAATTAGAGATTATGAAAAAAAATAAAATTATTTGATAAAATTATTTTGTTTTAATAATAATAATTTTTACTTTTTTATAAAAATGGAAAAGAGGATTGGCTAATTTTTTTTTTTTTGTTTACAACGAGCAAGTAAGAGCTCACGAAAAGCCAGGTTTTTAGATTCTCTGGGGCCTGTTGAAGAGCATGGTATCCTTGAGCAAAGTTATAGCCAAATTGAGCGAGATAATTCGCAGCGAAATTCGCTTCCCTATGGATGTGATTGAAGGAGATGGTTTGGAACTTCTTTGAAAGGTCTCGGATTCGTTTGATAAGGGCATCACGGGAGGCATTGATCACACAGTTCCCCTTGATCATCTCTACAACAATTTTGTTGTCACATTCGACTATCACATTGTCAAGCTTCTCCTCTATAACTCTTTGAAGGCCATAGAACACTCCCCAAGTTTCAGCTAGCAGAATGGGGTAGATTTCTATATTGACAACATAGCCTCAACACCAATGCCCATTATGATTTCGTAATAGACCTCCATAAGCAGCGGCTACATCATAGGAAACTGAGGCATCTAAGTTCAATTTAATGAAGCTAATGGCAGGATGAGTCCATCCAACATAATTCAAGTGGGAGCCATTTTTTTCCATTATGGGTCCAGAGTAAGAACATCGAGGCAGGACTTAGCAAAGTTGGCTGCCTCCTTTACCAAATAAGAGAGTGGTCTATGCTTTTATTGGAAAATAAAATCATTTTTGCTCTTCCAAAGAATCCAGCATCCAATGGCAAAATACTCAGGCCATTTTATGCCTTCAAAATGGGCTCCTCTTTGCTAAATATTGTACCGCATCCAATTATGGAGCTCTCCCGTATTTATTGAAACACAAGAAGGGGTACGCAAGCTCCAAAAATGGTGGGCTATCAGACAATCACGAAGGATATGGGAGATATCCTCACCTGGATGGCCATAAAAAGGGCAATCATCTAAGTCGGTAAAGTGCCATCTCTTCCTCTCCGAATTTGTCAAGATGCCATTATTGAGCAAGAGCCATAAGAAGATTTTGATCTCCGAGTAACCTTTAACTTCCATATCCTTTCCCAATTGTTATCATGCTCCATGGTAGGAGTGTTACTTAAGAAGCAATAGGGCGATTTAATGGTGAAGTCCCCCGAGGGGGAGAACTCCCAATACATGGTATCGGTTTTTGCTAAAGAAAAGGGAGGGCAAGTTGTTGCGATCTTAAGAAGGGTGCCTTGTGTGAAAAAATCCTCAAAGAGAGGCCAACACCAACCTTCACCATCAATAGCAAAGAAAGCCACATTTTCCTCTATCAGATCAATCGGGATAGGTTTAGTCGCAAGATGGAATAGGGAAGTATTAAGTTCGGGCACCCACCTATCAAACCAGATTCTAGCTCGCTAGCCATTCCCTATAGATCAAATCGATGTCTGGCAACATTAGCCCAATTGGCACATATCCCTCTCCAGAGAGGCGTGTTATTCCTCTGCACAATTAGGCAAGTACGAAGTCTGCTATCAAACTTGTATTTGGCTATCAAAACCTTTACCCAGAGAGATTGGGCATGGGATAGGACATACCAGGCCAACTTCATTACAAAGGCTGTGTTCAGTTGAGAAGAGTGGCGGAGGGCCAGGCCACCCGCTATCTTGGGTTGGACAATCTTTTTCCAAGGGACCAGTGCTAATTTGCAAGTTCCATCAGCTCCACCCCACACAAACCGGCGAGAAAGTTTGTCAAAGTCTGCATAAAGTGTGGAAGGGATCACTGAAGCTTGCATGATATAAGTTGGCATTATAGATAAAACCAAGATTGTCAAGGTGACTCTACCCGCAATTGAAACCTGGGAAGAACTCCAAGTGGCGATCCTATTTTTCTTTCTATCTAGGATGAAGTTATTACAATGAAGTTAAGGTTGATAGTTTCTTTAGCAAAAGAATTTTAGTCATTGTTTTATTTTTAATTCATATTAGTCTAATTTTAGTTTTTATTTTGTTTAATTGTTTATTTAGTTTAAGTTTTGCCTTTAAATCAAAAACACTTGGGAAACTATCTCGGATTAATTTAATTCATACATATATATTATCTTTAGCAATCCATGTTCTCTTGGGTACGATATTTGGGGTTTTAATTTATATTTTCTTGTATTACTAGCTGATCTAGTACACTTGCTAGACATCGATCAAGTTTTTGGGGCTGTTGTCAGGGAACGATGGTGTTGTTTGTTTAATATCTTTGGTTAAGTTAGTCTGAGATTTTCATTTTTTTATTTGGTGATTATTATTTGCAGGAACAATTCTAGACATTTTTCAAGATGATGCAAGATGAGGTTCAAGATTATGAATTGTTTCTTTTGAAACAACAAATGAATGATCTAGTAAGAGAAATATAGGAGATAAAACGATCGCGTGCACAATCACAAAATCCTTATTCATCACCACCCATTGCTGAAGAATATTATTCTCTTTGGACTTTGAGAGCACAAATGGAAGAATTGTGAAGAGACAATCAAGAACTATGATACTCAAAAAAGGCCTGTATCTCCGAGAATCAACGTCTTCATAACCAGCTTGTATGTAAGGACGAGCAATTTTGGAATGAAAAAGAAAAATGGAGGGCCACACAAGAGGCTGTTATCTCCAAAACTGAAGATGTTTGTGACTTGCTTATAAGAAAGGAAAGGAAATTTTATGCTGAAAAGAGGAGTGGGAGGCTACATTAAGGGCTCAAGAGGAAAAGTTTAGAATTCTAGAAGAGAAGTTTAGGATTTAAGAGAAAAAGTTTAGAATTCAAAAAGAAAAGATAAGGACTCAAGATAAGACAATTAAGAGTCAAGAAAATTTATTAAGGGATAAAGAGCATGGAATTGAAAAGTTGGAATGTAAGCTAGAACTTTTGAGCACTCAAGGTGATGATGGTAAGGAAAAGGAAATAAATCATTCATTAATAGGGGACAAGGAACAAGAGGAACAGTTCATTTTTGAAGATAAGTCATGTATTTATTTAGAGGGTGTAGGATCTTTTGTAGAGAATTTATCACCAAATGAGCAAGAAAGGAAAAATTCTCAAGTGCAGATACTGGATTCAGTCCGCTTGAAGGATTTATTTAGGCTAGAAGAGCCGGTAGAGTTCGTTATCAATGAACCAAAGGAGGAATCATACTTTATTGAAGACATGGAATTTCCAGCTTTGGTGAACTATGATAGGTTTCTTCTACTAATGGGAGAAAATGAGGAGCAAAGTTCGAAGAGACCTATATTTGGATCACAAGCTCGACTTTCCGAGACTAACATGAGTCGAGCTGGGACTTAATAAACCATAACTTCTTCTCTAACTTCTCTCTTTAAATTTTCATCAATTTTTTTTTATGTTTTGCATGTTATTTTCAATAATTTGTTTAGCCATTGTTTTTTTAGTTTAAAGTTTAATACATGTTTGTTATTAGTTTGTGTCTTTTAATTCATGAGTTTAAAATTTGTGTTTGAAAAAGAAGCTACTTCTAATGATTTTTATGCTTTTTGATTAAATTGGGATTAGTAAGTGCTTCTAAGGTAATTAAAGAGCTAATATGAATTTATCAACAATTTTGAGGTAAGTAAAATTGAACTTTTCAAAGATTCATGAGTGGGTTAGATGTGGGTTTGATTTTAGTTGCATAAAGCTTCACATGAACTTTGCATATGTTGAGTTAAGAGTGGACTTCAAAAGGAATTTAATTAATTGTTGTTGGCATAATTCAATTGGAGCTTAACAAGAAGGAAAAGGCATAATTGAGTGAGTATGAGTGAAGTTATAATTGGTTTATATGGTTTAAAAATCAAATTTGATGAAGTTTTAGAAAAAAATGATTCAATTTTGATTTGCAGAGTAAAGGATTAATATTATTAATGGGATTGAATTTAAAAAGAAATTAAGGTGAATGCAATTTAATTTGGTTCTTTAATGTGCAGAAAAATGAAGCTCAAAAGGAGGAGAAAAAGCTTTGAGAGTCAGCAGCTAAGCTGCGCACCTGCAGACTCAATTGCCTAGCCGAGTGCATAACCACGTGAGTAGAGCCTGCCTGGCAGTAGCCCTGTGCACGCCCACGTATTTTCCCCCTCCTGCAGTTGCGCTGCTATGTAAGTCTTCCATTCATCCCATACGTAGTCTTCCATCAAGCTATGCATGCCCACACAATTTTCCCCCAATCCCATGCATGGCCATGTGCCACCAATCTCCATTTGTGTGGCCATGGGTCTTCTCTCCCTATTAAAGTCAAGTAAATAGTATGTTTTTAGGTATTTAATTAAGTTAATTTTGTGTTAATTAGGTTGAATTTGAGTTTAATTGGTTAATTTTGTGTTTTTGGAGTTAATTGTAAATTTTGGTGTTTTTTAGGGTTATTTTGCAAAGAAAAGGATTTAATTGCAAAAAGGCAAGAAGATTTGGGCCAAAATTGTGAATTTGGAAAATTTATATCAATGAATAAGCGTGAGGTCCAGAAGTTCAATGTGTGGCCATGTATCTCAAAGAAGAAAATTATGCATGGCTACGTGAAAAATGTCAAGTGAAGAACACATGGCCACGTGAGGAATAACTAAGAGGAACACATGGCCACATGAAGAAGAGCTAAGAAAAACACATGGCCACGTGAAGAATAACAAAGGAAAACACATGGCTACGCACAGATTCTCTAATTCAAAGAAGGATTTTCAATTTTCTACAATTCAAGAAGGATTCTTTTCCTATTCCAATTCGAAAAAGTTTGAAAATATGATTTGCATATTCTTGGGTTAACTCTTTAATGTTTATGCATGATTATTATCCGAAATATGAGATAATTATGTGTTAATTTTATTGATTAATACTAAGAGAGGAGGAAATAAGAATAAATTGGAATTGAATTACTTGAAAAAGAATTCAATGAATATTTAAGAAGTTAAAACTAGATTTTCATGCTAAGTATTAGATTTGTCTATGAGTTTAATACTAAGAATGATATACTTGAATAAAGATATCTGGCTATATTACTAGTTTTTCTATAATCACCGGTGTATCTATCGAATTTAAATCATTACAATGAAAGTTAAGGTTGATAGTTTCTTTAGCAAGAGAATTTCAATTATTGTTTTGTTTTTAATTCATGTTAGTCTAATTTTAGTTTTTATTTTGTTTAATTGTTTATTTAGTTTAAGTTTTGCCTTTAAATCAAAAACATTTGGGAAACTATCTCGGATTAATTTAATTCATACATAGATATTATCCTTAGCAATTCATGTTCCCTTGGGTACGATATTTGGGGTCTTAATCTATATTTTCCTGTATTACTAGCCGATCTAGTACACTTGCTAGGCACCGGTCAACTTGCATCAATAAGGGTATCATATATGAAGTCCCATATAAGCATGTCATATGCTTTTTTCAAGTCTATCTTGATAAGAACCCAGCCATTTCGCTTTTTAATTATACATTGAATGAACACTTTCTTGGGTGATAAAAATGTGATCAATGATCTAGCATCTCAGGATAAAACTTAATTATGTGTCACTAATAAGCTACTCTAAGCAAGGTTTCAATCTGTAAGGACTCAAAATAGGCCCTAATAGAATTCAAGAGCAATTATATGTTATTAAAGTCTAATTGAGTATTATTGGATGAATTATTAAGAGTTAAGATATTGATTGGGGCAAAAATGTTATTAAGATATAATTAATTATATGATAAATGTGTAAATTATATGGTATGAATTTTATAAGGTCATAATTAATTTATTTATATTGGTTTAATAATATTTAAGGGTGTAATTGGAGTATAAAGTATTAATTTGGGGTAAATTTGTAATTATGGCATTTTTATGGGCAAATATGAATAAAAGAATAATTGAAAGGTTGATTTAAGAGAATGATTTAATAGAGGGGTCAATTTCAAGCATGCAAAAAGGTGAAGGTTAAATGTTGGGCATGCAAAAAGCTAAAGGACTAAGAAGGAATTTTTACATGTCAATATATATATATATGTTATTTTGAGTGGAGAGGGCTGGATTTTCCATGAGAATTCCAGAATTTGGTTTCTTTCTTCCTCATTTTCTTTGATCTCTTAAAGTCTAGCTAAGTGTTCTTGAAGAGGAATTCATGCATGTTGCTTAATCAAGAATATTAATGAATCAAAATAAGGTAAGCATGCGAAATTGTTAATTTATCTCTTCTTCTTCGTCTTCTTCTTCTTTGAATGATGCTGTATTGAGTGGAATGTGGAATTTTGATGTTGAATGAACGAATTTTTGTTAAGGGAAGAAGAAGAAGGAGGAAAGGGCAAAGGCATTTTGATCTAGTAAGAAGAGTAGATTTTAATAGAGGTATGGGATTTGAACTTTAAAAATAATTTGCATATATGTGATATCTTTCAATTATAAGGTATGGAAATTATTTTGATCTTGCATGTATTTATAGTGATGAGGTGGATATTGAGAATGGCAGGTTATGCATGTGTAGATCATCAAATGATGTTGCATGTAAAGGAACTAAGATTTTAGGCATTAATGTGAAAGGGTTGTCCAGAATTCGTATTGAGCTTCAATGAGTATTTTGATCATAAGTTGAGTTTCTAAACTCCAAATTTTATGATTTTAGTTGGGTTAGAACCAGGGAATCTATGCCTACAAATGTTATAGAAATATCCATAACGAAATTTTGCCTCTAAGGTCTTCAAAAATGCCCAAAACAGTATCCCTTTTTCTTTTGGCGGGTCATTGGAGCAATCCTTAGTGATTTGCCAATAACTTGAGTTAGAGAGATGATATTAAGATGATTTTAAATGTTATGAAAAATAGAAACACATGGGAATAAGTTTTATTGAGATCACTTGGCCTAAAAATGATGTTTTATATTTTTAATATTGGTAACAAAATGAAATTTGAAATCTACCACTGTGCAGAATGTTTGTCATGGCTCCCTTGTTTCACATAAAATTTACTAAAATATCTCAAAATTATAGTAAAGCTTATTTAGACCTTCTTGAATGTTTTAGAGCATCTTTCTTATATAAATGAACATAAGAGAGAGATAAATACATGGAGTATGTGATGATATCATATTGTAAAGCAATAGGTATGATTAAATGATGAAGCATGTTTATGGGAATGACAAGATCAGGTATGTTAACAATATTTATTTATTTAAGAGAAATCATATGTATGATTAATATCATATAAGCATGTGTATTTCTTATTTGAGATAACATAAGTATATTGGAATGTATAGACATGAATAAAAAAATGATCATGCATGACTGAGATCAAATCTTGACATATGAGTGACATGTATGAGAATAGCTTTTATGAACCTATTTTATAAGCTTAGTGATGAAGAGTACAAGCATAATAAATGTACATACTTATATATGTATAATAGTTAATAGTGTATATATACATAATACATGAAGTTTATGCATAGTAAAGTGAACAAATGTGCATTTTGTATTAATATTATTCCAAAAAGAAAATACATAAAGCATTATGAACTAATGGTTGTAGTTTCAGCATAATTTGAGTCATAAAACTTAAACTAAGATCATTCTGATTTCTAAGGTTAGATGATATATATGCCTACAAAATTGTAGAAGGAATCTGGCATTGAAATTGCCTTTAAGACATCAAAATAATTAATTGAATTTTCTATAATTTGTCAATTTTGGTTCTGGAACAGGTTGAAGTAAAAATGATGTATCTTTGTGTATATTGCTCAGAATGCTATAAGGTCAAATCATATACAAAATAGACTTATAAATACATATTTTTTTTATGAAGGAAGCTTTATTTAATTATGTTTGTATGAAGTTTTAATGTTAGCTTGAAATTCATGAAAACTGGTTGCACTGTTAAGGAACATATTGTGGTATTTTGGACATAAATCTTAGTAGGGGAGTCAAAATGCTATGTTGTAAAATTTTGGGTAAACTAGACACCTAGGAGAAGGACTTTGTTGAAAGAAAGTTAGGCTGATTCATTCCCTATTTTATTCTAAAAATTTTAAAGTGGTTACAATAATTGTTTTTGAATTTATGAACAGTCAATGGTGTTTCTTGAATATCTTGAATTATATATGTGATATTGTGACAAATTTTGATGTTTTAGAAAGTAAAAAAAATAGGGAAAAAATTATAGAAGGCCACATGGCCTAAAAATAACATTTGCTGGACCAAAAAGGGCACCTATGTAGGCAGAATTTTAATTTGTTTTCTATATTTGCTTTAAATATTGTTATGTTAAATATATGTTTATATAATAACACATTGGATTGGATATAGCATGTGATATGATTATTGATAAAAGTCCCTAAATATATATACATATATACATGTTCACATATGTATTTAAGTAAAGATTGCTGACAATTATATCAAATATGCATATGTGATTGAAATTAAATACTTGCTTGTTATCTGCAAAATTATTTATATGTATGTACTCCTATAAAGAGTAAATGTGTATTTCAACATGCACTTATACTATGAAATAAAGAAATACATTAGTATGATCATGTTCACATATAATACATTATTGATAACATGTTAAAGTATATAATGTGATGACATATGCTTAATAGTAAGTATTTGTCTTGTTAAATACTCTTTCCCTTGTCATTCCTTGGAGCATCCACATCTACCTCTACTTTAGAGTTAGAAATACTTACCTTCCGTGTTGATTCCTCCAAATCAGTTGATAAAGTTGGTGATTTACCTCTTTCTTCCTCTCGTGCTACCTCCTTGCCACTTCTTAAAGTGATTGCTTTGGCTTACTCCTTAGGATTTTGATCTACATTTGAAGGAAATGTCCCTAGTTGTCTATTCGACATTGAAGTTGCAAGTTGACCCAATTGAGTCTCCAAATTTCTCATTGAAGCATCTTGGTTCCGATTCCATTGCTCTTGAGATTTCCACCTTGAATCTTGACTTGCCATGAATTGTTGTTGGCTATTCATGAAACTAGCAAACATGTCTTCTAAATTTGGCTTCTTTTCTTGAATAGGTGGTCTTGATTGGAATCCCGGTGGGTGATAGGATTGAGGTTAGGAATGATTAAAGCTTTTCCCTTAATGGTGGGTTGGTGGATGGGGGGTTTGGTAGTAATTGGTGGCTTGTGGTTGGTGGGGCTGAGCATGACTATGATAAGTATTTGAGTGGTAAGGGGCTCTTGGTTATGGTTGAGAAGATGAAGCTTGTTGATTCCCATCCTTCCAAGAGAAATTCTGGTGATTTCTCCATCCCGGATTATATGAATTGCTGTAGGGATCATTCCTTCTAAAATCGCCCAATGCATTTACATCTCTTACAACTCCTCATTCTTGGATAACTTGCTCACTTTCACACAGTCCACTCCCTTGATTTACTATAGCCACATTTTGAACTTTCAAGCCACTCAACTCTTTTTTTACCAATTTTAGTTGTGCTTTTAGTAGTGCCACTTCATCCACATTGTGTAAACCTTGTCTCCTTAGGACTGATCTAGGGGCAGTCCATTGAGAGTCATTTGCCACCATCTCATCCAACAATTGAAATGCGTCCTCAAGTAGCTTGTTCAAGAAGGATCCTGTTGATGCTGCATCCAATAACGACCTTGTTTGAGGTATAACTCCAGCATAAAAGATGGTCATCAGTTGGTAAACTGCTATCTCATGATGTAGATAGCTTCTCAATAATCTCCTAAACCTCTCCCAGGCCTCATGAAAAGGCTCTTCATTCATTTGATGGAACCCCATGATGTTATTTCGAATGCTTGCAGTCTTTGTTGGAGGGAAAAATCTCATTAAAAACTTTTCTTGCATCTGATCCCATGACCATATTGACTGTTGTGGTAATAATTGTAGCCACTCTTTTGCTTTGCCAATCAATATAAATGGAAACAGCTTCAATCTTACTGCATCCGTACTAACACCTGAAATTTGAACAGTGTCACTGACTTCCAAAAATATGTCGATATACTGAGCTGGATCCTCTACTTCTAAACCAGAGAACTGATTTCTCTATACCATAGTAATGGTGGCTGGCTTGAGCTTAAATTGTACTCCTCTTGGTAATAGAATTGTTTGATGATCTTCATTCCACCTTGGCACAATGTAGTCTCTTATGGTCCTTTGCTTAGGCATTTCTTCTCTTTTTGTCCTTGGCATTTGTTCATATGCCCTCGGCACTTGTTCATTTTCGAGAGGAAACTCATCAAGAGGAGGATCGTGCTCCATCTCATTATCTTTAATAGCTCTCTTTCTTTGGTGTAGGGTCATTTCGATTTTAGGATCAAAAGGCAGTAATTGCTCTTGTCTTGTTTTGTTCATGCACCAATTTCACCTAAAAAGAATCAAGAAAAACAAAATAAGGAAAAGAAAACACATACAAACAATAATCACAGCTTATTAACATTGCCAAAGTTCCCCGGCAACGGCGCCAAAAACTTTTTGTGACATTAGCAAGTGCACTAGATCGACAAGTAATAAAGTGGGATATAGTTAGGACCCTCAATATCGAACCCAAGGGAACCATGTGTGTGAGAACTGTGAAAATTAATTGTATGTTAAAGAATACCCAATTTAGTGTGTATGAGTTGTTTAATTTGTATAATGTAAACTTTAAAAACTAAAATATGCAATGAAAGGAAGTTTAATTCTAATAACAGTAAATTGAGTATGTGTTTACTTCAGAAAAATCAACAAGTATGAAAATGTATAGAAATTAAAACGTTACTTAGGTTCACTCATCCACCCTATACCCATTGTGAATTAATTTTATCTTAAGGTATGCATGAACAAATTCGGGATAACCCTCTTAACCCAAGCTTCCCGTTCCGGAGCTAGCTATTCTAGTTGCTAAACTTCCCATTTCGGAGCCAGCCTAACAACTAGCCTATGCACGGGTCTAACATCCTAAGTTTGGTTTGCCTTCCCATTTTGGAGCCAAACAACCCAAATCTCATCCATTTCACTCCACACTCTAGTCCTAAAATTACAATTACTGCACATTTAGAATCTCATTCCTGAGCCGTCTAAATTAATACAACATTCATTAAAGAAAAACGTAGCAAGCTTATTCATAGACTTCAATCCATTAGACTCAACACACATTTAAAGATATATGATGAACATCATTCATCCATGTATGGAAATTAACTCAATAGATTGAAAACCCATGAAATATAAATAAGTATAAGTGAAATAGACCATTCATTCATGTAAAGATCAAAATATGCTCAATATTCACATTGTGAGTAGGGGATTCAAAGCTTCCCCAAGCAATAAAGAAAACTACTCACTATCCATAATGTAAAAAATGAACAAAGTAAGAGTGAGAACTATAAAACCCATTTGAAGCTGAAGATTTGAAGTTGATGAAGCTCCTTCTCTTTTTCTCCAAACAACACTTTGATTGTAAGTAGTAATCTTCAAACTACAAACTAAAACTATAACTATCTTTGTGTTCTTGAAGTAAAACTAAGTTAAAAGTGTGATTTTTACAAGTAAAACTCAAAATCTAAGTATGAAAAACCCACAAAATATGAAAAACTGTGTTTTCTACTCTACCTAAACACTCTAAGCACGAAACCCTAGAAAAGACTCCCTTTAAGCAGAAAATTTCACAGCTTTTATAGAGTTGTTCAAGAGGCCACGACTGGGACACTTTTGTCTCAGTTGCAACATAAGGAAAAGGCACGGCTGAGACAGTTTGTCTTAGCCGTGGCAAGCTTCTGGATCAAAAGTATCTTTGTAGGTTGCCATGGACACGGTTGGGACACTTTGTCTCAGCCGCAACCTTTAATGAAATGATGCATTTTGAAATTTGCAATAGCCACGGCTGGGACACTTTTTCTCAGTTGCAACCTTTAATGAAATGGTGCACTTTGACTCCTGGATTGGGCATGGCTGGGACAATTTGTCTCAGCCGTGGCCATTTGTGAAATGGTGAGTTTTGCCATCTGCATTGGACACGGCTGGGACAAACTGTCTCAACCGTGCCTTAGCAAAATTTCCTGCAAAAAAGTGAAATTTGAGACCATTAATCACCTAAAAACTTTAAATTAATCAAAATAACTAAAATAAATATAAGAAACACTAATATAGCCTTAAAACCCTAAAAGCATGCACGATGAGACACTAAAACGCACAAAATTATCCAGAAAATAAACACTAAAAACAATATTATCACACATCTCAAATCAAAATTAAGAAACTTGATAGCCCAATATGCCTTATGTTCAAGTTCAATCAGTAAATGACACGCCTTTTTAAAAATAAATCTAAATAGAGACATGCCTATAAAGGTCTTATATGCAATTGTACAGGCCTATAGAGCCTTATCTAGCCTTTGAGATCAATCCTTCCTAGCATTATTGATAGTCTTTTCATAGATCAATTTCAATTCCCTATTAGACACCTCCACCTACCCATTAGCTTGGATATGGTATGCGGTTATGATCTTATGTTTGACACCATATTTTATAAGCAAGGTTTTAAATTGACGATTGACAAAATATTTGCCACCATCACTAATAATAGCCCTTAGTGCCCTAAAATGAGCAAATATATTCCTCCTAAAAATTTTGAGCACCACTCGTGCATCACACTTCCTAGTAGCTATAACCTCTACCCATTTGTTAACATAATTAACAATTACTAGAATATACTCAAATTTAAAAGAGTTTGAAAATGCCTAAGTAATTCAAACACCACTCGTGCATCACAAATCCTAATAGCTACAGCCTCAGCCCATTTGTTAACATAATCAACAACTACTATAATATATTCAAATTCGAAAGAGTTTGAAAATGATCTTATAAAATCGATCCCCTAAACATAAAAAGTTTGTATCTCTAAGGCATTGTTCAATGGCATCTCATCACGCATAGAAATATTACCAACATGTTGGCTTCTAAAGAAACTAGACTGTAAGATTTTAGCTATCATATCATTCAGTCCATAGTAATCTCCAACCTCTCCTCCATGGCATAATTTCATGATATTGAATTATTCCTTCTTAGGAATGCATCTTCACAACACTTGATCTGGACATAACTTAGACAAGTATGGATCATCCCATAAATAGTACCTCGCATCCGATTTTATCATTTTTTTTGCTGCTACGTATACTTTTTTGGAAGATAACCACCTGCAAGATAGCTAGCTATATCAGCATACCACAAGACAGATATAACAATAGGAAATATAACACAAATTAGCTCATCAGGAAATAAGTCAAGAATTTCTCCCATTTTAATATGTTCATAATCTAATCTTAATAAATGATCAGCTACAAAGTTCTCACCTCCCTTCTTATCCTTGATCTTCACATCAAACTCTTGTAATAATAGTACCTATCGAATCAATCTTGATTTGGAATCCTTTCTAGCAAAGAGATGTCTTAAAGTTGTATGATCCGATCACACTATCACTTTAGCTCTAAGCAAGAAAGCCTGAAACTCTCAAAGGCAAACACAATTGCTAGAAGTTCCTTCTCTGTAGTTATGTAATTCATTTGAGCTCTAATAAGGGTGTGACTAGCATAATAGATGGTGTGAAAACCATATCTTTTCTCTACCCTAACATAACTCCAATCGCAAAATCATTGGCATCACATTTGATTTTAAATGGTAACTTCTAACTTGGTCAGGCAATGATGGGGGCTGAGATTAATTTTTTTAAAGTGTTAAAAGATTACAAACACTTATCAAAAAAATTAAATGCAACATCCTTTATCAAAAGATTAGAAAGAGGCTTTGCTATTTTAGAAAAAATATTGATGAAATGATGGTAAAACCCAACATGTCTTAAGAAACTTCGAATGCCCTTAACAGTGGTCAGAGAGGTTAGTTTTTCTATGACCTCTACTTTATCCTTGTAACCTCTATACCTCTCTCCGAAATCTTGTGACCAAGAACTATTCCTTCATATATCATAAAATGGCATTTTCCCAATTAAGTATTAAGTTTATGGCCTCACACCTTTCCAAAACCTTATCAAGATTGGCTAGAAAACTCTCAAACCATATCTTATAGATTTTGAAATCATCCATAAACACTTCCATGAATTTTTCTATAAAATCTTTAAAGATAGCCATCATGCATCACCAAAAAGTATCTGTTGCATTACAAAGCCCAAAAGGCATGCATCTATAGGCAAAAGTTCTATAGGGGTAGGTGAAATTAGTCTTATATTGGTTCTTGGGTGCGATGGGAATTTTCATGTACCCAAAGTATCCATCTAGAGAATAATAGAATTTATTTCCTACCAATATTTCTAATATTTGATCAATGAAGGGCAAAGGGAAGTGATCTTTTTTAGTAGAGTTATTTAGCCTTCTATAGTCTATACACACTTTCCAACTCGTAACTATATGAGTTTGAATTAATTCATTAAGTTCATTGGTTATTACCATCATCCCCTCTTTTTTGGGCACACATTTGATTGGACTCACCCATTTACTATCAGAAATTGGATAGATAATAACTGCATCCAAGAGTTTAATCACCTTTTTCTTCATGACTTCTTGCATAGCTAGGTTGAGCCTCCATTGAGGTTATGCCATGGGTTTGTAATCAACTTCCATTAAAATGCGATGTTTACAAAAGTTGGGGTTGATTCCCTTCAAATCCTTTATATCCCATCCAATGGCTTTAATATGCTTTTTAAGCAGTGAGATCAACATCTCCTCTTCAAGATGTGACAAATGAGAAGAAATAATCACTGGATTAGTATCACCATTTAAAAACACAAACTTTAAATGAGATGGTAAAGGTTTTAAGTCAGATTTCTTCTTATTTTTCTAAAAGTTCTAGTGCTATATCCTTGGGTTTATGTAAATCATAATCCTTTTCCAACTCTTTCTTCAACTCACTTTTTTCTATACTCAGCACTTTATCTAAATTAGGGTGCATTAAATAGATTTTTAGTGATCATCAAGGAGCAATTCCTCTTATATCTCCTCAGTACACTCATTAATAGTATCTACAAAATACACAACTTCTTCAAAATCATAAGAAGGATGCTTCATCACTTCATTCACATCGAACACCATTTCTTCTTCATTGAACCGAAGAAAGACAGTTTGGCTATGTACATTGATCAAAGCTCTTGCTGTGTTCAAAAAGGATATTCCTACTATAAATGGCACTTTTTTTATTCTCTTCCATCTTTATCAATACAAAATCCATAGGGAAGATACAATTACCCATTTTCACTAGCAAATCCTCAATAATCCATTTTGATCTCTTCATTGATTTATCCGCTAGCTGAAGTGTAATGTGAGTCTCTTTAATGTCTTTTAAGTTCAATTTCCTGCAAATCAAATAGGGCATTAGATTTATACTCACACCCAGATCACATAATGAATTACCAACAAAATTATCTCCTAAATCACAAGGTAAAGTAAAACTGCCTAGATCCTTCAATTTCTTAGGAATTTTATTGGAAATTAAAGTACTAAAATTTTTGATAGTTGAACAGTTCCAATCTTTTTTAGCTTTTTCTTACTTGAGCAAAATGCCTTCATAAATTTTGCATACATAGGCATATGAAGCAAAGCTTCAGCAAATGGCAAGTTCACATGCAATTTCTCAAATATGTTCAAAAACTTTTCTAATTACTCATTATTATTCTCTTTCCTAGCTAGTGAAGGAAAAGATAATTTAGATTCATTTAGTAGAATAACATTATAGCTCAAAACTATTTTACCTATATCCTTGAAGTGTGGTATCTCATCAATATTTTATGAGTTAGAATTACTTACCTGTATGGTTGGCTCCATCTCAATTGAAGAAGACTTACTTGGTTGTGTATTGTCCAATTGCTTACCACTCCTTAATGAAATTGCCTTGGCTTCCTCCTTTGGATTCCTATCAACTGTTGATATAAATGTCCTTTGTGTTCCATTCGATAAAGAATTAGCCAATTGCCCTAATTGAGTCTTAAGATTCCTCATAGAAGCATCTTGGTTATGGTTCCATTGTTTTTAGGCTTTCCACCTTGCATCTTGACTGGATATAAATTATGTTTGACTAGTCATGAAACTAGCAAATATCTCTTCAAAACTAGGATTCTTTTCTATAGGTGGTGGTGGCCTTGCTTGAAAACCAGATTGCTGAAAATTTTAGGGAGCTTGCATTAGTTGGTAAGGTGCTTATGGGGGCTAGTATGTCTAATGGTAGGTGGGATTTGGGTTACCTTAATGAATTGAATTTGGGTGCATTGATTGGTAATGGAGCTTTCACTTGATTATTGGAAGATAAAGCTTGATTCCCATCCTTTGGGTGGTTCCTCCACCCAGGCTTATATTTATTATTGTATGGGTCATCTTAAAGTCATGAATAAAATTAACATCCCTAATTCCTTGAGTATAAGCTTCATTCACCTTTAACTCACTTGCTACATTGCTTCCGTCAAAACTATCAATTTCTTGAGAAATAATTGCTACATTTTGCACCTTGAGTCAACTTAGCTCTTTCTTGAGGAGTTCCATTTGAGTTATAAGCATAGCTACTTCATCTACACTATATGCTCTTTGTCTCTTAGTTGTGGCTTTTGTACTAGCCCATTGTGCTTCATTCATAGCCATCTCATCTAGTAGTAAAAATGCCTCTTTTGAAATTCATAAAACTCTCACTTGATGCTATATTAAATAAAGATCTAGTATTTTGGTTAGCACTTGCACAAAAGTTGACATTAGTTGATGCATAGCTATTTTATAATAGGGATAGCTTTTAAGAAGTCTCTTAAACCTCTCCCAACCCTTATGAAAGGGCTCTACCTAGAGCTGCTAGAAGTTATAAATATTGTTCCAAATATTTACATAGGTGGAAAGAACCTTACTAAAATATTCTCTTGCATTTGCTCCTATAATCGAATAGAATGGCTAGGTAACATCCATAACAAGTCACTTGCCTTGCCAATAAGAGCGAAAGTAAACAATTTCAATCGAATAACATCCATGGAAATTGTAACGGCCCAAAATTTTTCATTTGTAATGCATGGCATGTTATAAGGCATGATTAATTACATAAGGACATATTTTAGAGTGATTGGGGTTGAATAAGACCAAAAATTTGAAAGGAGGGTAAGGTTAACGTGCCCAAGCCAGGAAAACCTGAGGATGGGTAACCCAGTGGGCAGTGTGAGTTAAAGATAGATTATGGAAGTATGTATTAAATAAAGTCTAGTGATATAATTTGAGAAGAAATTGAGGTCAAATAGGCCTTCAAAAGAGCAAATAAAGAAAAATTTTACGAGTCAGTGTAGGTTTTACCAAAACCTTAACCACCTATTTGGAGACTTTAGAGACCTCCAATAGACTTCATATTTCACATAAATGTTATATATAGTATAAGTACACCCGGAAAACTGAAAAATAGCAATTGTGGCAATACTAAAATTTCAAGTTTTGGATTGGCTTCACTAGCTGCCAAAGCCACAAGTATATCGAAATGATGCCAAAATGAGTTGAAATATTTACCATATGCTCTTGAACATATAGGGAAACTTGGGGTAATATTTTATAACAATCCAACATTGGGAATGAAAAATCATATTTCTAAGTACAAAATCGAAATTGGTTCAATTAAAGGGTCAAATCCAAAAAATTGGCCATATGGGGACATGAAAGTCATTTTTAGGAAGTTATAATCTTGTGTGTACAAGCAAAGGTTAATTAGGTGTGTGGAAATGCTTGAATGGATGACATGTGGCCTAATTTAAGGTCATTAGATTCAATAGTTAAAAGAATGAATCTTGGCCTTCCTTTTTGTACACTTAAAGACACCTATATAAGTATCTAAATATCTAGGATTTCCCCAAAATTCCAGCATCTTCCCCCTCTTCTCTAGAAAAATTCGAGACCTTTTTTTCTCTCTCATCTCCTCCATTTTTGCTTGATTAAGCTTTCTCTCTTTGAATTCCAAGTTCAAACTTTAACCTCATACTTGTAATTTCTTCCTCTTTAACCTAGAAAAGGTCTTGCATTAAAAAAGAAGCTAAGAAATCAAAGGAAAAAAGTAAGAGGAATTAGGTGAATTTTTATGGTTTTGTGATTTAAAAAGAATTAGTGAGGGAAATTAGGAGAGCATGTAGGTAATTACTAGGGGAGTTGATTTATAACTTTAAATTACTTAAACTTGAGACAAAACTCATGATTTTCTCTTCTCTATGAGGAAGGGCAATGCAAAAATGGGAAAAGGAAAAGAGAAGGAAGGATAAGTGTAATAAAGGCCAAATAGAGGTTAGTGGATGCAAATTACCTTTAATTTCACTATTTTGATGGAATTTTTCTTAAATTTAGTATTATGTAATTAATCTCTCTTACATGTATTAGTGAATTAATTTAATATTACATGATAATATGTCAAAATGAACCATTATAGACTTAAATAAGTAAAGAAAATAAATTAAAAATGGGTGGAAGTGTGATGGCCGAATGATGTATCTTAGGGTACATTTGTTTAAATTGATAAATAATTGGGCAATTAATATTATTTAGTCAATTTATTGTGTTAATACTGTGATTATACCAATTAAGATGAAAAATGATTATTATAAGGGATGATGTCATAGTTACATAATGTGGAAAGTTAATGAAACTTGAGATTTTTCATGTGTAGTCAACATATTTCACCACGAATTGACTTTAAATGGGTAGAAAGATATATATGACATGAATTGGAGATAAGAAAATTTTTTTTTAAGTGAAAGTACCTTTTATGGTTAAATGGTATGCATGGGAAAAATGGAATGATTTAACTAAAATAGTATGATAATTAATGTTTATGGGATGAATGTATAACCAGTAAGCTTAATTGGATATGTTTAGGAACATAATGTAACTAAATTAAGATAACGAGAACAAATAATGAGATAGAAATTTGAAATGATATAATGTTGAATAATGCCTTTAGTGTTCAGTGGGTAATTCCAGGACTTTGTAATAGTATGGCTAGCCATAGGAGTATATTCCACGGGATACCATGAGTTCATGAGGAATTTTGTATGAAAAACAATCGAGATATGTGTGATAGGATAGCTGGCATATCATATATGTTAGTGCTGGGGTTAGGTGTCATACCTAGATGCACGGTCCCTCCAGTACACCGGATTTCCCATCCCGCTTATCCAGTTTGAGGTTTTCCATTGGGGTCAACTAGGGGCAAAATTGAAATTTTGCATAAAAATTGGAATGAAAGAGTAATTATGGTAACTTAAATACCATAAATTTTGATAATTGATAAATAAGGTGAAAAATAAGACTATTGTGATAGGTATAGGAAAAATCGTAAATACTTGATAAACTAAAGGTAATTTGGTAATTTAAAATAGTAAGAGTGATTAAGAAAGTTAAAATAGATAAACGATGTAAAAATGGCAAAAAAGTATTTATTCAAAAGTTTAGGGACTAAATTGCAAATTTGTCATTCTTGGAAAATATGAAGGATTAAAATGTAATTTGATCATTGAAATTTAAACAAAAGTCATCGAAAGTCAAACAAGTCAAAATGGAGGTCAAAATTTAAGAAAAAGTCAACCTAGGGACCTAATTGCAAATTTCACAAAGTTGTGTGAATGAATCAAATTTATTGAGAAAATCAATTGTTGGAGTAATTAAGAGTCAATAACAATGCAAAAAGAATTGATTTTGAATAAATTAGATAAATGAAATTCTTTTGGTTAAATTGATTTTTTAAGCTTAAATTAACAAAATAATTAGTGAAATTTTTGTATAAGTGTATCCACCATTCAGCGACTATGTTGCTTAGCGCGTGATTTTATTTTGACTGCGAATAGGGATAGGTACAGTGAAACGACTAGAGAACAAATAACTTGTGGCATATACATGGAAGGAATATATATATACTGTAATTACAATAGGTTATGTAAAGTTAATTATAGGTGGAATTTATGGGTATGTAATGGAAATAGTATATGCATATGCAAGATGTGAATGTATTTGATATTTGACTGTATGAGACATATATTAGAAGTCTTGTGTGGCTTGAATGAAGTATGAGAGTTGGGAGGATTGATATATGGCGTGTAATTTGGCTTTTATAGGTTGGAAAATATGAGTTTTTAGCCGTTATGCCATCGAAATTTTATTTAAATTATTAAGCATGCTAAAGTTATTAAGGGAAAGATAGATGTAAATTAGGGACATAAGGTATAAGATATAAAGGTGATATTAGTATAAAATAGTAGATTAAGACCTTATGAATAAAGGAATAGCAAAGATATATTAAACAAGTAATGTAAGTAGAGGGTGTTACAGAAGCTCCTTGAGTTTGTATCGTGTCACTAATCTCGAGAAAAATACCTAAGTGTTAAGCTCAACCCTCAATATCCCATCCGAAAAATTGATTCTTCTATACCATTGGAATGGTGGTTGGTTTTAGTTCAAAATAATTATTTTGAGGTAGCATGATGGTCATGTGTTCCTCATTCTACCTAGGGGTAGCATAGTCCCTAATTGTCCCTGGTCTTATCTATTCCATTGAACTTGATTTGGGTTTTGTTGCATTTGATTCTGAATCAATTACCCTTCCAGCAATGGTGGTTGGTCATTAAAAGGTTGATCATCTTATAGAATATCATACAGGTTCATGTTTGCTCTTTGTTGTCATCTCTATCTATGCAATGTCCTCTCAATCTTAGGGTCAATAGGTATAATTGGGTTGTTTTTTACCTACACTATTGACACCTGAAAAGAATAAAGAATAAGAAAAAGAATAGCACATAAAATACACTGCAAAATCTAAAATAAAGGCCAATCCCTAACAACGGTGCCAAAAACTTGATTGGTGTCTAGCAAATATACTAGATCAGCTAATAATATACGAAAATAAGATTAAACCCTTAAATATTTTACCCAAAAGATTGTATATTTTAGATTTTGAAACAAATAATGTGTGAAAGAATTTTCCAACTTTTAGAAGGTATTTATTAATTGAACTAAACCAAGTTAAACAATTAAGTAAATGAAACACTAAGACTAAACTAAAATTAATTAAAAACAAATTTAAGTTAAATTGATAATAAAAATCAATGACTAAAACACTTTTTTGCTAATGCCTCGCCTTTTGTTGAAATCAACTCGATTTAAAATAATACAAGTTGTTATAGAAAAACAAATTAAAATAGATATCCTATTCATAATATCTTTCTAGAGTATTAGATCCCCTAGTTAAGAACAATCAAATACCTAGCATAAAATTCTACTTTTAAGCTCCTAAACTTCGGTTAAAGCTTATTTCGAAACACTTAACTTCCAACTATTCATAATTCAATTTCTTAAATCTAACATACTCATGATCTTAAAACATTTGCCTCATTTTCTAGAACACAACAATAAATTAACATAATTATAAAAGTATAATAACATTTACATCATTGATCAAATATCAAATTTACATTCAACTATCTATTTGGTACATTAAACATAATTTGAAACATAATCAAAGATATAGTTAAGCAGAGAAATTGAGAAATAACAAACTTATATTGCAAATAAGCTGAATTGCAAGTTAATACAATAAGAAAATATGGGTTCAAGTTTTCCTCAACAAAAGTAAGAGACTACTCATTGTTTATGATTGAAAACAAATAGAAGAATGAAAAATTGAATCCAATACTTATAAGAGAATTCTAATTTGATCTTCCACTCTTAGAGAAAACCAGATGAACAAGCTTAAAAAAGCCTTAGAGAGTAGAACTAAGCGAAAGAATTAAAGTAAACACAATAATATTAAGTCTGTTCTAAGATACAAATGCCTAACTAATGATATATGACTTGAACACACTAAAAGACCTAATTTTCTAAGAGTCCAGCTGCCACCAGAACACTTAAAGCTGTTAAAAGCTTCCTATTTTCAAGCAATTTGCCAAATGAACCCGGTAGGACCCTGAAGTAACCTAGTCGGGTTTTTTAATTCTGCCTCTTTTTCTCCAAGGTGACCTAATGGGACCATACAGTGACCTAATCGGGTCACTAGCCACTGGAATATATGAATTTAAGCTTTAATGACCTGACTAAGCCAACACCCTAGCCCAGCTAAGTTTATTTCTACTTTTTCAATTTCTAAACTTGTAAAAATAGAAAAAATAACATTCAAACACTACATTTTCAAAACCCAATAACTTTAATCATAAAAACAACTAAATTAACACTAATGCACTACAAAATACACTTAAAAATACAAACAAAAAACATAGATATAATTCAGGACTATCAAAAGGCAAAGAGAAGATAGAAGCTGAAGCACTACAAAAACCAAAAATTGAAGTTAGAGAGGCATCTATAGCTACTGTAGAGACTGAAGATGATGATACTTTCATAAATATAATTTATGTTCCCAATTTTTTTTATGAGAACAATGACTTTTCTTTTGATTATATTAATAAGATAAACAATTTTGCTTACTTGTGTGATGTTTTTTCTGATTTCAATATGCATAATCATGATCATAAATCATTCATATTTGAAATCAATTCAACTAATGCATGCTTATTTAATCTCAAAATAAAAGAAAATCCAAAGAAAATCTTATTCGCATTAGATATAACTCCTGAATAGAGAAAAACATTTGAGAGAATATTCAAAAAGTATGAAAGAGTCTTTGCTTGGACCTATGAGGACATGTTAGGGATTGACCAAGAGATAGTTGAACATGCCATTCCAACCTAACTAGGTTATAAGCAAGTCAAGTAGAAGCTCAGGAGACTTAGATTAGAGTGGGCGAAGAAGGTCAAAAAAGAGTTGAGGAAGTAAATAGAAGCTAAGTTCTTAGTTGAGGTCCAATACCCAACTTGGTTAATAAATGTAGTCCCTATGGCTATGAAATATGAAAGGGTCAGAGTCTGTGTGGATTATAGGGGTCTCAACAAAGCTTATCCTTGGGATGACTTATCGCTTCCTCATATAGATGTCTTAGTGGATAGTGTTGCATCCTGTGGCATTTATAGCTTTATGGATGGGTATGCTGGATATAATTAGATTCTAAATAAGATTGTGGATAGGATCAAGATGGCCTTCATCACTGAATAGGGTATATATACCTATCGGGTTATGCCATTTGGACTTAAGAATATAGCCGCCACTTATCACAGGATGACAACTAGGATTTTAGATAACGTGATTTATTAGGAGGTAAAATTCAATGTGGATGGTATGATGATTAAGTTGGCTACTTAAGAAGGCCATTTTAAGGCATTTAAGAAGTTGTTTTAGAGGATTGACAAGTATAACTTTCACCTTAACATAAAGAAATGTGTATTATGGGTTACCTTAGGCAAGCTACTAAGACATGTAATAAGTCAGAGGGGATTAGAGATAGATCCCGATAAAGTGAAAGCCATTAAGGATGTGCCTATACTGTAGAAGGAAAAGGAAGTCAAAGGATTTCTAGGTAGATAAGTAGGTTTATAGCTGAGTTGACTTCAAGTTGTGAGCCAATTTTTAAGCTACTTAGGAAAGATCATCCAATTAGGTGGAATGAAGACTGTCAAAAGGCATTTCACACCATTGGAGAATACCTATAACATCCACCTATGCTGAGATCATTTTAATCAGGTAAACCCTTGATCTTGTATCTATCCATAAAAGATAGCTTTATAGGATTTATGGTGGCTAAAGAATATGACTTTAGGATTTAGTATACAGTGTACTACCTCAGCAAAAAATTCCTCCTGTATGAGGCTAAGCATATAGAGGTGGAAAATATTTGTTTGGCAGTTATTTAGGCTTCAAATAAACTAAGGCATTACTTCTATTCATATAGAGTGCAAGTAGTAGCTAAATAAAACCCTCTTAGATAATTACAGGAAACACCCTCTCTATTAAGGAAGATAGGTAGGTGGTTAATCCTCTTATAGGAGTTTGACATTGAGTACATCACTAGGAAAACCACTAAAGGGAGAGCTATAATAAAATTCTTAATTGATCAACCATTAGAAGGGGAAAATGGTTTATAAGTTTCCTAATGAGGACATTGCAGCTATAATAGTCATAAATTGGCAGATGTACTTGGATGAGGCTATAAACAAGAAAGGTATTAGAGTAAGAGTGATCCTAGTAACCCCAGAAGGTGAGAATCTACCCTTAGCTAAGAAGCTAAGGTATAAAGCCATAAATAATGAAGTCGAGTATAAGGCTTGCATTTTTGGATTGGAAGCTCTACTAGCTATGAGACCAAAATTTGCAAAGGTATTTGGAGACTTTTACTTAATAGTCTATTAGGTGAGAAGTGAATGGTCATTAAACGAAGAACGATCGATACCTTACAATAAGTGCTTAAAATCCTTGAGCAGTTAGTTTAAAGTGTGCACTTTTAGGTACGTGCCTAGAGACAAGAATCGGTTAGCCGATGCCTTAGCCACCTTGGTGTCAATGTGTGATAATAAGAAAGGAGTGAGTATGAAGCCTGTATTGATCTCTATTTTTGATAAGTTGTACTTCAAAACTGAGCAAGTAATGGACATTAAGGTAGAGGATAGGAAGCCTTGGTATTTTGATATTCAGAACTACTTAAAGAAATCGGTGTTTCAAGAAGAGGCTATTAAAAAGGACAAAAGAATGATTTGTAAGTTATCTACTCAGTTCATTAGTATAGGTGGAGTGTTTTTCAGGAGATAACCTGATGGTATTTAGTCGAGATACTTGAGTGAAAAAAAGCTAAAAGGTCATGGAAAAAGTACATGCAGGTGTATGTAGAACTCACATGAATGGGTAAGCTTTAGCAAAGAAGATCATACGCCAAGGGTTCTTTTCACTTACAATGAATATTGACTGCTTTGAGTTTGTGAAAGAATATTAATTGTGCAAATAGTATGTAGACTTAAGACATTTGCCAATTTTTAAGCTATGCAACCTTACATTACTTTGGCCATTTGCTGCATAGGGTATAAACATCATGGGAATGATCTATCCTACAGCCTCAAATGGACACAAATTTATCATAATTGCCATAGACTAATTCATAAAGTGGGTGGAATTAAAATCCTTTAAGAAAGTATATGCTAAAAATATGGCTAAATTCATTGAGAATAATTTAATATGTAGATATAGGTTACCTCACTACATAGTGGTAGATAATGGGATGCAGTTCCAAGATGAAGCCAAGTAGATGCTCAAAAAGTATGGGGTTCAACATTATAGGTTTCCACCTTATCAACCTTAACCAAATGGCGCAGCTAAAGTAGCTAACAAGAATGACAAAAGGATTTTAGCAAAGATGGTTTGAACTTACAAGGATCGGTCTGGTAAGCTACCTTTTGAGTTATAAGGCTATAGGACTACAACTAAAACTTCGACAAGAGGCACCTTATTTTCATTTGTTTATGGTATAAAGGTTGTGTTGCTAGTAGAGATTGAGCATCAGTCTTTAAAGGTAGTTCTGGAAGTTGGGTTACCAAAAACATAGTGGGCTAAACAAAGGTTGCTATAGCTTAACCTATTAGATAGGGATAGGATGCGAGCTTACTATCATAACCAAATCTATCAAAAGAGATTGGCTCACTTATTTGAGAAGAAGGTCAAGAAGCATGCTTTGAAAGAGGGGATTTGGTGTATAAACAGATGAGGCTAGGAGTTCCTGACATCCGAGGCAAGTTTAAACCTACTTAGAAAGGACCTTTCATGTTAAAAAGCTTATAACTAAAGGGTAGCTATCTTAATTGACAATGATGGCAACCAGTTCAAAGAGCCAGTTAACATTGACTAGCTGAAGAGATTCCATGGCTAGACTTAAAATATAAGTTAAGATGGCAGCGGTGAATTAACCAATTAGCCAGTTTGAAAACTCCCTTCATTCATATAAAGGCAATGGTAGCGGTGAATTAACCAATTAGCTGGTTTAAGCAATGAAGGTATTGATTTTATGCTCCATGCTTCTTTACCTTCGAGCAAGGTGACGATTCATTATCTCCATTGAAGTCAATTAGCACTACATCAACTATTGGTTTTCTAAAAATTATTCACAAATTCGTGACTACCTACTAGATGAGCAACAAGTAGTACTATGTGATGGGCCACTTGCACCCTCATGATATAGGGCTGGAATGAAAGCCTGTGTTTGGTGGGACTCCTTTTCTTGAGGCACACTAAACCTATCCTCCTTATCATTACTTTTATCCTCCATTTCACTCTCTTTGTGAGGCCCAAATCATGACCCTAATCGGATTATGGTAAATTAATGAGGATTAAGATTTAATAAGGCAAAATTAGATTATTTTGTGTTATTAAAGTTAAGTCATATAAAGGGTATATTGGTAATTATGCATATATGTATTATAGTGTAGCTAAAATATAAAGGAATGAAGCAATTGAATTAAATAAGAAGTATGGGGTTAAGTGTTAAAAAAATAAGTTTTTGAGGGTTATAAATGTATAAGGGCAATCTTGGAATTTCTTGAGTGAGATATTTACCCACTCACTCTTTAAAGGCTTCCCGGGGAAGGTGGAGATAAGAAAAAATAAGGGCAGAGAAGATCTCTCTCTCTGGTTTGGATTGAGGATTAAAGAAGCTTAGGGTTTGTGAGTAGCATCTTAAAGGGAAGAAGAAACCATTAGTTAAAGGAGATGAATCAGTATATTGAAGAAGGAGTTAAAACTTCAATTTTAGGTATGGGAATTAGGATTTATGATGTTGTTTATATATATAAGTATTAAGGGAGTTTTTCCCTTTTTTTTTTAGGTTAAACTAGTAAATTTTAATGAGTTTATTATGATTTAAAAACTATATTGATTATTTAAGTGGGTGGTGAAGTGGGCTTTAAGTTTTTAAACCCTTAAACTGCAAAATCTGGATTTTCTTCCAATTTCTTGCCGAGTCCCAGTGCATGGTCGTGTGGCCTGTTCTTTCTCTCCTTACATGGTTGTGCATCCTCTTTTCTTTTCCCCTACATGGTTGCATATGGCCCTTGCTATTTCATTGCATAGTCATGCACACCCTTCAGAAGTTCCTTGCGTGGCCGTGCATCCCAATGACTCTTCCTTGCAAGACCACTTACATCTTCTAGATTCTTATGCATGGCCAATGGGCCTTTCTCCCTTTGCTATGCACGGCCAAGGGGCTTTTCCTTTCTTTCTTTGCATGGCCAAGTAAGGCTTATGGTTATTGATGCACTGCTAAGCATGCTTCTCCTCTCCACTACATGGTTATATGTACTCCTCTCACTCATATGAGCATACTCTTACCCCAATAATAAGCCATGTTCTCAAATGTTGAACATAGTACTATATGGTTCATAAGATTATTAAGAGAGCAAGAATTGAGGTGAATTGACTAGTAGTAAGTAAGACTGATGATAGATGGTTATTAAGTTAAGGTGGTTATGTTACTTAATTACTGATAGAGTAATAGATTATGAAAGTCTCTCTCTAATGCTAAAGTCTATAAAGATATAGTTAGAAAGATATGAATGTTAATATAAGAAGAAGTATAGCGAATTAAATTGGAAGTCACCCATATGGTGTATAAGGAATGATCACTTAATTGAATAAACCTCCACATATATATAAAGAGTGTGAAGTTTTAAGGTAATTAAACCCATTGAGTTAAGAAATAAGGGTCATTTGACATGTGAATTAGAGGCACTTGCACATGCTATGCCAAAGCAATTTGTTTTACCCAAATGCTATATTATGAGTTGGCCTAGTAGTAATAAGAAGATAGTTTCAACGTTACATGTTTAAGTTAAAAGAGATGGAATATTAATTGACACTTAATTATAAAACTATAGAAGCTTGATTATACTTCAAGTCAAAATGGGAATTGATGGTGAGCCTTGATGTAAAGGAACCTACTCACCTGTTTATTCAAACCCTATGATGTAATATGAAAGTTACAAGTTTGCAAGTAATGTGCTAACGATTAAGATGAAATAACCTGACACCACATACCCGGGAAAATAATGTTATAAGATAGAAAGTACAAGTAAAATGATCAAGGCATATGCGATAACGTTAGGGAAGATCACCTTTTGTCTATAATCTAATAGACTATAAAAGTGAGCTAAGGGATTAAAGATGAATAAGCATTGACCCTAAGCTAAGAGAGAGAACTTACTTATTTTAGTATATGAATTATATTGCCTATGTGCTATTTAACATGATGATATATATATAGGTAAATTGATGTGAACTATGATGGTGTGTGGAAGCTACTCATGGAAAATAGAAATATGGTACATCATTGAGAACTATCATGAGTTATGTAAGTTAATGTTTTATAATTGATTCAACCATGCTATGATGTATAGTTTGACAAATTATGTGAATAGGTATAAGTAATGAATGTATATATTGCCATCATTTAGACTGTATGTAAGTATGTGTGTATGTGTGTGTGTGTGTGTGTGTGTGCGTGTGTATGTGACTGTGTGGACATGCATAATGCTAATTATGAAAGATCACGTTATATTGTTGTTTGCATATTTATGCAACTATTATAATATGAACGAATGAAAGTTGATGCAATTATGTGATCATATGATAACATCCATGTGTATTGGAGCCTAGAGCTCAATATTAAAGTATGATAAGAATGATGTGAATTCTTATACGGGTGATGGCATTAAGTAAAGATGTTAAAATAAGTAAAGAAGAATATGTTGGATCGAAATATGCTTAAGAACGGTAATGCTTATAGGTCTTAGTTCGGTTGTGGATTAGATAGGCATGCCTAAAGGGATATAGTTGTAGCTGCTATAGTTGATCCCGGTTGGGTCTTGTTCTTTAATGGAACCATCACTTGGCCCTTTTGGGTCCATTGTTTGTTCCTTGCTGGAACCATTGTTCGGCCCTGATTAGGTCCATTGCTTAATATCTTCAGATATCCATTGTTTGATACCTTCAGGTATTCATTGTTGCAGTTATCCATCCTTCGAACCAGTACTTGGGCAGGCTATTAAAGATGATAAAATGTACATAAGATAAAGTAAAACGTACATTAATTGCTTCACTTATGTAATGTAAGCATGATGAATGGCTTATTGTGTTGTTTGTCTTAAATTCCTTTTGGCTATAAACTATCTCTATGAAATCAAATGCTATGTTCATTATGACATGTTTGTGATAATATATTGAGGATGGTTTCCGTGTGAGTGCCGGTGTGAGTTAGTTCCACCAATGGGTTCCATGGTGAATAGATGGGCCACTTTGGCCATAAGCTAACAATATTGTATTAAAAGTTATACGAACTATGACATACATCATGATCTGTGAAAGCTATGAAATGTTTGCATATGGTATGAAGAATTTATCGGTTAATCATGATGTGTAATACCTATTCTTTGAAATGACATGCAAATTTGTTAGTATGTATATGAACATTTACACATGTATGTGCATATGTATAATTCTGACATAAACCAAAGTGCAATGCATGAGACGAAAGGATGTTATACGATGTTTAGTTGGCCATGCTAAGATAATACTAAAGGAATACATGAGCATGAACTTGTAATGAGAATTAAAGGATATATATGTGTGTGTGAAGTAATTAGGCCTAACAGTATCTCTTATATAGGTTACATGACATAAGCAATCCCTTAAGAATTGAATTAATGTTGAATGTATACCTTACTTAACAAATGAGATTTAATTCTCTAAACGAATGTTTTATACTGTCAATAATCTTAATAATTGGATCCTTAAATAAAGGACTATAAGGTATAAGAACTAGGCTAGTTAATAAAGAAAGAGATTATATGATGGTATTGAATTGACAAGTATCCTGGAACAAGATAAGTTAGTAAATACTCTAGATTATGATAAACATGGTATTTATTGTTAAGGATGAGAACTCCCCCAAAATGCCCATTGTGAAATGATCAATATGGTAGACATATATGTTTTCCTAAGTTATGATAGAAGTTGTGGAAGATAAGATGTAATTATAAGAGGATTGTCTATAGAGTTTTGTTTCCTGCTAAGCTTTATAGCTTAACATAGGTTTATTTATTCGTGTAGGTTTTGGGATAAGCTCCAATGGATCGATAACTATAGTGGTTAGAGAACCACTGAAGAGAAGATCTGGAAAATTGCAGTTGCCTTGAGGATTTCATTATGTATTGTTTGCAAATTATGTTAGGCCTTCTTATTTATAAGTGTAATTTAATTTATCGTGGCATGTAATTATAGCCTGTATTATTAATTATTTCTACCTGACCTTTACTAGGTTTTATGATAATGATTAATGATTATCCATGGTTAGTAGATTAGGATGTTACAATTAGTAGTATCAGAGCTCCCAGGTTTAGTCTTTTCTGGGCAATAAGGAATTAATAAATTATTCTTGAAAGTCTAGACGAATTGGCTTAGAGCATATAGCCATATTCTATGTTATTATTATAGGGAACAAAATTTGATGACTGTGATAGGTGATTAGCCTATGATTGATATATATTTGAGCACTATTAGGATTCTGATTCAGAGATTGTGAGATGAAATCTAAGGAATTGACAATATCTTTCACCTTATGAGATTGGACATGCTTAAAAACCTTGATGTTCTATGATTGAAGTATAACACAAGTTTGATTATAAGTATGTCTAGATTGTTTATTAAGATGTTTGAGGAAATGTTTATATGATAAGAAGAGAATTTGAATTCTGGCATTGATGAGCATGTAAGATGTTGAGGTTATTAAGATGCTCTATATATGATTATCAGGATTTTCTTAATCAGCTTGGGCAATTGAGCATGTTTCATTGTATCAGGATGGGATAAGACATGTACAATTTATGAGAATACCTATTGGTATTGTATTGTATACATGAAGTCATTAATGCAATGTATAACACCCTATATCATATGAATATCATTACATCACATTTCTAGCATAGCTGAAAAGGAAGATTGATAGAAATTATAATGAGCATAAGAGTACCAAGAGATTAAGAATAGGTACTAAGGTTATAAATAGATGAGTTTATTATGGATATAGAATATACTTATGGTTATAGTTGCTTATAGCTAAAGCATAGATAAGAATTGGTAGCAATAAAGATAAAGATTACTGGTTTTGAATTTTGAGGATGAAATTCTTTTAAGTGGGATAGAATTGTGGCCCCAAGCATGACCCTAATCGGATTATGGTAAATTAATGAGGATTAAGATTTAATAAGGCTAAATTAGACTATTTTGTGTCATTAAAGTTAAGTCATATAAAGGGTATATTGTAATTGTGCTCATGTGTATTGGAGTGTAGCTAAAATATAAAGGAAGGATGTAATTGAATTAAATGAGAAGTTTGGGGTTAAGTGTTAAGAAAATAAGTTTTTGAGGGCTATAAATGTATAAGGGAAATCTTGGAATTTCTTGAGTGAGATATTTACCCCACTCACTCTTTAAAGGCTTCCTAGAGAAGGTAGAGATCAGAAAAAAATAAGGGCAGAGAAGATCTCTCTCTAGTTTGGATTGAGGATTGAAGAAGCTTAAGGTTTGTGAGTAACATTTTAAAGGAAAGAAGAAACCATCGGTTAAAGGAGATGAATCAGTATGTTGAAGAAGGAGTTAAAGCTTTAATTTAAGGTACAAGAATTAGGATTTACGATGCTGTTTATATATATAAGTATTAAAGGAGTTTTTCTCTTTTTTTAGGTTAAACTAGTAATCTTCAATGAGTTTAGTATGATTTAAAAACTATATTGATCTTTCAAGTGGGTGGTGAAGTGAGCTCTGGGTTTTTAAACCCTTGAACTACAAAATCTGGATTTTTTTGCAATTTCTTGTCGAATCCCAGTGTATGGCTGCGTAGCTTGTTCCTTCTCTCCTTACATGGCCGTGCATCCTCTTTTCTTTTCCCCTGCATTGCCATGTATGGTCCTTGCTATTGAATTGCTCAACCATGCACGCCCTTCAGAAGTTCCTTGTGTGGCCGTGCATCCCTAGTGACTCTTCCTTGCACGGCCGCTTATGTCTTCTTGTTTCTTATGCACGACTAATTGGCTTTTCTCCCCTTGCTATGCACGGCCAATGGGCCCTTCCCTTCTTGCTTTGCACGGCCAAGGGGCCCTTCTCTTCTTACTTTGCATGACGAAGTTAGGCCTATGGTTATTGATGCATGGCCAAGCATGCTTCTCCTCTCCACTGTATGGCCATATGTACTCCTTTCACTCATATGAGCATACTTTCACCCCAATAATAAGCCATGTTCTTAAATGTTGAACATAGTACTATATAATCCCAAAGATTATTAAGACAACAAGAATTGAGGTGAATTGACTAGTAGTAAGTAAGACTGATGATAAATGGTTATTAAGTGAAGGTGGTTATGTTACTTTATTACTGATGGAGTAATAGATTATGAAAGTCTATCTCTACTGCTAAAGTCTATAAAGATATAGTTAGAAAGATATGATTATAAGATGAAGTATTAGCGGAATTTAAAAGATATAAACATTAATTTAAGAAGAAGTAGAGTGAATTAAACAGTAAGTCACCCATATGGTGCATAAAAGCACGATCACTTAATTGAAGAAACCTCCACATATATATAAAGAGTGTGAAGTTTTAAGGTAATTAAACCCATTGAGTTAAGAAATGAGGGTTCATTTGACATCTGAATTAGAGGGACTTGCACATGGTAATGCTAATAATTAGGTTGCTAAAATGTGTTTTAGTGCCTAATAAGCCCAAAACTAAGAAGAGTAAGAAAAAATATAGTAATCACCAGATTATATGTTATTTTATATGCCCTATATAATATGATATAAGGTATGTGCTATGTCAAAGCAAATTGTTTTACCCAAATGCTATACTCTGAGTTGGCCTAGTAGTAATAAGAAGATAGTTGCAACGTTACATGTTTAAGTTAAAAGAGATGGAATATTAATTGACACTTAATTATAAAACTCTAAAAGCTTGATTATACTTCAAGTCAAAATGGGAATTGACGATGAGCTTTGATGTAAAGGAACCTACTAGCCTGTTTATTCATACCCTATGATGTAATATGAAAGTTACAAGTCTGCAAGTAATGTGCTAACGATTAAGATGAAATAACCTGACACAACTTACCTGGGAAAATAATGTTCTAAGATAGAAAGTACAAGTAAAATGATCAAGGCATATGTGATAACGTTAGGAAGATCACCTTTTGTCTATAATCTAATAGATTATAAAAGTGAGCTAAGGGATTAAAGATGAATAAGTATTGACCCTAAGCTAAGAAAGAGAACTTACTTGTTTTAGTATATGAATTATATTGCCTAAGTGCTATTGAACATGATGATATATATATATATATATATATATATATATATATATATATATATATATATATATTGATGTGAACTATGATAGTGTGTGGAAGTTGCTCATGGCAAATAGAAACAAGGTACGTCATTGAGAACTATCATGAGCTATGTAAGTTAATGTTTTATAATTGATTCAACCATGCTATGATGAATAGTTTGACTCATTATGTGAACAAGTATAAGTAATGAACGCATGTATTGCCATCATTTAGATTGTTTGTGTGTGTGTGTGTGTGTATATATGTGTGTGTGTGTGTGAGTGTGTGGACATGCATAATGCTAATTATAAAAGATCATGTTATATTGTTGTTTGCATATTTATGCAACTATTATAATATGAACGAATGAAAGTTGATGCAATTATGTGATCATATGATAACATCCATGTGTACCGAAGCCTAGAGCTCAATATTGAGGTATGATAAGAATAATATGGATTCTTATACAAATGATGGCATTAAGTAAATATGTTATAATAAGTAAAGAATAATATGTTGGATCGAAATATGCTTAGGTCTTAGTTTAGTTGTGGATTAGATAAGCATGCCTAGAAGGATACAGTCACAGCTACCATAGTTAACTCCAGTTGGGTCTTGTTCCTTAATGGAACCATCATTCGGCCCTTTTGGGTCCATTGTTTGTTCCTTGCTGGAACCATTTTGCGGCCCTAAATAGGTCTATTGCTTGATATCTTCGGATATCCAATGTTTGATACCTTCGGGTATTCATTGCTCCCATTATCCACTTTCGAACTAGTACTTAAGCAGGCTATTAAAGAAGATAAAATTTACATAAGATAAAGTAAAACATACATTAATTGCTTCACTTATGTAATGTAAGCATGATGAATGGCCTACTACATTGTTTGTCTTAAATTCCTTTTGGCTATAAATTGTCTCTATGAAATGAAATGCTATGTTCATTATGACATGTTTATGATATTCCACATATATATTGAGGAAGGTTCCCGTGTGAGTGCCGCTGCGAGTTAGTTCCACTAATAGGTTCCACGGTGAATATATGGGCCACTTGGGCCAGAAGCTTACAATATTGTATTAAAAGTTATATGAACTGTGACATACATAATGATTTGTGGAAATTATGAAATGTTTGCATTTGGAATGAAGACTTTGTTGGTTAATCATGATGTGTAATACCTATTCTTTGAAATGGCATACAAATCCGTTAGTATGTATATGAACATTTACACATGTATGTGCATATGTATAATTCTGACGTAAACCAAAGTGCAATGTATGGGACAGAAAGATGTTATATGATGTTTAGTTGGCCATACTAAGATAGCACTGAGGGAATACATGATTATGAACTTGTAAAGAGAATTGAAGGATATATATGTGTGTGTGTGTGTGTGTGAAGTAATTAGGCCTAATAGTATCTCTTATATAGGTTACATGACATAAGCACTCCCTTAAGAATTGAATTAATGTTGAATGTATACCTTACTTAACCAATGAGATTTAATGCATTAAATGGAAGTTTTATACTATCAATCATCTTAATAACTGGATCCTTAAATAAAGGACTATAAGGTGCATGAACTATGTTAGTTAATAAAGAAAGAAATTATATGATGGTATTGAATTGACAAGTATCCAGGAATAAGATAAGTTAATAAATACGCTAGATTATAATAAATAGGGTATTTATAGTTAAGGATGAGAACTCCCCCAAAATGCCCATTGTGAAATGATAAATATTGTAGACATATATGTTTTTCTAAGTTATGGTAGAAGTTATGTAAGATAAGATGTAATTGTAAGAGGATTGTCTATAGAGTTTTGTTCCCCGCTAAGCTTTATAGCTTAGCATGGGTTTGTTTATCCATGCAACTCCAGTGGATTGATAGCTATAGTGGCTAGACAACCATTGAAGAAAAGATCTAGTAGATTGTAGTTGCCTTGAGGATTTCATTATGTATTGTTTGCCAATTATGTTAGGCCTTTTTATTTATAAGTTTAATTTAATTTATTATGGCATGTAATTATGGCTTGTATTATTAATTATTTCTGCCTGACCTGTACTAGGTTTATAACGATGATTAATGATTATCCATGGTTAGTGAATTAGGGTGTTACACTCTTCTTCCTCTTAACGTGGCGGAGGTGCCAACCTTTTACAATAAGATCGAGAGCGGGGAGGAATTAATCTCATCGAGGCATTAACCAGCTCTCAATTAATCAATGTTTGCCTTGTAAAAATATGAACACTCAAGCACATGCATAAAGTTATCAAAGTTAACATGTAAAGCTTTAGCAATTATTGAAGCAACATGACCATGAGTGATAGGACCATCTTTTCTAGATGCACATGTCAACAATTGATTGAAGATCCAAAATGTCCAACATACTTGCTTTTTAGTGTGAATTCACCACATTAGGAATAATTCTTGGTATGAAACTCTACTGAACTCAATTTGTGAAAGATTACACATACAAGTACTTTGTGTAGTAACCCAAACTTTAAATCCTTGATAAACATAACTTTGCCTTTCCTATGCTAAATTAGGGTATTCAAACCAGTTAAGAAAGTTTTAAATTTATTCACTTTAACATTCATACCATCTTTCTTGAAACCAAACACTCTATGCATGAAAAAGTAAGTAAGTGTGTGTTTATCTCCTTGTATTCTAAACTTTAACACCCTAGAATCATTAGCATTAACCTCTAGAGATGTGTAAAATTTCATAACCAAATCAACATATGTGGGTTCATACATAGATACAAATTTTCCAAAACCATATGAGTTTAAAAGATTGATGAAAGAATCTAGCATACCAAGATCTCTAAAGAGAGTAGTGGAGAGGTACTTACAAGATACGATTTCTCTAAATTTAAGAGAAGTAAACCTTACACCCTTCTCTTCATTGAGGAGTGGAAATGGAGTTTTGTAGATTGAAGCCAAATCTCTTCTTTGTTAAGCTTCCTCTTAGGGCTTTAAAGATGAAGATCATATTATCCTTGGCATTGTGCATAATGAAAATAGATGAAAGAAAATAAAATGGAGTGTTAAAGGTAAAGACCTTATGAAGAAGAAAAAAAGGAATGAGTGTGCTTTAATAGAGTTTAAGAGGAAAATAAAAGAGGAGGGCAGAATTTAGAGAGAGAAAACTATGAATGATTAAAGAAGAAGATAATTTTAAGCAATATAAATAGGAATAAAACTCATAAGGAAGAGCAAAAGGCTACAGAAATTAATTAGGGGGAATACCATATCTATAGGGAAGGAAAACTTTGAAAAAGCATGAGAGAAAGTAGGAAAAGACATAACCTTTAGTGTGAAAGGTCATGAATTTTAGGGTTTGAACACATATATTCAAGAGAATTTTTTCAAATAATGTCTCAAAAATAATAAAAAATAAATCCCAAAATAGGAAATCTAAACAAAGGTTAAATGTGGAAAAAATGTTAGGAAAAATGAATGGGCAGACTAATGTTATGGGTCGGCACTACTCGGTATGGTTGGTTGCCATAATGATTCGGCACACTGATAATAAATCATTACCAGGGCAAATCTTTATAAATCGGCATACCCCCTATTACTTGGCAAATGTCCCTTCTGTAATGATTCATTATACCTTATAACAAGTCAGCAAAATTGCTACAAGTTAGCACTATCACTTTTTGTGTTGAGTTGGAACGCATATAACGAGTCGGTACACCCTATCTCCCAAACTTAAAAATATAAACCAAGAAAAAATCAAAAAGAAACATTAGTATAATAATGAGTAATGTGTGGAAATGAAGATAGAAATAACAATAACAATAAATAAGCATAATAGGCATATTATTACTATAAAAACTAAAAATGTGGCTAAAGAATACTTATTTAAAGAATGTGAAGTAACCAAAAATGTTAGTTAGCTTGAATTATGTCATCCTTAAGATTGGAGAGAGAAATCAACTTCACCTCATCTATGGACTAACTAACAAAATAAGGCTTGACGTGATGACCATTAACCTTGAATATCTCTCCCTTTTCATTTGTAATTTTGATGGCCCCATATGTATAAACCTTAACTACTTTGAAAGGACCTAACCATCAAGACTTTAGTTATCTAGTAATGATCACAATCTTGAATTATACAAAAGAATCAAATCTCCTTCATAGAAATCATTTTAAAGCAAATGCTTATCATGTCACATCTTAATACGATCCTTGTACAACTTAGCATTCTCATATGTATTCATCCGGAACTCCTCAAACTCATTAAGCTAAAGTAACTGCTTCTTAATAGCCTTTTTCATGTCAAAGTTCAAAGCCCTTAATGCCCAATAAGCCTTATGCTCAAGTTCTACGAGCAAGTGACCAGACTTCCTATGGATCAATTGGTATGGTTTAAGGCCTATAGAGTTTTAAAGGCTATCCTATATGCCCATAAGGCATCATCTAACTTTAATGCCCAATCCTTTCTCGATGAAGAAACTATCTTCTTTAAGATCCACTTAAGCTCTCTATTACTTACTTTAACTTATCCACTAGTTTGAGGATGACATAGAGTAGTAACCTTATATGTCACTCCATACTTCGTTAAAAGAGCATTAATGACATTATTGCAAAAAGTGTGAAACTTCATCACTAATAATAGCTCTAGGAGTACCAAACCTTAGAAATATAACCTTTTTAAGCATTTTTATAACCATTTTAGCATCATTAGTAAGAGTATGCATTGCTTATACTCATTTAGAAACATAATCTATCATAACTAGGATGTATTTATGTCCTATAGAACTAGGAAAAGGACCCATGAAATCCATCCCCCACATGTCAAAGATCTCTAATTAAAGAATTCCTTTCAATGGCATCTCATTCTTCCTTGAAATATTTTCCATTCTTTACCATCTATCACATGTAAACACAAAATTCCTAACAACTTTAAATAATGTAGGCCACCAAAAAACCATATTGAAGTACCTTCAAAGCTATCCCGGTAACACCAAAGCGCCCACCCACATCTATAAAGTGATAATGCTTTAAAAAATATTCAACCTCATTTTGGGGAATACATCTCCTAATCAATCCATCAGCACATCTCTTATAAAGTAAAGGTTACTCCTAATAATAAAACTTACTATCATACAAAAACTTCTTCCTTTAATTATAGTCCAAGCTATAAGGAAGAACACCACTTCCTATGATACTACACTTAAAAGGTAATTACTATGAAAGGTCACATTAATTTGCATACCATCATCATTCTTCTTCAAACCTTATTGATTTAATCTAGGCAAGTGATCCACCATAAGGTTCTCACTCCCTTTCTTATCTCTAACTTTCCAATCAAACTTTTAAAGCATCAAAATCCAACTTAAGAGTCAAGGCTTTGCATCCTTCTTGCTTAAAAGATAATTAAGAGCAGAATGATCTAAATAAACAATCACTTATTGCACTATAAGATATGCTCTAAACTTTTGAAATGCATACACAATGGCTAACAACTCATTTTTTCAATAGTGGTACAATTTATTTAAGCTTCATCCAATGACTTTCTAGCATAATAAATGACATAAGGCTTAGCTTTCCTTCTTTTCCTCAGAACAGCCCCCATCATAAAGTTACTTGCATCACATATAATTTCAAAAGGTTACTCCTAATTAGGTGGCTACAAAATAGATGTTAAAATAAGAGCATTCTTCAAAGTCTCAAAGGCATCAATGCAAGCTTTATCAAACTTAAAATTAACATTATTAGCTAGCAAATTGCATAACTATTTAGCTATCTTAGAAAAATCCCTGATAAACCTCCTGCAGAAACCCATATAGCCAAAAAAACTTCTAATATCTTTAACACACTTTAGATGTGGAAAATTGGCAATCACCTTAATCTTTTCTCTACTACCTTAATTCCCTTGCTTAACTAAAATGTCCAAGAACAATACCTTCTTGTGCCATGAAGTGGCAATTCTCCCAATTGAGTACTAATCCATGCTCCATGCACCTATCAAGAACTTTAGAAAGATTCTGTAAACAATGGTCAAAGTTAGATCTATAAACATTTAAGTCATCCATGAAATCAACACACTCATCAATTAAATCACTAAAGATCGAAAAAATGCATCTTTGAAAAGTAGCAAAAGCATTGTATAAACCAAAAGGCATATGCCTAAAAGAAAAATTATCATATGGATGTGTAAATGTAGTCTTAACTTGGTTTTGAAGATGAATAGGTATTTGAAAAAAAATAACTTAAGCCATCTAAGTAGCAAAAATAAGAAAAATCAGCTAGCCTCTTTAAGAATTAATCAAGAAAAGGTAATGGAAAATGATCTTTCCTAGTTCCCTTGTTTAACTTTTGATAGTCAATACACATATGCCATCCCCTAATAGTCCTAGTTGGTATCAAATCATTGGACTCATTCTTAACATCTGTCAAGCCTTCCTTCTTAGGAATAACTTGAATGGGACTCACCCACTTACTATCACCAATAAAGTATATGATCCCATTATCTAACAACTTTATCACCTTTTTTCTCACCACTTCCTTAAGAGTGGGAATTTACTGAGGCCATGGGGGTGTCCATTAGACCAAACATCTTGACCCTAGAAAGAGGAGTATAAAGATAACATTGGGAATAGATCACACTCTCACAAGTCGTATACCATCCAAACATGGCCAAAAGCACCATGTTAGCTACCCAAGCCTACAAATACTATTAGAGAGTATGCCCTAGAGTCCATGTAATAGGGATGTATTTCATATGTATGAACTCATATTCTTAATAAAAGGCATCATTCATTTGTTAATGCTATGTTTAAATACATGAGTTTGTAAATCTTAAATTAATAAATGAAGTCCTAGATATTATAAACACAGTACAAAGGCAATCATGAAAGTATTCATGATATGAAATGTCTATTGCATGCAAATGTGTTAATATCTAAATATCCCTAGTCATAGAATTAACAAGATAGGACATTGTTAATTCGAACGGACTAGCACATGTTATGCTTCTTGAATAGTTCAAGCAGTGGTTCTCATAACTGTAATTATAGAAGATAATCAAAGCTAACATATGGATGCTTGTTAGAAAAACAAGTTTATTGGAGACCTGCAAAGAGAATCCTCACATGGATATTAAATCTATATTAGTGAGGAATCTTTTCATAGCGGTTGTGTAAGTATCCTTAGACTTGAGATCACCAAAGTTACCTTAAATAGCAAGTGGTATACTTTGACTCCATAACTGATTACTTCCGACTGATGGTGAACATAATTAAAAGGTTGGGTATATCATAACCTACTTAAAGATAGTTGAGTGATTAACAAAGGATTCACCATCCCAAATTTATTAAGGGAAGTTATCTCACATGATTCTATAATTGCCTTGTTCAGAGAATCTCTGGCTAAAGTAATATGCCAAGATGGATAGGGATCTATGAAGGGCATTTTGGGAACAATAGTTAAATTAATAAAACATACATAATTAGATTTATATGAGTTGATAGAAATCCATACTTAGAATCTAATTGAGATAAGAGTGGTGAAAGGAGTAATTGCATGGTAACTGTTTCTATAGAAGGGTATAGTCAAACCACTTGACTTTTCTGACATTTGGATAGTCATGATGTCTAGCTAGAGGCCAATCATAACTTGTATAATAGTGTATCATAAATATCAATAGGGATTGATAAAATGATTTAAAGAAGTTTAAATCATGTGAGTTTTGAATAAAACTCACAATTACATATTATACTGCCAATATGGACAAGAACCCAATAGGTTACACACATATAAAGAAAAGGATAAAATGGTAAAATGACAAGAATAATAATATTTGATATTATTATGGGAGTAGAGAAGTGAATAAGAGAATAATTAATTAAAGAGTTTAATTAATTATGGTTAAGTAAAATTGTTCGCATAACTTTTTAGAAATATTCTGTAAAATGGACCTAATTGAAATATTATATTTCATAATTAATTATTATTGGTCTACAAGTGTTATAGGGCTGATATAATAATTAATAAATCTATTGGAGAAATTAAAAGGGGCCCAAAAGAATGGCTTTGGCGCATAAACCCTCTAGAGGAAGGGTTACACGCCAAGCCCTAGTAGAAGGCCTTAGAGGCCTAATTCTTAGATCAAAACAAATTAAATATATTTCCTAAGTGTTATAGAGCCCACACATTTAATTTGGATGGATTTGGAATTCATTTGCGTGATTAAATCCAAGTATATGCACAAAAGGCCTAGTTTTTGGGTTTTATGTATAGTCTTTTGTGAAAGGACTTAAATTGGATTTAATTGATCCCAAATAAATTATTAATAATTCTAAAAGCTCATTTAATATTTCTCCAAAAATTTTAAAAAGCCCAATCCTATTATGAAGTTAGATTTTTAACATAACTATAAAAATCCAAGTGATTAAGAGAAAATAATTTCTCTCACTCTCTCAACCCTAGCTGCCAACCCCTTGCTCGCATCAAGGGGATTTTGGCCAACCCTTATTCTCCTCCTTTGTTGGTTCATTCAATCCTTCTCTAGTGTGGATTACTCATTGGAGGTGTTTAATTTTGGATATTGTGGTTTGTGACAACCCGGTGAGAAGAAAAATCAACTGTTCAACAAAAATCGAAGGTAATTTTTTCTTATTATCATTAATATGTATATTGTAAATTCATGGCAAGATCAGATCTATTGGTTAAAATTTTAAATTTTGCTTATGTATGAGATGCATTTTGCCAATAATTCCCAATAAATACATCCAGAGGGTTTTTGCCACATCATACCTTAGCCATACTGGTAGCCCTAGGTTCATTAATGCAATCGATATCTTCTGCCTATGAGCCATACACAGTCACAGAAGGGTAAACATCACTTACGAGATCATCTCTACCCTAGTCAGAGTGGCTAAGTAGTCTACCATATAGATTTACACATAGAGAGTGGTCACTCATTTGTTATTACATTTGGGGGTAAATGAGGCCACATTTGGTCCAACACTTAAGGAAGAGATCTTGGTAGACCTACAGGCAACCCTTACCATGAAGGTGATTGAGCCAGTTCGCTGACCAATCGAATAGTATAGGCTACTGATAGTTTTGTAGACTAAAGTGGTTTCAAGATTGCTATCCATAGTACCAAAGCCACCAATAGAGGATCGGGATAAGAATTAGGTACTTGAGGCACATCAGTAAGAGCAACCTCTACAAGTCAAGCCGATGGAGCCTCAAATGATAAGTAAAGACATGGATTTTGAGATGGATATAAAAGTGGTTCTAGCCAACCTAATTGATGGATCACCTCCACCTCTAGTGCCTCTATAGTCTCATATACGACCATGGCCTTCGCCATTCAAAACATCCAGGAGGTTTTCATCATATAGGGATCTTGATGCATCCACCTTGACCCCTACCACCTCAGCCTACACAAACTCCTATAGGCCCTACATATGATGAGTTAGTTTAAAGATTGGAGAGGCTGGAGAAGAGATTAGATAGGTTAGAGTATACAAACCTTTATCCACCATCATCAATAAGATGTAAATAGGATTTTAAGGGCTTTTGCAACTGCTAGGACTAGATTCGATACCGCTCTGCATGTTACAGATGCCTTTGTTGTTAGGGTAAGCTAATCGATTGAGAGGATAAAAAGAGTTGGTAAGAGATTTTGGCTGATATGGGTCAAGTGAGGGAGGCATTAGATACCAGCATCAGGAGGATGAGGAATGATTTAAGGGGTTATGTGAGCTAGTAGACATCAACTATTAGGGAGTTAGGTATAGGAGTTAGCAGGCAAACTAGGATGATTGGACAGATTCAAAGTCTAATGGCTAACTATATGCCGGGGTTCCAGTTTAGAGCACCATCTTTACCCCCAAAGCCTCCTATTATAGCAGTTCAATAGTATCACTAGCCTCATCCATCACCATCTTTATGCCTTTCATCATCACAACCTTTTTCTTCATGCCTCTCATCATCTAAACCATCATCCTCATGCCCATCATTATCACAGTCATTTATACCTTTTTTACTACCATCTGGGCTAGCATATCTTGGGGCCTCTGATCTACCTCACTAATCATATTTTTTTGTATTCAAAGAGTTTGAAACTTTTTAGACCTTTTGATGTATATAAAAAAACTATTAATTTGTATTTATGTTTATGTTTCATTTTGTCTTAAATAATTTTTTACATTTATCTTTATGTTTGTTCAATTCAAGGCTAAGATAAATAACAATTAAAAAAAGGCAATAAAAATGGAAATATAAAAACAAAAAAACTGAAAATTACCAAAAATAACAAGGTAATTGAATAAAGAGTAAAAATGATAGAGAAAATGGCAAAAGAATGAATTGACCACACTTAACTATAATTGATGCAAAAATAATAAGTCTTCTAAATTTAACAAGCAATGCACTAACATTACACCTTTCTCATAGGTACCAAAGTCGTCATATGAGGCACATATTCCATAAGTTACATAAAAAATCATCATATAGAAAACCTTGATCTTGATGGTTTCTCCTATATTGGAGACACAATCATGGAGAAGTGTCAAAACCTATAGTAGACATATGATTTGCTTATGGAATCGAGAAACTTGTTGAAGACACCTACACTAAACTGGATCAAAAGGATAAAGTGTCTATGAATGGGGAATGGCTAAAAGTCTATGATAATTCTTCTTCCTTTGTTATTTATCTAAGACATTTACAATACCATAAGGAGTGACCTGGATAGGTTGAAATCAAAAGAGATACATAACAAAGAGGAGTGAAGATATCCTTTAACTTTGGAAGGATTCTACAACCTAAACAGGTCAAAATTAAAAGAGATGAACAACAAAGAAAAGTGTAAATATTTTTTGACTCTGAAAAGATGTAAAAAGGGTGGTCATAATCCTTCCCATCTCTATTAAACAAGGGAATTATTGAAATAATGGGAAGGAAGACAAAGCGAAACACTTCACCAGTGATTTGTAAGGCCCCAATTATGATCCTAATTGAAAATGTGTGATTTAATGAAATTATATTTGATTAAAACTAAATTAAATATGTCAATTTCAAATTAAATTTATGGGGACAAGTGATAATTTTATTTTATTTTATGAATTGAATGTGAATTATTTGGAAAAAAAATTCAAGAGTGCAATAGAAGTATAGGATAAAAATTTTAGGATTAGATTGTAAAGGTGGCTATATGGGGTCAATTTTAAAAAGTAAAGTCAAGTTGGGGTTAATTAGAAATTAAAGGATAAAAAGATAAGGTTGAATCCATGAGAAGAATAAATGAGACGGGATATTTTATAACATGCAAATTCATAGAGGATCAAAAAAGGCTTTTTCCCTCCACTTTACACATTGGACCTTTGCATATAAGAGAGATAAAGAAGAGGATTAGGGGAATTTTAGGTGTCTTGAATAGTAAAACCAAGTGGGAGACCTCATTCTCCATGTCTCTTTAAGAAATATCCATTTTTATCTCTCTCTTTTGTTCTCAAGAAAACTCCATTGCATGTGATAGTTGAAAAAGAATTTTGGCAGTGGATTGTGAAGGTAACAAAATTCTTTTTATATGTTTCATCTTCTTTCTTAAAGTCTAAATGCATGTTAATGAAAGACAAATTTGGGTTAATGCATGAGTGCATGGATATATATAGAAGAAAAAAATGTAAGAAAGAAGAACAAAGGTAAGGAAGTTACAAAGGATTGAAGTGAAGGAGTAAGGTTTCGGTCAAGGTAAGTGATAGTGTGTTTTATGCTGATTTTGAATGTGTTTAAAGCTGAAAATTTTTGTAAAGATATGAAATAAGGCATGTGTTAATAAAACTAAGTGAATGAAGTCAAATAAGTTAGAACTTGTAAAAAAAAAGGCAAGGCATGTGAAGAATTGTTGGAATTAGCTTCTATAATTTTAGTATATCTAAAGTTGTAGACCTTCAAATGACTTGATTCTGGTTGTTAATTAACCTTAATTTGTTTATCTAAAATTTTTTAGCAAAAACCAAAAGTTGGTTTTGCCTTAAATGGTCTTAATTTTTAACTAAAGTTGAAATTGAACTTTTTTAGTGAATAGTTTGCCATGTTTTGAGCATAATTAATGTTATAGAGGTCAAAATTCTATGATTGAAATTTATAATGAAACTAGACTTATATTTATACAATATCTATGAAGAAAGCATAATTTATTTCTGTCTCTAAATATGTAAAAATATAACTTGAATCCGAAACTGTTGACAACATTATTTTCAAGAATAATTCTCAATATTTTTATAATATCTTGAAATTTAAAAATGATATTTAGGTAATTTAAGTTGGGTTATGACATAAACTCTCATATCTATATTTTTTATGAAGAAATCAAAGCCTAAATGGGTTTCTAAACCTATCTAAATTTGGGTTGAAGATCGAAACCATATGTTGCCGGTCACAATGAACAGTGATCAGTAATTACCAATTATCTTAAGTTATAGAAATGATATAGATGTTACTTTTAATGTTCCTAGAACTAGAAACATAGTGGATTATGTTTGTATGATATTATTTTTCCCAGAAATATCTTTAAATAGGTCTAATATAGCTTTCAAAATAAACTTGAAATTCTATATCTATGCAGATTTGTTATTTAAGTTTGCCAAGAACCATCTTAAACCTCTATTGAGTATTTTTGTATTATAAAAGTAGCACATAAAGGGAATTAAATGTATAAATTATATAATAGTATCTTATTGAAAAGTAGTAGGCATGATTATGTGAAGAAGAATGTGTGTGGTGATTGTAATGCTAAGGTAAATTATATTTACCCACTTGAGATAATATGAATATAAAACTATATGAGGATTATATGTTATGCCTATATGTTTGTGCCAAAAGTATAATTACAATGATAATGAAATGGCATGTGTTATTGTATGGGAATAAAATAATAGATAAAGCATGGTTACATAAAAGTATATTAATTATATATAATCTAGTAAAGTGCATGATCATAATTGTTTTTATTTGATGAGATTGTGTATACATGAATATACACTAATGATGGTATAATTTTTCATTAATTATTTATGTGAAAAAATTGTTTGGATTATAATATTGGGATGTGCATACATGCTTAAGCACTAAAGATGGTATATCATTTACATGATTATATACATGTCTATATATATTGGTTTACATATTAGAGATTGTGATACAAATATAGTAAAAGCATGTATATCTATCTTTTGATACCACGTGATATTATATACTTATTTATATGTTAGTATACCAAATGTATAGTCACAAAGATATTATATATTAGTATACCAAATGTATAGTTACAAGGATATTACTTGATTGAAATAGAATGGTTATGCATATGTGATGCCAAATGTTAGTATGTTAAAGTGCATGAATATATGAAAGTATAATTTATTATAGATAATATAAAAAAGTACATGATGAAATTTTTACGAGATGGTGTATACAAGTATAGACACTAACATTGTATTATTTTCCATTTATTTTTTACTTGAGTAAAATTGTATAAATTGTTATATGAATTATGCATATATGTTTATGCACTAGAGAATGTATATTTTTACATGATTATATACACATGCAAATGAAATAATATAAGGACAATGTTGATATATGAAATGAACATGAACACGGTATTGCCTGTAAATAGAGTTCAATTATGGATTGATAGGTGCCTATAGGGATTATTACAACTGCCATAGTTTGGCCCGAATGGGTCTAAAGTATAGTTGATCCCGTTTGGATCATGAACAGCCCCGTTTGGGTTGTTAGCTGGCCATCTGGGTTTGCTTGATTGGTCTATAGTACAATTAGCCCCATTTAGGTCTATCGATTTTATATCTTTAGATATCCACCGTTTTGATACCTTCGGGGATCCATCATTCCCATTATCCACCTTTAGAACTTAAGCAGACTATTTAATATGATTATAGTAATTGAACTAAAAGCACAAATGCTCATATGTCATCGTTTAAGTAATGTGAATCGTTTTACTCATCGTTATGTAGGGGACAGCAACGATCGATTTGTTTCAATAATCGAACCAAACCAAAATAATCAAAAACTAAAATTTCATTATTTTTATCAACCGAACTGAACCGAAGTTTTAGAATAACCGAATTTAAATCGAACCAAAATTTTCAGTCAATTTGGTTCGGTTACCTGAAAAATTGAAATTTAAAATTATTTTTAAAAAATAAAAAATATTGTGTCTAAAAATTATAAAAAAATTATAAATCATAATATACTAAAGTAAAAAAATCTAAATTGTAAAAATAAAAGTTCAAATTAAAGAAATAATCCCAAAATATATAATAAATAATACAACAAAACCATTAAATAAATTTTTTTATTTAATCAATTTTTAATTTAATCATCAAAATTCTAAATTATCAACTAAAAAAATAGATATTAATAATTTAAAAATATACTCATATAATTTACAACTAAAAATAAAATAATTTACATGTATAAAATAATTATTCAATTTAAAAATAAAAAAAATTATATAAATATATAAATTTCAATTTGGTTCAGTTTCTATATGGTTATATCCTTCAAAAACCAAACCAAAAAACCAAAGTTTCTTAAAATTGAAAATTAAAAACCGAACTGAAAAATCAAACCAAATTAAAAAAATCAATCGGTTCGGTTTGGTTTTTCGATTTGGTTCGATTTTTTCTCACCCCTATAGTTATGGCTGAAATTATAGTATATGGAATACATGATAAATATATGAGGCTAAATTATAAAGTTGAGTACTTGGATAGTCATACTAGACCAAGAACTCATGCATATGAACTTGCTTGATATTGATACTTTATCAACAATATAAATGATGAATACATGATCTTTATAGTCAAATATATATATATATATGTATATGTGTGTGTGTGTGCGTGCGTGCGTGTGCATACGTGCGTGTGCGTGTTACCTTCTAAAACATCAAGGTATAGCATATGGAAAATTATGACTTGAAGTGAAAGAGTATTTGGTTATTGTATGTATGAAAATAATTGAGATAGCTTTAAAGTGTTTCCTATACCTAGGAATGCATGATATACAAAATGGTATGTGATATTTTGCAAAAATACATTGGTTGATGTATATTACCATAACTACATGTTACTTGTTAAATTTTGTGTAATTGATATGAGTGGTATGTATGACTTATTACATGATAATATAAATAAGTTATGGACTTATAACGTGTGAATTTGATTTATGTGGAGATAGAAGTGTGACCGGATACTAGCAAGTGTACTAGATCGGCTAGTAATACAGGGAAATATAGATTAAGACCCCAAATATCGTACCCAAGGGAACATGGATTGCTAAGGATAATATCTATGTATGAATTAAATCAACCTGAGATTGTTTCCCAAATGTTTTTGATTTGAAAGAAAAAATTAAACAAAATAAATAATTAAACAAAACAAAAGCTAAAACATGAATTAAAAAAAAAACAATAACTGGAATTCTCTTGCTAAGGAAACTATCCACCTTAACTTTCATTATGATGACTTAAATTCAATAGAAACACCAGTGATTATGGAAAAACTAGTAGTAAAGCAAGATATCTTTATTCAAGTATATCATTCTTAGTATTAAACTCATAGACAAATCTAATACTTAGCATGAAAATCTAGTTTTAACTTCCTAAATATTCATTGAAGCCTTTCTCAAGTGATTCAATTCCAATTTATTCTTGATTCTTCCTCTCTTAGTATTAACCAATAAAATTCGTACATAATCATCTCATATTTCGGATAATAATCATGCATAAATATTAAAGAGTTAATCCAAGAACATGCAAATCATTAACTATGTCAAAACCAATTTTTAGTTATTTATTCAATAAACCAACAATCAATCTCAATATAATCAAGGATAAGAATATGCTTAAAACCAAGAAATAATCAACCGATATTGAAATTAAGCTCAAAATAAAGTCATAACAATGAAAATATAAGATTTCAAGAATCCATTAGCAAAAGAAAGAAAACTACTCAAAAGACATGGTTAAAACTAAAAACAAAAGCTTGAATAAAAACTTGAAAACTAAGAACGTAAAAGAAAAACTTTAAGAAAGACCAAGCTAAACTAAGGATCTGATCTATATATATATATATCCTTCTTCTGTGTTTTGGGGCTCTATTTATAGGCAAAAACGTGGTAGATTTCTTCCAAAATTTCAAAATCAGAATAGGAAAGGAAGTCTGCTCAAAACAGGAAGCTCGAGAAATCCTTCGCGCAATGGGAGAGTAAAAGCACGTGGCCACGCATCCTTTTGTATTGAGGAACACGTGGTCACGTGTTCCTTTCCTTCCTCACACGTGGCCACGTGTGAGTTTTGCCTTGGGTCACACGTGGTCACGTGTCTTGCTTCCTTCTTCACTTAATTCTTCACGTGGCCACTTACTCTTCTTCATTTCCTTTTCACATGGCCATATTACCCTTTACTTTACTCTTACACGTGGACACGTGTAAATTCCTTCAATATCTTCACGTGGCCACGGCTCCATCCTCTGGACTAAGAGCTAGTTTTCTCGCTTAAACTTCCAATATTTGTGCTTTTGACCCAAAACTTTGCACTTTTCACACTTTAAGCCCTTTTTCATCATTTTAGCCCTGAAAATCATGCAAAACACATAATTAACTCTAAAAATATAAATATTAACAAAATAACTATAATTTAACCCAAATAAAACAAAAAATAACTAAATAAAACAACTAAAAACACATTAAAAACTACATATAATTCACACTTATCAAATACCCCACACTTAAACCTTGCTTGCCCTCAAGCAAATTAAACCAACTTCTCAAAATAATCAAACTTAAATAAAGAATCATTTATTTCAAAACCAAGTTAACAATTAACAAGAGCACTTAATAAAACTTTCAACTAGAATAAATTCAATCAAGACAATATAAGTTAGTTTCCTTGTGTGTGTGTGCAAGACCAAAACAATTTAAGTATTTTCAAAATCCAAAACACCAATGCAAATTCATAGTCAAGGTTAGAATGAATGTACACATAAGTATACTCAAGGTTTCGCACTTGAAACTCTAGAAACACCATAGGCCTCTCCTTTAGCACCGGAACCCGAAGGTCATCTCCGCTAAACAACTCAACAACAAACTTAAAATCACATAGGTCTTTTAAAGGTTGTAATGGGGCTTAGGTATTGGTTATCAAAGAATGGATAAAAGATAAATAATAAGAATAGTCACTCTAAGATAAAATAGACTAATCATTCACAAATTTCATCCCATTAACTTAATCAATAAAGAATTTAGCCAAAATTTCCCAACCTTTCACAATTCAAAGCTCTTTTATGAACAAGAAATAATAATTGAAACTCTTTTTCATTCACAATTCATACCCTTTTTGAAGAAGTCATAACCCTTTTTTCCTTGTAACTACCCTACACTTAAGATTTTGCCATACATGCTAGTTTTATTTGTAAATTTCTTTCTTTTTCTTTCACTTTTTCTCTCTTTTTTTCTTTTTTTTTTCTTTTTTTTCTTTTTTTTTCTTTCACTAGCTTTGATGTTGACAATACAATAATAACATGGGTAATCACAAAGTCACTATTCATTTGACTTCAACAATAGCCATTAACAATAAAATCAACAACATCTTATCACACTCATCAAAATACCCAATTCTTATTAATCCATCCAATCCTAGAGTGGCCAATTCTAGAAGGGAAGCTAAAATCTTTTTAGGCTATATGGTAAAGTAAATAAGTGTAACAAGAAAAAAATAAATATGGCACGCATTCAGCATACCTCATTAGGCTCAAAATGGCTAACAAAGGATAAATATGCATATAAGGTAGGAAATAAGTTAAGATATGTCTTAACAAGAAAAAAATTGCCTAGATCACTTTCCAAGTTATTTTAAGTTATTTTTATGCTTTGAAGGGTGATGAGGAAGGTTCTAGTGTTCTAAAATTCATCACTTAACTATTTCAATGCATTGTTTTTCTTTAAGTTCAAAAACTGGTCTTAAGTGCTCAAAAAATGTAGAAACTAACAAATATAAGTCAAGTTGAATATTAAACTAGCCAAAAATTCATTAAACAACATGCTTGTTCTAATGCTAAACAAGAATTTTAAACATTGCACATTCTAAATTCAAGTTCAAAGTGTTCAAGTTTTGAGAATAACTAGGGCGAACTAAGCTAAATGTACAATATATGATAAATGAATTAACCAAACTAAAATGCAAATTAAAAACTAAACATGCAAACTAAAAAAAAACCAAACTAAACAACTAAACCAACTAAAACAACATAATTCATGAGTAAGAAAATGAGTAAGGTAAGAAAAACTCCCTTAAATTGGTCTTCAATTTCAGCTCAGCTGAGCTCTATCCCCCTCTTTAAAATCTTGTTGTCCTCAGCAAAGTATGAAAATGTCAGCATACTTTATCACTTTTGAGAAACAAGTTAGTGACAAAAAATGTAAGCTCACCATACTTAGAACCATAATCAAGTCAAAAAGAAGGCAAGAGGTCAATGGAATTAAGTTAACAAGCAAACATGCCTCTAAACCAAATGCAGTGCAATGAACAAGACTTAATAAACATGGTAACTAAGTGAATAAATGTAACTAGGCCAAACTTGCTTAAGTGCTCAATGCATACTATCCATAGGTGACAAAGTGGACAATGCATAATCTCAAGTGTAAAGATAATTGGTGATGGTTAGGCTTAAATAAAAAGAAGAGAAAGATGTTAATTGGTCATGGTAAGCCCAAAAGAAAATAAGTCAATTCAAATACAAACTCAACCTATATGAAGCCATCAATGAAGTTCAATGTCAAATAATAAGTAGCTAAGAGTAAATACAATACATACCTTTGAAAATCAATCTCTAAGCAAACTTGTATTCAACACTAATGAAACATGCACCAATTTAGTTGAATTAAGCTCATCAAGTCAATCATGCAAATGAAAAACTAAGTGTGTGCCTTATTGGAAAGGTGTGTTCGTGAGTGAGTGTGTGAGGGTGAATAAGTGAGGATGTCTGTGTTTTTGCTTGTGCATAATGTGTGCGTGGCCATGTGAAGCTTAGGTTGGTGTGTGCATGGTCACGTGTGTGTGTAATGGAGGCAGTGAGTGTGTGAAGGTGTGGTGGGTGATGTATGAGTGAGGAGAGTGATAAGAGCACAGAAAATGCAAGTGTGAGGGAAGAAAGAAAACAAAACCGTGGTCATTTGGATGTGGTCACGCATGGTTATAGGTGGATTCACACGTGGGCAAGCAAGAAGCTATGGCCAGGCAGACATTCATTCACGTGGGCACGCAAGATCTTTTGCAAATTTGTCACGTGAGCACGCAAGGAACTATGGCCAGGCAGACACTCCAACCCGTGGCCACGCATGAACAACAAAGAGCTAGACACGTGACCACGTGTTTATTTGTACTGAGGGAGGCGTGGCCACGCATTTGTCTTTCTCCTGCATTCTCGGGCTTTATTTTTCTGCATGCATAAAAATTAAATTCCAATTACCATATGAATAAAACATTCCTCATACTCATTTAATCACTTAATTATGCCTTTTCTTTTCTCTTTAAGCTCCAATTTAGTTATGCCAAACAATATGTAAATCTTCAAACTAGTTAAATTACAAATCAAGTCCATTCATTTAGCAAACTGAATAAGTCCCTCTTAAGTTCATGAAGCATCAAGCAACTAGGATCAAATTCTCATTCAGAAAATGAATATAACTCAAGAATCATAAATCCATATTAAGTTCAACTAATTTGCAATTCACTTAAAAATTATTGTAGCTCTTTGAAACCCTTACTTAAATATGACAATGAAGCACAAAATTACTAGGAGTAACTTATGTCTAACCCCTAATCTTAAACTCATGAATTAAAAGACACAACTAAAACATGCATTACACTTTAAACTAAAAATAAAAACAAATAACATGCAAAATATATAAAAAAATAGATGAAAATATAAAGAGAAGAGTTAGAGAAGAATTTCTGGTTTATTGAGTCCCAGCTCGACTCATGTTACTCTCGGGAGGTCGAGCTTGTGATCCAAATGTAGGTCTTTCCGGATTTTGCTCCTCATTTTCTCCCATTAGTAGAAGAAACTTGTCATAGTTTATCAAAGCTGGAAACTCTATATCTTCAATAAAATATGACTCATCCTTTGGCTCATTTATTACGAACTCTACCGGCTCCTCTAGCCTAAATAAATCCTTCAAGCGGACCGAATCCTGTGTCTCCACTTGAAGATTTTTTCTTTCTTGCTCCTTTGGTGATAAATTCTTTACAAGAGATCCAACATCCTCTAAATAAACACAAGACTTATCCTCAAATATGAATTGATCCTCTTGTTCCTTATCCTCCATAAATGAATGATTTTGTTCCTTTTCCTTACCATCATCACCTTGTGTGCTCAAAAGTTCTAGCTTAGATTCCAACTTTTCAATTCCATGCTCTTTATCCCTTAATAAATGTTTTTGACTTTTAATTGTCTCCTCTTGAGCCCTGATTTTCTCTTCTTGAATTCTAAACTTTTCCCTTTGAGCCTTTAATGTAGTCTCCAACTCTCCCTTTTCAGCATAATATTCCTTTTCCTTTCTTATAAGCAAGTTACAAACATTTTCGGTTTTGGAGAGAATAGCTTCTTGTGTGGCCCTCCATCTTTCTTTTTCTGCCCTAAATTTCTCGTCCTTACATAAAAGCTGGTCATGAAGACGTTGATTCTCAGAAATATAGGCCTCTTTTGAACATCGCAATTCTTGATTCTCTCTTTTCAATTCTTCCATTTGTGCTTTCAAAGTCCAAAGAGAACAAGAATCTTCAGCCATGGATGGTGATGAATAAGGATTTTGCAATCGTTCTATCTCCTCTCTTTCTCTTAGTAGATCATTCATTCGTTGTTTTAAAAGGAACAATTCATAATCTTGGACCTCATCTTGCATCATCTTGAAAGATGTTTAGAATTGTACCTGCAAAGAACAATCACCAAATTAAAAACAAAATAAAAATCTCAAACTAACTCAACCAAAGATATTAAACAAACAACACCGCTGTTCCCCGGCAACGGCGCCAAAAACTTGACCGGATACTAGCAAGTGTACTAGATCGGCTAGTAATACAGGGAAATATAGATTAAGACCCCAAATATCGTACCCAAGGGAACATGGATTGCTAAGGATAATATCTATGTATGAATTAAATCAACCTGAGATTGTTTCCCAAATGTTTTTGATTTGAAAGAAAAAAATAAACAAAATAAACAATTAAACAAAACAAAAGCTAAAACATGAATTAAAAACAAAACAATAACTGGAATTCTCTTGCTAAGGAAACTATCCACCTTAACTTTCATTGTGATGACTTAAATTCAATAGAAACACCAGTGATTATGGAAAAACTAGTAGTAAAGCAAGATATCTTTATTCAAGTATATCATTCTTAGTATTAAACTCATAGACAAATCTAATACTTAGCATGAAAATCTAGTTTTAACTTCCTAAATATTCATTGAAGCCTTTCTCAAGTGATTCAATTCCAATTTATTCTTGATTCTTCCTCTCTTAGTATTAACCAATAAAATTCGTACATAATCATCTCATATTTCGGATAATAATCATGCATAAATATTAAAGAGTTAATCCAAGAACATGCAAATCATTAACTATGTCAAAACCAATTTTTAGTTATTTATTCAATAAACCAACAATCAATCTCAATATAATCAAGGATAAGAATATGCTTAAAACCAAGAAATAATCAACCGATATTGAAATTAAGCTCAAAATAAAGTCATAACAATGAAAATATAAGATTTCAAGAATCCATTAGCAAAAGAAAGAAAACTACTCAAAAGACATGGTTAAAACTAAAAACAAAAGCTTGAATAAAAACTTGAAAACTAAGAACGTAAAAGAAAAACTTTAAGAAAGACCAAGCTAAACTAAGGATCTGATCTATATATATATATCCTTCTTCTGTGTTTTGGGGCTCTATTTATAGGCAAAAACGTGGTAGATTTCTTCCAAAATTTCAAAATCAGAATAGGAAAGGAAGTCTGCTCAAAACAGGAAGCTCGAGAAATCCTTCGCGCAATGGGAGAGTAAAAGCACGTGGCCACGCATCCTTTTGTATTGAGGAACACGTGGTCACGTGTTCCTTTCCTTCCTCACACGTGGCCACGTGTGAGTTTTGCCTTGGGTCACACGTGGTCACGTGTCTTGCTTCCTTCTTCACTTAATTCTTCACGTGGCCACTTACTCTTCTTCATTTCCTTTTCACATGGCCACGTTACCCTTTACTTTACTCTTACACGTGGTCACGTGTAAATTCCTTCAATATCTTCACGTGGCCATGGCTCCATCCTCTGGACTAAGAGCTAGTTTTCTCGCTTAAACTTCCAATATTTGTGCTTTTGACCCAAAACTTTGCACTTTTCACACTTTAAGCCCTTTTTCATCATTTTAGCCCTGAAAATCATGCAAAACACATAATTAACTCTAAAAATATAAATATTAACAAAATAACTATAATTTAACCCAAATAAAACCAAAAATAACTAAATAAAACAACTAAAAACACATTAAAAACTACATATAATTCACACTTATCAAAGTGCAAGGGTAGCATTGTAATACTTTAAAGAGTTTGTATAGTACTCAAGGTAAGATATGATAGCTTAATAATAATAATAAGTATTCAAGCAGATGGAAACATGTTTTGTCCATGAAATACACTATATATATGTATAAGAAATGGAAATTAATTGAATATATTATATATTTAAAGATGTAGTTTATTAACTTGAAGTCTTATGATTATAAGATGGCTTTTATGAATGTGGATTGATATTACCATGCCTTAAAAATAGTTAAAGTATATGAATATATGTGAGAGTAAATAAGCGGTAAATAAATGGCATAGTTAAAGAGTGTTTGGCAATTGATAATGTTTCATAAGCAAGAAAGACTTGTACGTTAAGATGATTAGTCAAGAATAACATAATGGAATTAAGAAAGTAAACTTAATGTATAGAATTTTTGGGGTTAGATGAATATTGTTATAAGTATGAAATTGATAAGCGATGAAATATCAATAAGTACCTGATATTGGTTAAAAGTGTAAATAAGAGATAATATAGAGCCTGAAGATCTTTGTGAATATGGTTTAAATGATTAATTATATGCTTAAAGTTATCCTTGTATGTGATTGCATTTTTGATGACCTTTGTAAGAGGTCTTCCAAATGTCTTATGTTTCCCTACTAAGCTTCATAGCTTGGCATAGGTGTTTTATCCGTATAGTTTCTGTAGATAAGATTTTTGCTCAAGGACGTTCTCTACATCAGGAAAGCCTAACATACGGCTGAAAATAGTTGATGTAAGGATATTTTGTAATAGTATTTTGAAATATTTTGTATTATGGTTATTAGGCACATGAGTATGTATTTGATATACGTATTTTTGCTTATTGGTATCAAAGCCTAGGTTTAGCCTTTTCTGGTAAATAAGAACATAGGATTCAATAATATGGTATAGTGTCATGTTGGCCTCATGCAGAAGTCTCTGTTTTCTTATAGATAGTAGATGAAGGATTCTAGGAATGCTATCGAGGAATCGGCTAAAAGCAATAGGCTGGCTAGAATGAATTCTTCCAATCTTGGATCTACATCATCCTATCATAATGAGATTTCTACGGCTATTCCCAAAGAAGCACTATTGAAAATATCTTAGCATATAGCCCAAATATTTCAAAGGATGACAGCACCTAAAGCTCCAATATCTAAAATTAGAAACCACGGTGTAGAGGAATTCTTATGCACTAATCTGGAGAAGTCAGAGGAAGCTAAATTTTTGTTGGATAAGCTAGGGAGAATCTTTGATGAAATTAACTATCCAGTAACTCACAAGGTGTTCTGTGTTGTGTCCTTACTTTAAGGAGTAGCAAATGACTTGTGAAAATTGGTTTTAAAGCAACCACAGTTACCAGATCCCCTTACATGGGAATTCTTTAAAGCTGAATTCAAGAAGAAGTATGCTACCGAGGAATATAAACAAGAGAAGTTGAAGCAATTTTTAAACATGAGAAAAAGGGTTATGTCTGTGGCTGAATATGAGAAAGAATTTAGTCACCTATGTAGATATATTCCTCTTGAGATGCTAACTGATGCTTTCAAGTGTACACAGTTTGAAGATGGATTAAATGATCAGATCAGAGAGAAGTTAATAGGACTTATATCTCTTCATATGGTGGATTTTCATCAACTTGTTACAATAGCTTTACAGGTTAGAAAGAATGAGATAGCCTAAAGAGAAAGGGAACATAAAAAAATGCATCCAAAGATGGATCTTCCATAGGAAAAAAGGATTAGAGGAGTACAAGGGAACTAGGCAGTTGAATCTATATACTGTTCAGCAAAAAGAGATAAAAGATAAGAGTTCTCTATAGTGTTTAAGCCTGATAGAGAAGATTTAAGGAAACAAAGTGGGATAGCAACCAGTGTGCTCACATTATTTAGAGCACCATTAGGGCACTTGTAGGAAATTATCTAGTGTATGCTTCATGTGTGGTGGCACTGATCATTTTATTGCAAACTATCCTTCAAAACGGAAGCAAGGCTTTAGACAGTAAGGTAGTAGGGAAATTTCTAATGCACCCTCTTCTGGTAAAGGTAGAGGTAGAGGGTATGGGGGATCAAATCATCATAGATTTCAGTCTAGGAATATGTCTCAAATAGTTGATTTCCCTAAAGCCCTAATTGTTTATGGTCAAGCTTATGCTATGGAAGCTCGCAATGACCAAGATGTTATAAAAGTCATAACTGGTATTTTATCTTTCTTGATTATGATATTTATGCACTTATAGATAAGCATGATCGAGAAGTAACCTGGGAACTGGAGACAATTATGAAAGTTAAATACCCATAGCTATTTATTATGGGAATGAATTTTGAGGATAAAATTCTTTAAGAAGGAGAGAAATTGAAGGGCCCAATTATGAACCTAGTTGAAAATACATGATTTAATGAATTATATTTCATTAAGACTAAATTAAATATGTGAATTTCAAATTAAATTTATGGGGCAAGTGATAATTTTATTTTATTATATGAATTCAATGTGAATTATTTGGCATAAAAAAATTAAAAGGTGCAATTGACGTATAGAATAAAAACTTTAGAGTCAGATTGTAAAGGTGGCTCATGTCGAGTCATTTTAAAAAAGTAGAATCAAGTTGGGGTTTATTATAAATTAAAGGACAAAAAGATGGGGTTGAATCCATAAGAAGAATAAAGGATAAGGGATATTTTATAACATGCAAATTCATAGAGGATCAAAAAGGCTTTTTTCCCTCTATTTTACACATTAGACCTTTGAATGTAAGAGAGATAAAAAAGAGGATTATGGAGATTTTAGGTATCTTAAATGGAAACACCAAAAGGGAGACCTCATTCTCCTTTTCTCTTTAAGAAAACTCCATTTTTATCTCTCTTTTGCTCTCAAGAAAACTCCATTGCATGTGATAGTTGAAAAAAAAATTTGGTTGTGGATTATGAAGGTAACAAAATTCTTTTAATATATTTCATCTTCTTTCTTAAAGTATAAATGCATGTTAATGAGAGAATAATTTGGATTAATGCATAAGTGCATAGATATATGTAGAAGAAAAAGAAGAAAGAAAGAAGAACAAAGGCAAGAAAGTTGCAAAGGATTGAAGTGAAGGAGTAAGGTTTCAGCCAAGGTAAGGGATAGTGTGTTTTGTGGTGATTTTGAATGTTTTTAAAGCTAGAAATTTCTATAAAGATATGGATTAAGGCATGTGTTAATGAAACTAAGCGAATGAAGTCAAATAATAAAGTTAGGACTTGTAAAAAAAAGGCAATGCACGTGATTAATTATTGGAATTAGCTTATGTAATTTTAGTATATCTTGAGCTATAGACCTTTAAGTGACTTGATTCTAGTTGGTAATTAACTTTAATTTTTTTATCTACAATTTTTTAGAAGAAATGAGAAGTTATTTTTGCATTTAAATGGTCTTAATTTTTAATTAAAGTTGAAACTGAACTGCTATTTTTTAATGAATAGTTTGCAATGTTTTGAGCATGCTTAATTTTATAGAGACCAAAATTCTATGATTCAAATTTCTAATGAAACAAGACTTATATTTTTACAATATCTATGAAGAAAGCATAATTTTTTTCTGTCTCTAAATATGTCAAAAAGTAACTTGAATCTAGAACTATTGACATCATTATTTTCAGGAATGGTTCTCAATATTTTTGTAATATCTTGAAATGTAAAAATTATATTTAGGTAATTTCAGCTGGTTTATGAATTACTCTCATATGTAAATTTTTAATGAAGAAAGTAAAGTCTAAATATGCTTCTAAACCTATCTAAATTTGGGTTAAAAGCCCCGAACCATATGCTGCCTATCACAATGAATAGTCATCAGTAATTCCCAATGATCTTGAGTTATAGAAATGATATATATGTTATTTTTAATGTTCCCAAAACTAGAAACATAGTGGATCATGTTTTTATAGATCACTTTGCCTAAAAATATCTTTAGATAGGTCTAATATAGCTTTCAAAATAAACTTGAAATTTTGTCTCTATGTGGATCCGTTATTTAAGTTTGCCAAGAACCATCATAAACCTCTCTTTAGTATTTTTGTATTATAAAAGCAGCACATAAAGGGAATTAAATGTATAAATTACATATTAGTATCTTATTGAAAAGTATTAGGCATAATTATGTGATGAAGAATATATATGGTGATTGCAATGCTAAGATAAATTATTACTTACCTACTTGAGATAATATGAATATAAAACTATATAAGGATTATATGTTATGCCTATATGTTTGTGCCAAAATTATAATTACAATGATAATAAAATGGCAATTGTTGTTGTACTGGAAGAAAATAATGGATAAAGTATGGTTACATGGAAGTATATTTATTATAGATAATCTAGTAAAGTGCATGATCGATATTGTTTTTATTTGATGAGAATGTGTATACATGAATATACACTAACGATGGTATAACTTTTCATTGATTATTTATGTGAACAAAATTGTTTGGATTATGTTATGAGATGTGCATACATGCTTACACACTAATGATGTTATATCATTTACATAATTATATACATGTCTATATATATTGGTTTACATAATAGAGATTGTGATACAAGTATATAATATCACGTGGTATCTTTTGATACCACGTGATATTATATACTTATTTATATGTTAGTATACCAAATGTATAATCACAAGGATATTACTTGATTGAAATAGTATGGTTATGTATATGTGATGCCAAATGTTAGTATGCTAAAGTACATGAATACATGGAAGTATAATTTATTATATATAATATGACAAAGAATATGATGGCATTTTTACGAGATGGTGTATACAAGTATATAAACTAAGATTGTATAGTTTTCCATTTATTTTTTACTTGAGTAAAATTGTATAAATTGTAATATGAACTGTGTATATATGTTTATGCACTAGAGAAGGTATATTTTTACATGATAATACAAACATGCAAATGGAATAATATAAAGACAATCTTGATATATAAAATGAACATTAACACAGTATTTCCTACAAATAAAGTTTAATTGTGGATAGATAGGTACCTATAGGGATTATTATAGCTGCCATAGTTTTGCCTGAATGGGTTTAAAGTATAGTTTATCCCGTTTGGATCATGAACAGCCCCATTTAAGTTGTTAGCTGACCATCTGGTTTCGCTTAACCAATCTACAGTATAGTTTGTCCCATTTAGGTCTATCTATTTGATATCTTCAAATATCCACCATTTTGATACCTTCGGGTATCCACCTTTCCAATTATCCACCTTAAAAACTTAAGCAAGCTATCTAATATGATTATAGTAATTAAAATAACAACATAAATGATCATATGCCATCATTTAAGTAATATGAATCGTTTTACTCATAGTTATGGCTGAAATTATAATATATGGAATACATGATACATATATGAGGCTACATTATAAATATGAGTACTTGGTATTTTAGAATCACATAGTCATACTGGACCAAGAAGTCATGCATATGAACTTTCTTGATATTGATACACTTTATTAATGATCTAAATGGCAAATACATGATATTTGACTATATATGTGTGTGTGTGTGTGTGTGTGTGTGTGTGTGTGTGTGTGTGTGTGTGTTACTTTCAAAAACATCAAGGTATAGTATATGGAAAAGTATGACTTGGAGTGAAAGAGTATTTGGTTATTGTATGTAAGAAAATCCTTGAGATGGCTTTAAAGTGTTTCCTATACCTAAGAATGTATGATATACAAAATGGTATGTGATATTTTGTAAAAGTATACCGGTTGATGTAATTACCATAACTACATATTACTTGTTGAATATTGTGTAATTGATATGAGTGGTATGTATGACTTATTACATGTTAATACAAATAACTTATGGACTCATAAGATATGAATTTGATTTATATGGAGATAGAAGTGCAAGGACAGTATTGCAATACTTTAATAATACTCAAGGTAATGATATGATTGCTTAATAATAATAATAATAATAATAATAATAATAATAATAATAATAATAATAATAATAATAATAATAATAATAATAATAATAATAATAATAATAAGTATTTAAGTGAATGGAAACATGTCTTATTCGTGAAATATGCTATATATATGTATAAGAAATGGAAATTAATTGAAAATATTATATATTTAAAGATGTAGCTTATTAACTTGAAGTCTTATGATTATAAGATGGCTTTTATGAATGTGGATTGATATTGCCATGTCTTAAAAATAGCTAAAGTATATGAATATGTGTAAGAGTAAATAAGTGGTAAATAAATGGCATAGTTAAAGAGTGTTTGGCAATTGATAACGTTTCATAAGCAAGAAAGACTTGTACATCAAGATGATTAGTTAAGAAAAACATAACGGAATTAAGAAAGTAAACTTGATGTATAGGATTTTCGGGGTCAGATGAATATTGTTATAAGTATGAAACCGATAAGCGATGAAATATCAATAAGTACCTGATATTGGTTAAAAGTGTAAATAAAAGAAAATATAATCCCTGAAGATCTCTATGAATATGGTTTAAATGATTAATTATATACTTAAAGTTATGCTTACATGTGATTACACTTTTGATGACCTTTGTAAGAGGTCATCCACATGTCTTATGTTTCTCTACTAAGCTTTATAGCTTAGAATGTGTGTTTTATCCATGTAGGTTCTGTAGATAAGATTTTTGCTCAGAGGCATTCTTTACATCAATAAAGGCAAACACAAGACTAAAAATAATTGATGTAGGGATATTTTGTAATAGTATTTTGAAATATTTTGTATTATGGTTATTAGGCACATGAGGATGTATTTGATATGTGTATTTTGGCTTGTAATAGACTCACTAAATGACTAAACACGTACATGCATGCATGTAGAATATAGAGTAACTCATACATATCATGATGAGTATGATGTTATACATGTGATAAGCATGCAAAAAATTAAAGTAACACCTAAACGAATATGGCATATTGTACAAGATGGGTAATAGTAACATGATAATTAATATACACATGATAGTGATGTAATGCATGATTAAAGCTACTAATTTAGGTATAGACAACGGATTATTAGTATGAGGGTGTTACATGATTGATCCATATGGCTGAAGACAAAGTGAAACACTTCACCAATGATTGATCTATATGGCTGAAGATAAAGTGAAACACTTCACCGGTGATTGATCCATATGGCGGAAGACAAAGTAAAACTCTTCATCAATGATTGATCCACATGGTTGAAGATAAAGTAAGATACTTCACTAGTAAATGATCCACATGGCTAACATCATAGTATAAAAATAAAGTACACTAAAATCCAAGATCACAATGCAAAACTAAAATACACTTAAAGAGGGATAGTCCAAAAGGTTACTATAACTTCCAATGATGAGGGAAAGAATTATATTGTATTGTCTCCAAGGTAGATCTACAAATGTGAAACAAGCTATAAAGCATGCTATCACTAACTCCTTACAAATGCATATTTGCAAAAAAATCTTCCAACAGGAATATTAATGAAGAGGGGATAGACATGCCTACAAATAGCATCAATCACAATAATCAAGTTAGACATATTGATAGATGGCATCAACTAATCAACAATCTTACCTGATTCTGTATGTCGACAAGCTAGTGCTAATCAGATACAAACAACTCATCTCGATTCTACGTGCCGATAAACTAGTACTAATCAGACAATATAATAAGGGTTAACACAGTAACAAATTGATAGTAATTATTCAACCAATGGTTAACACATTGACAAGCCGATCTTAACTACCCAACTAGAGATTCATTTCCTTAGATGGTATGTGTCTTACTAACCAGAGACTCACTGCCTTTAAGGATTCATGTTTTAAGTTAACCAGCCAGAGATTTGTTACCTAAGGTACGTATCTTCTACCCTTTTACTCTAAATTTTGGCTCACTTTGCACTAGTGCACAAGTTTCCTAAAATTAGGGGTAACTGTAGATACTATAATCCAAGATAGCCTAAATCAGGGTTACCAAATGATGAGAAACCAATTATATTGTTATTAAAAAGCACGAATCTTGAAGTTTTGGCCTTAATTTCCATATTTTTTATAAGTGCTCTTGTGAGTTTCAATTTTGGATTTTCTAAGTGTCTTGAAAAAGGGTAAAAACATTGAATTTGGTATCTGTTTGTGATAGATGACCATCTCTCACTAGAGGGATGGCCATCTTTAGTTGTTTTCCTTAGGGAGTTTCAAAGCAGATACCCCTATCCAATGCATCTGTGGTGGCCCATGGCTCACTAACTAACAACTGTCTGTCACTAAGTTATAGCTTCGAATGACAGGTCAGATTTAAGGGTATTTTTATTATTTTCCAAAGCTCATTTGAGTGGAAAATGTCTATCAATGTAGATGCTTGTCTGTGAGGTTATTTCCAATTTTTCCATGTTTTTTAATTTTTAAAATTGTAGAAAAAAAGATTAGATTCATAGGATCTAATCTAAAACAAATTTTAAGGGATTAAAGCTTCCAATTTTAGAGGGATTAGAGTTAGGGTTGATCTCTAACTCTTCTCTAAGTATTTAAAGAAAATCTAGGGTTTTCAAAAGGGAATTCTCATTTGTGAAAGAGGGAGGCAAACTTATAAGAAAGAGAAAACTCAATTCTCTATTCTTAGAATTCCATTGCTTCAAACAACTTTAACTTGCATTAAAAATCAAACACCTGTTTATCTTGAATGTGGGAAACAAGGACTAGAGCTCAGAGCATACTTTTTAGAGTTACAGAATTATGGTTCCTGAGGGTAATATTTATGTTCATGTAGATAATTAGATTTATTTATTAGGTATAATGCTTTATTTTATTGTTTTGGTATGGGTTAATTTTATTATTAGTGATCTTTGCTATGTCATGACACTTTAAAATTGTTTATCATATGCTAGAATGGAATGATAGGATCTTTCCTTTTTTTTATGCTCTTCCATTGATGTATTAGGATAACTTGATTTATTTCTTGTAATAAATATGATTGTCAACATGTTAGCATGATTTAATTGGTATTTTATCATTTTTTGTAGATTGGGCATGTTTTAGGACCTTAGAATTGCATGTTTAGGACTCAGAGATAATTTTCCTTATTTTGGCTTACATATCCTGCATTTTGCATCTCACTCTAGTGATAAATGAGAAGAAGACTCGATAGACGGCCGTCTATTAACTCAATAGATGGGACATCACGACATCTTCTTCTTGTCCCATGTCTTTCCCTTTTTAGGTCGTCTGCTTTATCTCTTGGGCATCTGTGGCCCCCTATTTAGGCCATTTTATGCATATTTTATGTTATTTTGTTAATTTAATCCAATTTGCATGCTTAGAAGTATTTTAATCTTATTTCTACCTCTATTTTAGCCTGTTTAGTATTTTGTGATTTAATTATTCTATTCTTGTATGCATGTTTATATTATTTTTATTTAATTGATCAATATATTTTGATTTCATATGCTAATTATTTTGTTCCCCTTTGTGTGTTCATTTGAGAAATTTTATTTCCATATTTTGGAGTACATTTTAAGAGATTAGAACATTTTGGAGGTTGTCCATCTTACAATTTTTCTTTCTTTCTCCTTATCTCTTTTTTTAGTGCTTTTAATTTTGAATTATTTAATTATATTTTATGATTAATTAAATTTATGCATTTATTAGTCTTTTATATATTTTAATTTTGAAAATGTAATAGATAGTAAAAAAGGATTATTTTCGAACAATTAATAAAAAAAGGACTTAAATGATTTTCACTTAATAAAATTGGGATTTGCAAAATAACATGGACTCATGTCCATTTTTTACTCCAAAAGCACACAATAAAAAGAGTTATATTTTTATCAAAATTGGGATCACTCATCCATGTTTTCTATAAATCAAAAAGAACTCTTCATCTTTCCTTTTGTAAATATGTATAAGGGAACCAATATTTTCAAATCTAATAAATATCCCATTTTATGTATGTATTTTAATTTTCAGTAGTACGATTTTCCTTTATAATAATTTAAGTAGGATTGTTTTATTTGTTTTCTTTATTTACTGTTTTATTTGGTTGATTGATGTGTTTATTTAAATTAAATTATATTGCATCATGTGAGAAGGGAGATAGTGGACTGATAATAAAAACCTAATTATAAGAAAACACCTAATTGAGATGTTAAGTAAGAGTAATGTCCTGAACATCGATCTCTATTTGGACATCAAAAGGTTGAGATTCATTTCCCAACATGTTGTTAGGTGGAGACTCCGTGAAACATACCTCTTTGAGCCCATATTGGACACTTTTATGAGTTAACCACCAACAATAAATTAGGCCTAAAATCTCTTTGTATTGTGAAGTGGCCAATTTGTGAGTAATAGTGAGCCTCATCCGATCTTAGATCCTAAAAGTGGGCTTTTGATAACCCAACTGGATTCAAGCTGGTTCAAGCTCGCATCATTATTAAACACCTAGTGGTGGGCTAAGTCAACTAAAAGCTTTATTTAGGTTGCTAATGTTACCCATGAGTTTTGTGCAGGTTTTGGTTTAATACTTTTTAAGCTAAAATGACGCCAAAATTTATGTGTAATTTATTAATACCTAAATTACGCTATTAAATAAAATGTAAATTCATGGTTGCTTTTACCTTTTTATAGGTATAATGATGCCATAATGGTATGTTGCTCCCAGACTAGTAGATCTATAAGGGGCACCTACCTAAATGACCCCTAAGCAAGCAGAGAGATACCAGACACTACAACACCTATAAATACACTCTAGTAGATTTATGTCTCAATCAATTTTAAATTGGACAGGTTTATAGAAGGAGGTCCAGATGCTACTTACTTAGGTTGGTTGGTTAGATTTCTTTGAGGGTGCTTATCTCGCATATTCAGATGTAGTACGATAGTTCTTAGTCACTTTAACATATCAAGGTAACCAAAGGCCTGAGGATTAGGCTAGAGTTATCACCTTTTCATTTTTGGATAAGTACTTTAGAGTCAGTAAACATATTTTTAAGAGATTATTGTATTTTTGGGAGATTACTAAGATTACCTAAATGAGCCCCCAGTCAAAGAGCCACATATGCCACTTAAGGAAACCATAACAACTGTCTTTAGGACTGCTATAGACTTTGAGCCTATAAATTATCCTACTGGGCTGTTTCATCAACAGCCAGTTGGAGGACCAGTTAGTCAAGGTGTGAGGCCCCAACGTTGGACCTAATCGAATTAAGGGGAAATTCATAAGGATGATGGATAAATAAGATGACATTAGAGTATTTTGCATTATTTAAGTCAAGCCCCATGAGGGGTAATTCAATAATTTTGACATGTGTATAATAGAGTATAGTTAAATTATAAGGAAGGATGTAATTGAAGTAAATTAAAAGTTCTAATATTTACCACACTAACTATTTACATAACTTTTTTAGGAAGAGACCTTAGTGGATTTTGAGTGGTGGATAACAGTTCTTAGGGAAAGGGAGATCAAACCTCATATTCTTTCTCTCTCTTTTTCTCTCTGGTTTTCGATGGAGATGTGAATAGCTTAGGGTTTGATGATTTAGTCTCCTAAAGGTAATGGTCCTCCTCTCTTGTAATCATTCTTTTATTCTTTCCTTGATTTAATTTCTAGATATGGAAGGTTAAGGAAATCATGCTTGTTACCATTATATGTAAGGGAAGGAAGAATCAACAATTAAGAGATGGATCAAGCATTGTGAAGGAAGGTTTGAAGCCTTAATACCAGGTATGGGAACCGAATCTCAACTAAATAGTATATTATGGGATTGTTATGGAATCCATTTTCTCTTATTATATGTGATTTCCTTCAGGAGTTTAAAGGCTTAGAGCTGACTTTGTACTTAGGTAGCATGTTAAATCTCTTGCATATGGATGATTGAGTTTTAATGGCTTAATGAGGGAATTTATGGCCTAAATATTTGTACAAGTTAAGAAATGCTTGAGATGAAGAAAGAAAAGATAGCTTAACTACGAAAATTATAGATTTATCTACTTCAAATTTTGCGTTGGTTTTGTTATAATGATAGGATGAATTATTGACAAGAGTATGGGAATTATTAGTAAATCTTAATTATCCAGTTAGAGTTATTATTAGATTAAGGAACTACCATTTCCTAGAAGGCTTAATAAGCTGCTTATAGTTAAATTTAAGTTGAAATTCAAAACATAAAGTTGAAGTTTAATGGGTTAAAATTTAAAAACTTGAGTGAAGATGTTGAATGATAACATAATGTCCAGATAATAGAGGTTCAATGCTGGAAAGTGAGTAATTGTAAATTATCGTGCATGTCTTATGGTTATGAGTAGGGAAGCAGAACTAGTTGATTTTGGTTCTCTGGCTATACAGTAGTCAAGCACTCCACCAAGTTTTAGAGCACTCTATTGAGTGTCGTAGCTGCTCCATCGGGTGCTAAAGCACTCCGCCGAGTGTCGTAGCTACTCAGCCGAGTGCTATGGATACTCCACTAAATGGTTGTGTTTGGCTTTGCCCAGTCCTTCCTTCCTATTGCTCTATTAACTCCAACCATAATTTATACTCATATGGACGTATTTTGATACATTTTTTAATAATCATAAGCATTATAGCTTCCTAATTTACTTAAGTTTGATGTATAATAGTATACCAAGATAAGGATTTAGAGTGAGGGAACGATAATGATGAACAAGGTTGGTTGTGACTGGTATCTAGCAAGTGTACTAGATCGGCTAGTAATATAGGGAAATAGAATTAAGACCCAAAATATCGAACCCAAGGGAAAACTTGTGCTTGTGTGCTAATTCAATTTTAAAACCAATTTCTGTGTGTAAAGAGAGAAAAGAAATCTCAATTTTTGATGTTTTGAAGAATAAAAACCAAATCCAAAATAAAACAAGTAAAGTAAACAATAATTAAGAAAACTCTAATGAAAACAAGTAATTTAAATGAGGTAAAAATCAATGATAAAAACAACTTTCACTAAAGGACTATCCACCTTAACCAATATTGATATGACTTAATAAACATAAAACATACAAGTGATTATGGAAAATTCAGTTTAATAAACCTAGATAACTTTCTTAAGATTATATCTCTAAGTATTAAACTCCCTTATTCAGAACAATTCAATACTTAGCATAAAATTCTGAATTAATCTCCTAGATGTCTATTAAAACCTTTCTCAAGAGATTTAACTTCCAACTATTCTTGATTACTCCCTTCTTAATCTCAATTTACTCAATTTAACACATAATCATAACTTACTCAGATTATAACATGCATTAATCCAACCAAACTAACTTAAGAACATACAAATCATTAATCAACTTAACTCAACTAATTAACCGATGTTTAGTCACGTTAATAATCAAATTAAGATTGAATAAAGACAAGAATTTGCTTAAGAACCAAGAAATAATCAAACTTGTAATTAAATTGAAGTACAACTTAAGTCATAACAATACAAGTCAAGGATTCAAGTATCCTTTAGCAAAAGTTAAAGAAAACTACTCAAAAGACATAATTAAGACTAAAAACAAAAGCTTGAATAAAAACTGAAAATAAAGGAAAACGTGGAGTAATCTAAGAACAACAAATTGAAAAACTAAGGATTGATCCCTTCTTCTGTGTTTTGAGCTCCTATTTATAGGCAAAAACGTGGTAGAATTCTTCTTAAATTGCAGAATCAAGATAGGAAAGGAAGTCTGCTCAAAACAGGAAGTCTGACGAATCCTTCGCGCGATGGGAGAGTAAAATCACGTGGCCACGCATCCTTTTGCATTGAGGAACACGTGGTCACGTGTTCCTTTCCTTCCTCACATGTGGCCACGTGTGATTTTTGCCTTGGGTCACACGTGGTCACGTGTCTTGCTTATTTTCTCCCTTGTTTCTTCATATGGTCACGTCTTTTTTCTCTTATTCCTTCATTTCTACTTCACATGGCCACGTTACCCTTCACTTTACTCTTACACGTGGTCACGTGTAAATTCCTTCAATATCTTCACGTGGCCACGGCTCCATCCTCTGGACTAAGAGCTGGTTTTCTCGCTTAAACTTCCAATATTTATGCTTTTGACCTAAAACTTTGCACTTTTCACACTTTAAGCCCTTTTTCATCATTTTAGCCCTGAAAATCATGCAAAACACAGAATTAACTCTAAAAATATAAATATTAACAAAATAACTATAATTTAACCCAAATAAAACCAAAATAACTATATAAAACAACTAAAAACACATTAAAAACTACATATAATTCACACTTATCAGGTTGCAACATAATCTTTAAAGTCTGGAAAGTGTGGTTACCTTAAGTTTTGATATAGTATTGTTTCAATTCCCGTTCATATGGCTGGTCATGTTATATGGTAAAAATTCACTTGGTTATTGTATTTGGGAAATGGTATTGAACAGCTATCATTTAAGTGAACTAATGATCACCATGATCTAATGGACTGTAAAAGGGAATTATGATGTTATAATTTGAAGTAATGGAAGGAGTAGTTAATACAGTATCAAGTTATGAGTACAGATACAATACAAATATGTAAAGAATGGAATCACCTTAATGTATAACGATCTGAGAAACTTTTACCTTCCTTTATAAATATGTATGGTACTTGAATAACTGTGTGGATATTCCTATCGCAAGCGGATTAGATATAGTGGTATGTTTATGCTTTTGTGGTATCATGAGAGAATCAATAGTTAGAATACTATGCCCTTACACATGTTTGCTTTAGTATATGGGTATTTAAGATTATGTGCCTAGATATGTGATTACGATATTGGACTTATATGCATGTATAGATGCCAAGATAGCATGCAATTGTATGAATAGCTATTGATATCATATTTGAAACATCATCACCAATTGTAATGTACTGAATACATAAATCTGATATATTAGGTGAGTGTGAATGTGTGATGATTTAAATGAGTAAATGGAATAGGGGAGATAGTCCTGATCAACCATAAAGGTACATTCTTTTGAAATGATTATGTTTACATGTTGTGTCATGCCCCCATTGTTTATGAGACTATATATGATTTCATTTTCATTAATAAAATGTGATAATGCATGAACTGTCATGACTAGTATAAGCAGTGTTAACCTATGGATTTGAAATCATACTATTACCTCATGACAATCTGCTTAATGATGTATATTATATCAGGTTCATGGAATATTGATTATTGAATCAGTGTTGAATGACACTTCATGTATCGATATACGGTAATAAATATGTGATTAAATAACAAGTTAAGAATGGATCGTTATTGTAAAGGTTTTCTTGCCTACTTCTATGTCTAGGTTGTAGATAAATAGGCATGCCTATTAGGGCACTTTGCAACTATTATTGTATTGAGATGGTCCTGTTTGGATCATTACAACCCTATTTGGGTTGTAGCCAACCCCATTTGGGTTCGTTGATCGATCTATTGTATTGTTTAGCCCTAATGGCTCTTCTGATTTCGTACCTTCGAGTATGTTCTGGTATCTTTGGATATATTCTGGTACCTTCGGGTACATATTGATTAGCCCATTATCCACTTCTTTAGAATACACAAGCTTAATGTAAGATGAAAAAAAGTTATTCTATTAAACTAAAGGATAATGAGCTTGGTAGTTTTGAAACCACTTTTCTTGGTATATACATCTATATATATGTGTGTGTGTGTGTGTGTGTGTGTGTGTGTGTGTGTGTGTGTGTGTATGTGTGTGTGTGCGCGCGTGCATGCATGCGCGTGTGTGTGTGTGCGCGTGTGTGCATGTATGTGTGTGTGTACATATGACTCTATTATAGATCACTACATAGTACGATACAGATAATGTTATATGACATATAGTTTACCATGCTAAGATTTTAATTATGATAACACGATTGTGAACATGAATGTAATTTCAAAATGCATCATACATTGTAAAACTGTGTGATATGCATGAAGAAATCATACCTAACTATATCTTCGATGGTTTAATAACTGAAGAATTGCTTTCAAAGTAACTTAGTCCTTAATTGCATGTATTAATGACATGTTCCCTCTATCATGTTTGTGATTAAAGGTTAAATATATAACATTGTAACTTGTGTAATTGAAGGTATTAAACTAAAGTTATATGCTATTGAAATACTCAAGGCTTTTAATATCATGGTTCACGATGCATGAGGATTATGGACTATTAGAAATGTAAGGAAAAGGCCCATTAGCAAAATGATTAGTAAAGCTTATAGAGGCTAGTTGAGTTCACTTAAAGTCTTAATGATTGTAAATATTGTGTCTAATTATTACGAGTACATTGTTATGTCATCATTAAATTTTATGCTTGTATTATTGATAATCCTTGTTAAAAGGTTGCCTATAGAATATGTTGTTCCCTACTAAGCTTTATAGCTTAGCACAAGTTTATTATCCATATAGGTATCAAGATAGGCTTCATTATGGATAGATAGCTATTGTGGCTTGATCAGCACAAATGAAAAGATTAAGAAGTGTTCATTTCGCCCTTTTAGTTTCATAGTTATTTTTGGAGTATTTTATCCTCTTAGAAGCTTTATATGTAATTATGGCCTTAAGCATTATTGTTTATAGGATTATCGCATGTTTAATATCTATATTGATGGTTTTGTATAGCATGTGGATTAGGGTGTTACATAAGGGATCTTTAGTCCATCACATAAGGCCTGATAGCCATCCACGCTTTAGCAGAGTATTTGTACCTTATGGTGATCTAGGAGCCTCCTTGCCATCCAGATCACCTCAATTACTAGTCCAACCGATGCCATCTCCCTCAACATCTCAACCGATACCATCATACTCTCTATTCGATACCGCTACCCACTCTATTATAGAGATGTTCAGCATATAAGCAACATTCAAGCTTCCCAAACTATATTGCTTAGTAGTATCTAGTCATTATAGAAGGGTTATGTAGGACTTCTTATAGAACAACAATTGCCCTAGATAGATGGTCAACAAATAGAAGCACAGCTATGGCGAGATATAGCTATGGCATAGGTAAAGAGTACAACCTAGTAAGCATAGGCTAAGGCCAGCATAGATGCAGTCAGCACATCAGGTAATCAAGGCTTGCAGATGATAAACAGTTAGGTTGTATTGATGAGCAAGTGTGGCGGATAAGGCATGCCATTAATGATATTGGGTAGGGGACCATAGTTAGCATGAGCAAATAGGTATATAGTTTATAACATTCCAGATGGGTTTGCATGAGCGACTAAATGTCTAGGACACAACATTGATATAGATATATCAGGGCATCTAGTACCTTTCTAGATGCATACAGTAGCTTGGTTTCCCTCCACCGATAGGAGATGTAAAGGCATAACGGTTTTATGATTAGCATATGTTAGATGTGCCTCCACCCCTCATTCAGCATATGCAGTATCTACCTTTGCCAACTATAAAGTGGCTTAATCCTTGGCAACAGGAGGAGCCATCACAGTCACTATTGATACATGAAACTCTACCCTATTCTCCATATCTGAAGCCATTTTGAGGGCTAATAAGTGTAAATTTTTATTGCTCTACCGAGCAAATTGGTGCAAGAAGTCCAAAGGCTTCATGCTTTCCCTAGCCATTTTTGTTGCTTTGCCAAGCAGACTGTCCCATGCCAATAGCCTATTCCTGCTTGCCCACACTTGCTGCCTTACTTGTCCACGTCTATTTGCCCACATGCTGCCTTTCTCACCTGCGCTTGCCCCACTCTTTTGTGCTCTATGCTGCTGCCAGCAGCAACCTTCCTTTGCTCTTTTGAGCCTTTTTTCCACTCCCCCGAGTGCCTTTCCCTATATATCTTGGCACTTCAACTCACACACTTCACTTTACCCACACTCACTCACTTCACACACTCCTTCACTCACCTAAAAACCTCTCTAGCTCTCCCAAGTAACTAAGCCTAAAATCCCATTTTCTTTCATTTTCTTATGTTATTCCAAAGCAAGTAAGTATACTTTATCTCCTTAATTTTAACATTAACACTATAAATTGATGATTTTGCTTTATATTTTGGGTTTTATTGTTGCATACTTAGTTTGTTTTGCACTTTCTTTTGAGCTTAATTATTTATTTCTTTTAACATTTTTTTTTCAATTGAGCTTATTAAATGTATGTTATTGTTAAGTTAAGAAGATTTTTGTTCAAATTGATCTCAATTTTGCTTTGGAAAAATATGCACACAAATTGTTCGATGAAATGACTAAGTGAATAAATTTAACTTTTTGCCTTAAATTTTCTTAGCTAAAGCTATACTTAATTGTTCTTATCTTTAAATAGCTTATTCTTAATTGTCATTTGTGCTTGTTGATACATCTATTGTATGCTTTGATTATGATGCTAAAGTACATATATATTCTCTTAGCCATTACTATACAATTTTGATACATCAATTTTTATAAATTTAGTTGAGCATGATCTGGGATGACTTGATTTTTATTAATGATTTTATGATGTACATGGCATGGTTAATTGAGACTCTTGTGATGGAAGCATGATGTACTTCATTGTTCACTCAATTCTCACACTTCCTCACTAAAGACACTCACATCAAGCTATAGTCTCTCCTAAATTTCTATCCTCATTCTCATCAAGTAAATAAATTTTGCATTATTAGGATTGAACTTTATTTTTGGCTTGATATAAGTTGAGATTGTATTGAAATTGGCTTTGTTATTTTGTGCTTATCATGACCAATTAACAATAATTCTCTTCATTTTATTAAGCCAAACCATAATCAATCACCCTTAGACTTGAGATTATGCATTCACATATTTGATGTCAATCTTGCAAAATAGTGATATTGTGCATTGAGCATTCTAGCATTTGTTTTCGAACTAGGTGCATTTATTCACTTGCCCTCATGATTATTAATGCTTTCACTCACTTCATACACACTTGATGACATGTTGATTTTATGCATACCATGATTTCTAGGCCTTGATTTTGGCATTATTTTGGTTCTAGAGGCATGATTAACTTGTTTGCTCAATTCTTTTGATCTCATGTCTCCTTTTGGCTTGATTATGATTCTTTACCTATGTTATCACTTTGAGTCAAGTGTGCAATTACTCTAGTCATCATTTATTTTAAGTACTGACTTGATTATTAGCATTTATGCAGTAAGGTGATATTTTTCAACATTGTTAAGGATACCAAGATTTTAAAGAGGGGGATAGAGCTCAGCTGAGCTAGATTTTAATGATCAAATTAAGGGAGTTCTCTTACCTAACTCATTTTCTTACTCATGAATTATGTTAGTTATTATGTTTTAGTCATTTTGTTTTTGCTTTAAATTGTTTAGTTTGTTTTTTTTAGTTTGCATGTTTAGTTTTTGTTTTTCATGTTAGTTTAGTTAATTCATTTATCATATATTATAATTTTAGCGTAGTTCGCTTTAATTTTTTCTCAAAAATGAAACAAAATGAACTTAAATTTAGAATGTGCTATGTTTAAAATTCTTGTTTAACATTAGAAAATGCATGTTTTTAATGAATTTCTAGTTATTTTAACATTCAATTAGACTAATATTTGTTAGTTTCTACTCTTTGAGCAGTTAAGAACAATTTTACAACTTAAGAAAAATAATGCATTGAAATAGTTGAGTAAGGAATTTTAGAACACTAAAACCTTCCTCATCACCCTTTAAAGCATAAAAGCAACTCAAAATAAGTTAGAAAGTGATCTAGACAACATTTTTCTTGTTGAGACATATCTTAACTTATTTTCCCACCCTTTATGCATATTTATCCTTTGTTAGTCATTTTGAGCCAAATGAGGTATGCTTAATGCATGCCATATTTATTTTTCTTGTTAAACTCATTTATTTTACCATATAACTTAAAAGCCTATATGTTCCCTTCTAAGAACTAGCCACTCTAGGATTGGATGGATTAATAGGAATCGGATATCTCGATAGGTGTAGTGAGACATTTTTTATTTGATTGTCAAAGGCTATTGGTGAAGTCAAGTAAATAGTGAAATGTTACATTGTGATTACCCATGTTATTATTGTATTTCCAACAAAAATGCTAGTGTGAAAAAAGAAAAGAAAAAAAGGAGAAAAAAAAAGAAAGAAATATTGCAATAAAGCTAGCATATATATATGGAAAAAATCTTAAGTGGGGGGTATTTTACAAGGGAAATCAATTGTGACTACTTCTAAAAAGGGGATGAATTGTGAATGTATGAGAGTTACAATTGTTATTTCTCTTATCAGTACTATGAATGTAAAGCGTTGAGAAAGTTTGGTTAGGTTCTTTATTGTTTAAGTTAATGGCATGAAAAGTTAGAATTATTAGTCTATTTTATCTTAGAGTGGCTATTCTTGTTGTTGATATTTTATCCATTCTTTGATAACCAATACCTCAACCCCATTATAACCTTTAAAAGGCTTAAGTGATTCTAAGTTTTATTTTTGAGTTGTTTAGCAGAGATAACCTTTGGGTTCTGGTGCTAAAGCAAAGTCCTATGGTATTTCTAGAGTTTCAAGCACGAAACCATTTGTACACTTAGGTGTACATTCATTCTAAGCTTCACTATGTATTTGCAATGGTGTTTTATTTTTTGAAAATGTTTTGGTCTTGCACACACAAGGAAACTAACTGGTATTGTCTTGGTTGAATTTATTCTAGTTGAAATTTTGTTATGTGCTCTTGTTAATTGCTAAGAATGGTTTTTAATTGCATAATTCTTAGTTAAAGTTTGATTATTTTAAAGAGTTTGTTAGTTCAAATTTGCTTGGGGGCGAGCAAAGACTAAGTGTGGGGTATTTAATAAGTGTAAATTATATTATATTTTTAGTCTATTTTTGGTGTTTAGTTTGGTTAATTTTATGTTTAATTAGTTAATTTAGTGTTTGTTGGATTAATTGAAAGTTTTGGTATTTTTAGGGACTAAATTGAAAGAAAGAAAAAGATTTGAGGTAAAGGTGTAATTTTGGAAAAATTATTTAAAAGAAGTAACGTAGAGTATAGATTGGTTATGCTCCCCCAAGCATAAATTCTGCTCTCCCAAGCACAGTTATACTCTCCCAAGTAGGAAACATACTCTCCCAAGCACTTTGACCACTCTCCCAAACACTTAACAATATAATGTCGACAAAGTCTTCTAGTTCAAAAAACATTCCAAATCAACCTCAGAATAGGAAGTTTAAGTCAGCAAAACTTCTTCTTTTGGCAGCATTACTCATCTATAAAAGGGCATCAAGACACCAAAATTAAGGAGAGCCAATTAGATAGATAGAGGACATTAAATTACGAATTTTATTTATTTTTCTTTAGTTAATTTGTAAAGTAGTTTGCAAATCTTTTTTTTAGTTATTCTTTTTATTTTAGTTGTTATTTTATTTTCATCATGTTTAGTGAGTAGTTTCTTTTACTTTTGCTAATGGATACTTGAATCCTTCTATTTTTATCGTGATGACTTAATTTGAGATTTATATTCAAAACTAGTTGGTTATTTCTTAGTTTTAAGCATATTATTATCTTTAATTATGTTAAGATTGATTGTTGGTTTATTGATTCAATAACTAAAAATTGGTTTAAAGATAGTTAATGGTTTGCATGTTCTTGGATTAACTCTTTAGTGTCGATACATTATTGTTTTCTAATTTTGAGGTGATTATGTATTAAAATTATTGATTAATACTAAGAGAGGAGAAACTAAGAATAAATTGAAGTTATATTTACTTGCAAAAGAGTTTAATGGATTTTAGGAAGTTAAAACTAGATTTTTTTATGCTAAGTGTTAGATTTATCTAGGAGTTTAATACTTAGTGATATTTTTGTATAAGATATCTAGCTTTATAACTAATTTTCCATAATCACGTAGGTTACTTTTGTTATTGAGTCATTACAATGGAAGTTGAGGTGGATAGTTCCTTTAGCAAAAGTATTTCGATTATTGTTTTGTATTTAATTTATGTTGGTTTAATTTTATTTTTTGTTTTGCTTTATTGTCTATTTAGTTTAGTTTTTATTTTTAAATCAAAAAGTTCAGGAATAATCTCAAATTAATTTAATTCAAACATAGATATTATCTTTAGCAATTCATATTCCCTTGGGTATGATATTTGGGGTCTTAATCTATATTTTTTTATATTACTAGCCGATCTAATACACTTGCTAGATACTGATCAAAGGCTACATGCTTTAGGAAGCTTTCTTTATTATACCTTATTTGTGTATAAGAAATGGCTTACGTTATGTAGTACTAAATTTTTGGTTTCTTTTTACTTTTTTTGTGAGTGCATGCATATAAAATATTAACCGATAGTGAGAATGGCACAAAATAAACATAAAAATCATAGATGTACTAGTAATGATAGTTATAAGAATAGTGAAAATAAAAATAACAAATGGAGCTAATGATTATCGTGATTACAATAAGCAAGTTAGCAGATCATCATATGATTCAAATTACACAACTCAAAATTTTAACTCATTCCTTCTGTGCTACACAAATGATAACTTCATGCCAAAAAGTATACTTTCAAGCCCTTACAATTTTGGAGACTTGTTATATATAAGAGCAAGCTAATCTTTATGAATAATTATGTTTCAAACACTATAAATATTAAATAATCATATCAAATTAGAAATCCTAAATAGTAAGATGAAGTCTCCAGGAGGTTGGAATCATGCAAATACATAAAAAGGAAATCCATTCCATCGTTGCATGGATCAATGTATCCTCATGACTGCTCATTACAATAGCACTCATTCCACTATATGAGGTAAATGACCATACGACTAGCTTTAATTTCAAATACCCCCTACACATAGGAAATTTTTGCCCAGATCGAAAAATTTTTGCAACCACTCAAACATTAACCTAATACCTCTCAAGCGGCACCAAAAGTCCTTTTTACAAGCACCGTAACACAATACCTCTCAAGGGGCACCCAAAAGTCCATTTTACAAGCATTCAAAGTCTCCCAAAATCAATACCCAACACCCCGATGTCCACCTCAACTTTAGGACCCTAATGTCCACCTTAACTTCGGGACCCTATTGTCTACCTAAACATTAAGATCACGGTGTCCACCTAAATTTTAGAATCTCGATGTCTAACCTTTAAAGTCTCTTAGGAGCACCAATTCCTTTTAAAGGGTGCCAAAATTAAAGATTTAACTATCGAAGTTAAGACATGTTGATAAGTTAGCATCAACTATTTTATCCACCACTAACACATATGACCTCTTAAGGGGCAAAGGGAAACTGCTTGATCAACCACCACTGACAAATTGGCATCGATCACTCTATCCACTACTACTACAAACCTTCTCAAGAAGCAGCCAGGAGACTTCCTCCTAAGGCACATGTCTCTTCATTCTACTATAAACTTTGGCTCACCTGGGCATTTAGTGCTTTAGCCTTTTTAAAGTTGGAGGTAACTATAGACACTGAATTTTGAGTCGGCTTTTGTCAAAGTTATCTAATAAGGATGACTTTTTCTCTTCAAATGCAAAAACAATAAAGTTTAGAGATCTCGTTGTGTTTTATGAGCATTTTTTTAATATATTTTTTTAGGTTTTTGGCCTCAAAAAATAGTCTAGGAAGTCAAAAAGTTACAAAATGGAATCATGAACTAGTATAAATAGTGACTCAATCGGGTCCAGGCTATGACTCAATCAAGTCCAAGTCGTGACTTGATCCACTTAACTTTAGTCCAGCCCATAACTCGATCGAGTCCAAGCCACCATTTGGCTATAAGAAATTGGTATTTTTTTCCTTTAAGTGGGTTAGCAACAGTTGGGGTAACCATTTAGACCAAAAAAAAAAGAGAAAAAAGAGAGAAAAGAATGAAAAAAGTGAGTTTTTAGTTTTCTTCTTCATTTTCCATCTTTTATCTTAGATCTTCTCTTCATTTTTCACTTTTTTAAAAATATTTTCCTATAAAACTATAAAAAAAAGTCCCAAGAACCCTAATGTTTTGTTATTATTCTAAGAACCTCATTGAAAGTAATATAATAAAGCCTTTATACTCCTGACCTAATTTCTATTTGGATTAGATCTATACTTTCACTCTTGAATGTTATGGATCTTATCTTTTTTAGACAGTTTACTTAATACTTAACCAAATATAGAATATTTATTTGTAACACTTCAAAATTTTGTATTTGACATGCCTGGTATGTTCTACAACATGACTAATAATCCTGGGATAGTTTTTGGAGTAATTAAAGCAATACATTATAGAAAAATTTAAAAGCGCATAAGTGTTAAACGTGCTCAGGCTAGGAAAATATAAGGATGGATGACCTAGCGAACAATTCAGGTTAACACTGGAATAAGAAAATAGGTATTAAATGGAGTTTAAGTGTACAATTTGAGATGAAATTAAGGTTAAATGCATCCTCAAACCAGATAGAGAAGGTTTTGCTAGGTACCGTAAAAAGGGTTGCCCTAAAGTTTGATCGAACTTAGAAATATTCTACAGAGCTTCAAAAAAAATATTTTGATTACATATACACATTATAAATAGAATAAATAAGTTATTGGAAGTGAAAATTAATTTTTATAATAAGTGTAAAATTTTGAATTTTGGACCGACTGTAATTACCTTCGGAGTTGAAAGTATACCGAAATGATATTGAAATAATTTGAAATTTTAAACATGTACTTTTGTATATGCCATTGCACATAGGGTAAAATTTTATTAAATTCTGAGAAGCGAAACATCGATTTCCAAAAAAGGGTAAAAAAGGGCAAAAAATGAATATTAAATTAATTAATGCTTAATTGCCATATTTTAAATATCTAAGGGCATAAATGTCATTATAATTGAGCCATAATCACCTATATATAGCAATATAGCCTAATAAGGTGTAGGGACCCATGAAATGGTGATAAATGGCTTAAAAATAAAGCTTTGGATTAAATAGTAAATGGAGAAATCTTAGCCTTAGATTTGATGGACTTAGGGGAAGATAAGATGGATCTAGAATCATCTATAATTCTACCTAAAAATCTTTCTTCTTCCTCCTTTTTCTTTAAGAAAACCATACCAGCCCCTTTTATTAGCTTTCTATCATTTTTTCTTCATTTCTCTCAACTCTCATCATATCTTAAGCCCAAATTTCACCATACTAAAAAGCATCCCCTTACAGATGTAAATCATCTTAGAGCTTCAATGATCTTAGAGATGGAGAATTTTTAGTGAGAGAAAACAACCCTAAAAAGGTAAATTCTTGAGTTTTTATTGGACTTAATTGGAAAAATTATTATAGACATGTAGAGCATTATGAGTAAGATTATTTAGCAGTAATTAGGTGTTTAAATTCATAGCTAAAACTCTCTAGTTCCTACCTCACAATTTTGGCCAAAAGAACAATTCATAGGAAAAGAGAAAGACAATGAGAGGAAAGGAATAATGAGGGATATTAAGCAACCTAAAGGTTAATGGATACAAATTACACTCTATTTCATTTAATTTTTAAACTTTGGTATGAAATTTACATGATGTAACTATATGAATTTAAAGAATAATGGATATTAATTTAAGATAACTTAGTAAAATGATGAATTAGCATTAGGTGAGAGTATTAGTCATGGCTAAATTGTATATAATGAAGAATAAAATGATAAATTGATGTTAATTAGCAATTTAAGCTTGAAATGTGTTATATTAAATTAAAGGAACATAATTAGAATAATTTGAGAATATGGACATAATGTTTACTATGTGTACATAATAATGTAACATTATCTAACTAAAGAATATCAAAGAAAAATAAATGTATATTAATACATAAGGTTATAAAATATTTATCAAATCATGTAAAGCATGATAATAAATGAAAAAACCATAAGAAAATAATAAGAAGGTGATTTGGTAGAATTTTACTATACATTGAACATTATGATAATTGGATGATAATTAGTATAATAGGTATACAATGTATATATTTAACTTGAATAAGTATCATACGAATGATTGGAGCATAAAATAATATATATATTTAATGATCATCATGTGAACATAATAAAGTATACATGTGTAACTAAGAAATAATAAGGGGCCATGGATGTATAATAGCGTATAATCACATAAAGCGAATATAGGAACATGTATAGAATGAAAGGAAAAAAGAAAACACATGGCATATTGTAAATGATATTAAGGCCGAATTATGTACCCTATAATAATGTCACATTATGCATGAATGGTATGTATCATGTATTTGATGATATCATATGTGATATCAATCAATGCATGAAGAATGAAAATATATAATATGATAAGCAATAATGACAATCTAAAGATTGATGAGGAAAAATAACATAATATAAGATAATCAGTTGCCCGTTATCCACAGTGGGTAATTCAGGATCGTAGGATATAATGGCTAGCCATAGGAATACATATACCATGGTAGCACTATGAGGTTAGTTTGATAGCACATGGTATGGATTATATAAGTCCGTCAATTCAATATGTATCTCTCCAATTCATTCTTATCTTTCTAAATTTATCTTTTTTCTCACTATATTAATTTGACAGTTGAAATATTCTATCAAAATTCTTCTTTTCAAGTGACTAATCAGTTCAAACGGGTTGGATAGTCATCGCAATTTAAATAAAATATATCGGTATATTTAGTTGAAGTACAGAATTTTTTGAATTTTCTTTTTAATTATCTTATAAAGAACTAAAATTAAGTATAGATGAATTATATTTTATATAAATGATTTGTCACGTATTATTATAAAAATCAATACCATTATAAAATAACTAAAAAGCATCGGATACTAGTTATTATAAAAGTCAATGCCATTATAAAAGAACTAAAAGAATTACATATTTTTTATTTGGGTTCCAGTAACTGGTACCCAAATAATTCAACTCAAATCCTACCCGTGCCCTTTACAGATAGTAAAATAAATATGCAAATCCGTCTCATACTCATTTATAAGTACGTACTCTAATTCATCCTATTAGAGTTGGCTAAAATTGAGTATCCAAAAAAAACTCTACTCACCGTCATCCCTATTCATGTATTACACAAGCCTGAAATACTTATTTCTTAATGAAATATCACTACAAGAAAAATGCAATTTAGCAACGAAAAATACCAATTTTTGTTGCTAAAAATAAATAGCAACGAAAAATTTCGTTGCTAAATCAAATTCCATTGCTAAATCAATTCCGTTGTTAAATTCAACCAACTCATTTTCGGTTATTTGGTAAATTTTAGCAACGGAAATTGCTAATTTTAGCAACGAAATTGATATTTCCATTGCTAATTTTAGCAACGGAATTTAATTTTCCGTTGCTAAATTTAGCAACAGAATTGCTATTCCGTTGCTAATTTTAGGAAAAGAAATATTATATTTTCTGTAGCTAATTTTAGCAATCAAAATTCATACATAAATTCCCATCGATAATTGTCGTTACTAAATGTAGTCATTGAAATCATCAAAATTTTGAGGATCTGAATAAAATTTTAATTTCAATCTAAATTGTTTAGTCATTAAAAAAATATAATGCAATTAACTTAATTATAACATAGTATAATCCATAGTATGAATAAGAAATCCATAAAAAATTAACATAAACTCAGTATCGATACCTAAATAATATAGTAGAATCTATAAAAACTAATATATAGAAATACAACTAAAAATCAGTACCAATACGTAAATAATACAAATATAAACTATGTACTTGGTGAAGGCGGACGATCTGGCTGTTGAGAGGTGTCTTTGTTTTTTAACTCTTTTACCTCATTCTTCAGTTGGATTACAGTATCAAGCAACATACTGACGGTATTATCAAGCTGAATGACTCTTTCAGAAGGTTCAGAATGCCTACTACAAGCAGCTATGGTTGATGCAGAGGAATGTGAATGGGATGTATTTGCAATTGATCCTAAGCCAAAAATCCTTCCTCGATTATTCTTACCACCAACTACATCAAGAAATATCCGACTCTCATCCACATTTTCAGAGATTTGTCGCTGTTGAGTGAGAGTATCTTGTAATTGCTCCTATAATTACAATAGTTACAATGAATTAACTATATTTCAGTAAATAATTAATATACAAATATAAATTTAATGTACATAGAGTTGTCTGCAACGGGCATTAACAAATATCTAACTATCATGCTTTTTTGTATAGGTGTACATAAAAACTTTAGGATATGTTGGCCTCTTACCCAAGGACTTTTCCTGCATAACCAAATAAACTAACGTTTATAAAAAATTCAGCAGAATTTCCTTTAAATTTAAGATATTTACCTCCTGTGAAATGAAAAACTTATCTAAAAAACACATCATTATCAAACATTATCATTATCCAACAGTCATCAAATATTATCATTATCAAACATCATCATTATCCAACATTATCATTGTCGAACATTATGAAACATTATCATTGTCCAACATTATCAAACATTATCATTACCTCCTGTGACATAGAAATTTACATATATTAAATCATCATTATCCAACAGTATCAAATATTATTCTAAATTAATACATTGAAACATTATTCTAAATTTCATAAAATTTAAATACTTACCAATTTATCTGCATGCTCATGGTGGCTCAAAGCTCCTCTAGTGTGCACCGCTAAACTCTCTCCATCTGAACATCCTCGTCTATTTGAAGAATTTCTCTCTGAAATGGTAATTGCTTCAAGTGATGCCCAGTATTCCTGCCAACGACCCCATATTTCTTTAGAAATAAAAGAAGGTCGTTCACTGCTCTTATGTAATTTAGCAACAAATTCTTAATATCGTTGATGAGCACACTTTTCCCAAACTTGATAAATGACACCATTAAATTTTACATCCCAAAAAAATTCTTTCTGAAAAATAACATAATTTAATTAATGTAAAATACAATAGATATACCATTAATCTATGAAATCAGCTATTTCATCACAAATAATATAATTTTTTTTACCTCAAACTCTTGATAGTAAAAATCTCTTGTCTGCGGAGAGAGATTCTTCCATACATAACCCTTAATTTCTATCCTCTCTTTGAATTTGGATCTAATTTTTCTTGAGTAAATACCTGATGGTATAAACCTGTTAATATGAACAAAATTAGATCAATTTTAAATTAGATCAATACTCACATATCATTGATAATCTTAATGTAAATTCTTCCATCAACTCCCTTCGCACCAGGTTGAAAGCCTTCTTTTTCAATCTCGGCATCTACCGTCGGTTCATTTGTCGGTATAGATCCAAAGTTTGATGCAGGAGTAGCGTGTGCTGATATATTTGGATTGTTGGATGCTGAATCACTTGGTAGATTAGGAGAGCCATTGGGGTTTGTAGTAGGTGAAGGTGATGCATGATATGGCTTTTGAGAATCTGAATAAAGACCTAAACCTATAGACCCTACAGGTTGAGATGGGTATACTTGTGCACCGTTATCTTTATTCGATGTTAATCTGAGCCTGGGCGGTAACAGGTTATTCTTTCTTTTGGGTGGCATGTGTCGTACCTAAAACTCAAATAAATATATCATTCTTCTTGTAATAGAACAATATAATTACATCATATATAATAATAATTAATTGATGCAATAATAACATATTTGGATTATGATATAATTATAAAATAAAACATACTCAAATTAATCGCTTTCATCACTTAATTGCACATCAAAATCATCATCTGTTTCAGAATATTCAGAATTAAAGTCTGGCTTATCTTTAAAATTTGGTCCATCTATGGATTAGTCATCATCTCCAGATAAAATTTCCACAAATTCATTATTTGGATTATTTAAAGGTTCATTCTCAAAACATGCATTTATTTCATAGACACCTGGTTCTTCTTCCTGAAATGCTTCACTTTTATTTATCTTGCGTTCTCCTTTTGACTGTCCTTCAAAAATACCTCTTGGTTTTACTTTGCAGACTGCCAACCAATCTGACTTATCCCATCTTAAACTAGGATAAGGGACATAATACACCTGCGTCGCTTGCATTACCAACACGAACGGTTCAAATTGTTTAAATCTTCTCCATTGGTTGATTTCAATGAGATTATATCGATTATGTACTTTTATTCCAACATTAGGAGTAGGATCAAACCATTCACACATAAAAAGTACACGGCATTTTATCGGCAATGCGGGGTATTCAATTTCAAGTATCTCAATAATTTTGCCAAAATAATCCATCAGTTTCCCTTGTATGCAAACGCCGATATTTACTGTTGCCATGCTATGCCCATAATTTTCTATATGGAATTTGTATTCATTAACAAAATAGACTAGATATGATTTAACAGTTCGCAAAGGTCATTTCGCAAGATCACATATAAGCTTGTTTTCTATTCTATTTTCAGAAGCCTACATAATTTAAAAAAGAAATCCTAATCAATAAATATAAGAATTTGTAAGTTTAAAAATACTTTATTAAAATATTCCTCGTATTGCAAGTTAAAAACTTACATAATTTGCAAACCAAAGAGGAAAGTTTCTTTCCACTTCTTTCTTGATGTCATCCTGTGATTTTCCTGCCCTTAGGCAATGAATCATTATCCCATGTAAGAATATTATCTAAAATTCGTTCAAAAATATAACCTTCAGACTTTATGTTTAATATTCAGGCAATGGCAGATAGTTGAGTCATTTTCTCACAGTTTGGCCATAATTCTTGGTCAGCTAACTTTGGTAAGTCAAAAAATATTTTTGTATTTGGGTTTGGTTCCTTTTCAATATTCTGCATATTTTTTTGAAAGGAATAACCAGCTGCATCATAAACCATTTGTGCGTAAAGATTTTCATTTACATCCATATTATTTGGTCAAATACCAGCTCCCCTTGCAAATCCATCTATATTTATTCGTGAATATACTTGATTACCCCTAGAGGTGCTACAAATTATTGGCTTCCCTGTGCCGTTTCCATTCAAAATAATTTGGAACAAATTCTTTTTTTAACAAATGTAGATGCACTTCATCAATAGGGAGAAAACGAATATGTTTACACTTTTTACATGGACATCTGATTTTTGACCATCCATATATACAGGGTGCGAAGTTGCATATTCAATGAATGATTGAATGCCCTCGGAAAACTCAATATTAATGCAACCATCTGGCATTAATTACCTATACATCCAAGATCTATCAACATTACTCATACTTGCATAACTGTTATTCAAATAAGATAATTTGATAATTAGATTTATGGATTAATTAAATAGAGAGATTAATCAATGTATTCAATTATAACTTAAAAAAACCACATCAAAATTTTCAACAAACAACCCAAATATGCAATTATATAGGCTGATCCGACTCCTAAAATTGGAACAAAACAATTCATGGCATAAAAATAAGTTGCATCAAGGTATGTGGCACTCAACCATGATAACCGAGTTATCCTTTGGAAACCAGTAGCCCGCAGGTCAAATTGTTTCAGTCTATATACCTTGATACAACAGTGATACAAAATAAGTATTTTATCTTATTTAATGGAATACATTTTTATAATTTATAAATCTATGTTTGACAAAATAAGTAAATGGATTTGCATACATACATAACAATCGAATATAAAAGAGTCATGTGCATATGTATAAGAAAACAAAACTAAAGTGCTGAGTCCCAAAAAATGAGAGCATAATTAAGCATAGCACCAAAACTAGAAAAATAAACAAAGTATAAAACTGTCAAAGTAAAATAACAACCCAAAACCTAACAGCAGAGAGAGCCCCCCAAATAGCAACAACCCACGAAGAGCACCAGCACAGATTAGAAACCAAGAAAAATATTAGCCTTTACCAAAATAGCTAGCTGGAGAAAGAAAAAACAGACAGAATTTAAGTGAAATGCTAAAATGACTATTTGTAAAGAGCAATGGAAAATAAAAAGATATAGTCTGCAGGATATAACCACCTGTAAAATCCAAACTTCTAGGCATCACTAAAATATTGAAGAAATGTAACTTGAAAATTACTAACTATTAAAGTTAGGTATCAGTTATGGGCACCATAAGAATATATTTATAAACAAATATAAGGTGAATTAAGTTCCATAATTAATGACATTACACATACACACACACACACACACACATATAATAAGCAAGCAACAAAAGGTACTTCTATCATTCAATATGAGACCAGATTTCACAAATTATCTTAAAATATAGTTTGTCAAACAAAAGACAAATATCAACATTTTTTATCTAGTCACCCCAAGAAAGGCGTTCACATAGTGGACTTCAAAAGAGACTAGTATTCAAAGAACAAAATGCATTGTGGACACAACTAAAAACATAAAAAAATGAATGTACAAATCATTGCATGAATGAGCATTCAGTATAGTAACAACTACAAATATTCAAATTACTAATGCACTTTAAGATAACCGCATTCACATGGTAGACGTCGAAAGAGGTAAATAAAATAACTTAAGTACGATGAAAGTAATAAATAAATATTAAAAATAAACCTTTAAATTCTCAACAACTTTCCTAAGGCTATCTTCGTATTCTTTTACAGAAATATATTGCCTATTACTGGTTCTCCCTTTTAAAGCTACATCATTCGCTCAAAATAATACTATGACAGCTAATAAAGGTTTTGTGATCTCTTACCAACCGTTAATGCCAATAATTCAAAAAACCCACTAAGAATTTCGTAAATAATATTAATTTAAATTGGATTATAAAGAAACAACAAAAAATTAAAAAAAAACTCACAAGAGGAAAAACATGATGTAATAAAAATAGATCCCACCTCAAAATAGTGGTGCTGGCACACAATTTTTAGGATCCTAACTTACTGCTTGGTCATTATTCATATTTAATGGTTTATTTAAAAAAAATTAAAATTAACCAATTTTCAATTCAACATTTAAGACATCAAACAAGACATTTATCAAACAGGTTGTATGCTAAAACAAAATACTTGTGAGACCTAAATGAACTTTCACTAATCCATTTAAGACAATAATAATCAGTGAAATACAACTAAATTTTCATTAATACAGCAGCTACTTTCACTCATAAATTAAATTGTTCAGAATAGAAATAGGCATAGGAATATTAAGAAGTGAAAAAAAAAAGTAATCAAGGTAAGCACCTGTCAAGGGATACATCATAAGTTGGCTTCCTATCATGTTCTCTTCTAAGATAAACAAATTAATAATTGTATGAATAATCAACTAACTCCACTTATCAGGTTGATTTGCCAATTTTCCTTCTTTTAGCTTCATGATTCTATGAATAATCAACAAACTCCAGTTTATTCATTATCCTTTTATTGCAAAAATTAATAAAAATAGTACAACAATGCAAATCCCAATAACCACAAACACATATATATACAGCAATCCAAATCTCATTTACCACAAATACATATACAAAGTATTATGCATATGCAATTTCCTAAACACAAAGAAGAAAAAGTCCCAAGCTGACGTTTGACTTAAGTATACATATTTATATATGGTCTATTATTTCAGCAGTAATAATTAATTATTTAACCTTTTTATTTAGAATAAAAATGTAAAATAAAAAATAAAGAAAATTGAAGTTGGATATTAATTATTTACATATGTTATTTTCCTTTTCATCATTAAATAAAACATTATATGAATTGACTATAAAAATTACCCCATATTTCTCCAAACCAAGTAGGAGAAGGGTGCTAAGATAAGTAATTCAAGTATTAGTAAAATATATACGTGTGTGTGTGTATATATATATATATATATATTAGTAATTTTTTTATAAGCTGCAAATTTGTTAATAGAAGAGAAGTTAACAGCCACGGAGAACTATCCAAAGAGCCTAACTACAGCAGGACACCACCCGAAAAAAAGAGAACAAAGCAACCCCAAAATAAAAGTTCCGCTAAGCCTAAGAAACAAAAACAAGCCTGTCCATCAAAATAAAAGGACTCAAGCCCCTAACATCAAAACGATGCAAAATTGCAGTGAGTCAATTGATAGTAAGATCTTTCCCCATTGAGGACAACAAGAATTCAGCCTTATGTAAAAAGATATAAATAACATATGTTAAGATCTTTAGCAAGAAACATATTCATATGCACACCACACATTCACATGAACAAGAACTAACAAAGGGCAAGAAGCAGGGAAAAAGCGCTGTAGAAGGCAAAGACCAATAATTGACTTGCATGTAGAGCAAAAGAGAAAAGTTAATTCGCTTTTCTTAATTTATAATGAGTAGAACATGCACCAGTTTAGAAAATTTACCTTATCAAAGCTTAAGCATATGCCCATATTTGATACAGATGGCCAAGCTACAATCACAGCAAATTTAGTATAAAGTACCTGAAAGTTGAGAGTTCAGAAACAAATCACAAGAATTTTTATGAGAAAAAGACGGAGTATGCATGCACGCACTCTCTCTCTCTCTCTCAGATTCTGCAAATGTCTTGTATGATTTCATAAGAAAATATTTTGGTTCGTCTCAGATCTTGCTAAAACCTAGATACAATTGAAATCACAAATGAGAAAAATGACAACAATCAAGGTATTACCTTAAGAATCTTGAGCTTCACACTTCCATAAACAGCACCAAAACTAAATGTGAATGCCTTAGCCACCTAACTAGGTGAAGAAAAGAAACAATTGTTAAAGAATCAAACAATAATTTTTATTTTACTAATATAAAATTACCTCACTGCCTATCCTTCAACGAGTCACAAACATTAACAATCTATATAAACACAAAAAGGTATCATTACATCAATCAGTAAAATTTAACATCTATAGTATGCACATTAGAGATATGTCAAATTACTTCTTTATTACTATACATGGGGGGAAATATAAATTGATATTCAAGGGGTGAAAAAGAAATATTAAATATTGTTTTATATGAAACAACTTTTTTGGAGTGAATAAAAATATTTTTTAAGTAAATATTTAATGATTGAAATAAAATTCTATATAATTTTGGGACTAATATTAATGTTCTTGGAAAAAATATAGTTGGGAAAAGAATATAATTTAAGAAATTTCAGGAAGTTAATACTAATTTTTTTTAAATATATATATATATATATATATATATATATATATATATATATATATATATATATATATATATATATATATATATATATATATATATATATAAGTGAAGAACATAAAAGTATTAGCTAATCCGCTAAAAATGAACCTCAATAGAGTTAAAGGAATAAAAAATTTGAAAATGCAGTAATCAGATATTGAAGCAAAGACTTGGACAAACTAGGAGCTTACAGCAAATAATTTCAAAATCTAAGAATGTAAAATGCTGCTTTATTCCAAGTAAAAGACTATAACAATTAAAACCAAAATTGCAACATGCAAATAAGTCTTCTTTTCTCAGACAAATCACCCAAAAGAATAGGATGAAACTCCTAAGCAAAAATTGGGACCGTTAGAGCATATTGCTTAATATTAATACGATTCAATGCATTATGGAAAACTTGGTACTTTTTCCTTGAATTCAAACCATAATTCGATGATTTTTGCATCCAGGCTAGGGAAAAGAACAATGCAGGAGATTAGTGAGAATAACCAATGGAGCATATAACATAACATTATAAAAGGCCATTTTGAAACCTAAAGGATTAAATAATGAAGCTTTCCATAAAACAGCAACTTAAAGTCCAATTGGCCCAAGCAAAATTTGTTCTTTTAATTGTTTTCCCTCATTTCCATATTAGTCATGCAATCAGCTTTTGGCTAGATGCCTCTAAACCAATGGATTGTATTGATAGCAAACACATACTATAACGTGGTCATTCAAAGTTCTTTTAACACCAATAAATAATACCAATATATTATAATTTATACTGACCTTCTCACATGCAATAAAAGAACCAGATTGGCGCCTGCAGTCTTCTTTTGTTAGAGTTGAACAATACTCCTTCAGCTGAGAACCACCTTTGGTTTTGAACTGAAACAAATCATTAAAAAAATGTCATTTAGCGATCTGGTTACTAGCAGTTTAAGGTGGGGAAGAAATGCTAGTAACGTGCTAATTCAGCCATAGATCTCTTATTCGCATTTCTATATTCAAAAAAAAAAGGACAAAAAGAAAAAGAAAACACATCCTGCATATACTACAGGGAAAAAAACACAGTTCAAATCTTAAATTTCTAATTTCCAAGCTATTAATTTTGATGGTAGCTTATGTTTCTAATTATATATTATTCTCATATACAAACTTACAACATCAAATAATTGATGAATAGCTTCTTGAATTAAATAGGATAGCAAAACATAACCAACTAAAAGGAAAAAGCTTATATGATTTAAGCAATTTCAGTAGTCCATACGTCAATTAATAATACGAAACTTATGACTATACAGATTTGAAAAATTAAAAAACAATGGGGTGAAATTCACTCACAAATGTGGCTATACAGAGATAAATCTAAACTCCTATAATGGTACTAGTGAACAGGAAAAGCCATCCCCTGCAATAATAAAAAAACTCAAATATAACCAATGACTAAAAAAACTAGCAAGGATAAATTATTGACAGTCTAGAAAGCAAAAGGTAACAGAGCAATTAACAAAGAAAAGTTACACAAAATCAATAACTTATTTTTAGGCATAATCTACTTTTAACTCAAATATTTTTCAGAGTGCTATTAAATCTTATTTAGTTATTTCAAATCAATTTAACTCATAAACAGAGAAAACCCAAAGATCTATCTGCCTAAAGGCATTGTCTCCAAATTACCAACACCAAAACCTGTCATTACACATGCAGCAGCTTTCAAAATCCATAGCATGTTGAGTTAGTAAAGAACAGCAGAACCAATAGAACCTCTATTCAGAGAGAAGTAACCATTAAAACTTCAAACATCTACCATTAACAGAACCAAAATCCAGGCCACCCAAATCTACAAACTAAGCATTCAGAGATCAATCTTTTAAGCACAGTGAACGACAACAAATAAGATCTAGGATTTCGTTATAAGGAGTCACGAGTGACATAACAACCTCTATTCAACGGCTTCATTTTTTTGCGGCTTTCTGCATTTTCTTGAGAGCCAAACAAACAAAAAGTAGCATTTTTATCCCAAAAAAGTGGTGTGGGGTAATTATTCACAAAATGAAAAACCTCAAGAGCATTAGATTTCGTACATAAAATCTTATGAAGAGATGATGCCAATATCACCAATGCTAACAGCAAAAGAATACATTAAATTAGCAAGATCTAATGGAACAAGTAAATATTTCAAGGCCTAAGACCTCACCTGACACTGAAAGTCCATTGCGTATATCAAAAAAGAATAATAAATCTAAGATTCAATAAAATCAAAGGGAAAACAAATATAAAAAGCATCTGTTACACTTAGAACATTAAAAAAAAGGAAACAAAAACCATCATTTACATAAAGACTAACCTAAACAACAAAGGTTTTAGAGAGGCATAACAGTGAAGGGGCCAACTTCATAGCTGAATCGAGAAAATAAAGCAAACACAGATCACATTTCGAGTAAAAACCAAGAACATAGGAGAGATATAATAGTTAGGAAGGAAAACATGGACAGGAGAGGAGAACAGAAAGAGAATGGCAAGGAAATTGGACCACTGACCTGCAAAAGGATCGGATCTGCAAGGAAGACGACAGCAAAGAACCCAACAGTCTATGATTTTTCTCCCAAAATAGTTTTTCTTCAAAAATAGATGAAGATTAGAGGGAGAGGGCAAGGAAATGGTTGGGAGAAAATAGGGTAGAGAGCGTGAGATTGAGAGGGGGATGGTTGAGGAGCAAAAAGAAAAAAAAACGTAGAAAGTAGAGCAATTTATACCTAGGGTTAGGTGAAATAGCAACGGAATTAGCAACGAAAAGAGTTTTGGTTGCTAAATAGCAACGGAAATTCATTTTCGTTGCTAATTTAGCAACGGAATTCATTTCCGTTGCTATATTTTATCCCAAATTTTTCCTCCATTAAGTACCGCCATATTTAGCAACGGAACTAAGTTTTCGTTGCTAATTTTCGTTGCTAAATTTTGACGCTAAAATCTCCCTCCCTTTTTAGCAACGGAGTACAACCATTTGTATTCCGTTGCTAAATCAATAAAACCTCAACCAATTTTAGCAACGAAAATATTTTTTCGTTGTTAAATAGCAACGGAATTTAATTTCCGTTGCTAAATTAGCAACAGAAACAATTTCGTTGCTATTTTTCCGTTTTCTTGTAGTGTATGAAGTGATGATTTTATGTCTTGATTTACGTATTTGTTGACTAGTTCACCAATATGATAGTTTTTTGTTGGATTGATTTGTAAATTCATCCCTAAAGCTCATATAGATAACAACTAAATTGTTCATACTAAAAAAGTAAACTTGACTATGGGTTAGTCACTCTAATATCACGTAAATAAAATAAACTTGAATTCAACTCAACTTTAAAAGTTAATTTGTGAAGTAACTATTACTCTAGTTTTTATAAGAAGTATTATATTTTTATAATTAATGGATGCAAGATATTCAACAATTAGCTTGATTTTGAGTAATAAAATAGTAGGATTAAGTGAGGTGCGATTACTTCTGGAGTAGGTATTAGTAGTTGCAAAATTTGAATGGATGAAGAGATATTACTCATAATAAGATGCAAGAGAAAAAAAATAGAAAAAGAAATATCTGAGGGATAAATTTTAGCAAATACTTGTACATAACAATGTTTGACATATTCTTAAAAAAAAAAAAGAAAAAAAGTTTGACATATATATAATTTCTTAGTTGAAAAATAAAAGAGAAATTGAAAACTGATCCAGCGATGAGAAATCCCAGTCTGCTATTTTGATACAAAATTAACCTACATAACATAGATTTTGAAATCCCATGTATTCTTGGTTCTCCAGCTTCTCAACCATGTCTGCTATGCCAAACCCACCTGCGCTCACAAGTAGTTAGTTAGTTGGTTAGGTAGTTAATCAATAATAATAATAATAATAATAATAATAATAATAATAATAATAATAATAATAATAATAATAATAATAATAATAATAAATTCCTGCATTTTGTTTGAATGTTTGCTATTAAGTTTCTACATTTTTATTTCTCAATAGTGAGTCCCTGAATTTTTATTTTTTTCACACATTAAGCTCTCAATTAATGAAAACGTGAAACTAAACTATACGTTAGAACCTCGATTTGATATTCTCTTGAGTATTTCACACATTAAGCTCTCAAGACGCTAAGGGCTTAGCGATACCCCTTTATCCACAATTAATATACCTAAACTGATTGCGCTAACAAAAATTGTCAAGGCGAGAATGAAGATGATGATCGAAGCTCTTCCAAGAATCGCAACTATCTTTCTTACTACATGTTGCCCAGCCAGGGCAGCAACTGTTGCCACTAAAACAAAATATGTAGCTGCAAAAATAAAAAATTAAAAATATATATTAAATATAAAATGACCTGACTTAATTAATTTCAGCAAATACAAATAAAATTAGATACCTAAATGAAATTTTATTATCTTGAACGAGAATAATAAATAAATAAATAATATATATATATATTAAAAAAAACTAACCAAATGGAACAGGGAAGCGATTCAGAAGATAGTATTGTACGACTGACATTGAAGATGAGAATACCATCGAAAAGGTTGATGTTGCACATTGCCACCTGAAATTTACCCACAAACCATTCTGTTACTTGTTATATATATATATATATATTTGCTATCCGTGATTTACCGAGACAATTAATTTAAATTTATGTCATATAAGTCATATTTTAATAAAGGCTAAATATCTAAAAAAAATTTTTGAAATTATATTTAATTTCAATAATTGATATTTGAACTTTAATCGTATTTAAATTATCACATGAATTTCAAATAACATCAAAAATCGCTACTTAAACTTAAATAACAATAACAATTTATTACTTAAACTTTAATTAATATTAATATATAACAACAGATATTATTCAAAAATTTTTATATATTTGGTTATTATTATTTGAAATTTAAATGATATATTTGAAGTTTAGCTGGTAATTAATTTAATCACGATAAAAGTTTTAAATATTAATTATGAAATTAAATACAAGTTAAGATATCAATGGAATATTTTGCTCGTATGAGTATATGATTCTTCTGCTTAATGGATGTGAAGCTTCTGATAAAAAAATCATTAGAGGTTAATTTAACCGTTATAATTGCAAATATGAATTGATTGACAGTTAAATTAGCGGTAAGTTAATGGGACATTGAAACTAAGTTCAAAACTGTAAACCATTATTTTAAAAAATACTCCATTCCTTTAAAAACATTTGTAGTTTTTTTTTTTTTTCAAAATATTTGTCCACTCGGCAAGTTCAATTAAGCATTAAAATTCACTTTTTTTCAAATTTATTTTTCACTTAGTTATCTTTTTATAAACTCTCTCACTCTCTTTCTAACTTAAGTGATCAACACTAAAATAAATGAAAATATTTTTAATTAATTTAACTAAGTTCCCTTTGAATTAATTAACTATGTTTTATTGATTTGGACTCAATTAGACATCTGGTTTACATCGGTATTTTGATTTTTTTTTTCTTGAGTGTTATGTATCCATAAAAAGAGGTAATTTTATATTTTTAACAAGTTCTAATAAGTAATTTGATATTCGATTTAGTTAAGAGAAGTATATGTTAAATAATAATAGTTTAGATGAAAATTTATGTATTATTTCATTTAAGATATATGTAAACATATGGTGATTGGAGTAGAAATTGAAAAATAGGTAATACCTGAGGAGGAATTCCTAATTCAAGGAAAAGAAGGTCCCAAAATAAAGCCACCACCAAGGCCCAGAAGGCCACCAACCATGCCAGCAACAATCCCACATGAACAGTAAGCCATAATCTGATGGAACTTCCAATTTGTGATTTCCTTTCCTTTTGATGCTATTACTCTTCTCCCCTTTACATAGGCATATTGCTTCAAATATTGTAACTGATCCGCAATCGGTATCTGCATTCCATTCAGTTATCAATTTGTCTCTTCATCATTATTTTTTTCTTATTTCAAATTTTGCAATATAAACAAAATCACTTGGTACATTGAACCTGGTGCATGTATCAAGTATAAAATATTAAATGATAAATTTCATCAACGGCTACTAAATGTATACCTTAGTAATTGAGTCTCAAAAACATTTTTTTTCTCTCCACAAAAAATAATACAAGTCTTTAAATATAATTATAAGTACTTTTTACGGAAATCATGAATTATAGTAATTCATTCAATCATTTTTGAACATCCCGAAGGCAAATATTACCTGTAAGGAATTTAGGATCCAGTACGCGATGGAGCAGGTCCTAACATACGACTGCAAAACAGAGATGCGTATTGCAAAATATGCTGAGTAATCTTTGTTCCAGGGATAAAATAAAATAAAAGGTTATTTAAAAAAGATTTTATCCAGTTAATAGACCATGAAAGAAATCGAAATATTTAGGTCTCGTAATATAAATACTTAAAATATGTAAAAATTGGTATATAAAATTATTAGTTTCGAATGCGAAGCTTAATATATAATAAGAAAAGAAAACTAAAAATTGAGAAAAGTAGAATTTTTGTAAATGTCAGGCATGAGCTTTGTATAGCAAGTGCTTCTTTATCTATAGCTGGTTTAGGTAAATTTTATAAATTTTACGTTCCTATCATGTTGTACCAGCTATACTTTTAGGAGATAATGTGAAATTTTTACTAAATTTAAATGGGTAATTTAGAAGACGTGGATATAAATAACTTTATGCATTACCTTTACAAGTTGAACAACTAGAAAGCCAACCCAAACATACATCAGCAATGCTAACTCTTTCCAGTAAATGTTTTGCAATAAAGGGACCTGAATGTGCAATAAAATGTAAATAATTAAGAGGCGGAAAAAGAAAATATTGTAATTTCTTGTATTGTTTCCAAAATAAATAGTGCTTCTGCTATTATTAAAAAAAAAAACATTTTCTTTTTCTCACATTTTGTTCTGTCACAGAAATTGGACCACTTGGCAGTGGCTTGTATTCTTGTCCCTGACCATCTATAAAATTAGAAGAATCAAGTTAATTAATTACTACAACTGTAATTAATTATTGCTTGTAAGTGAACAACCAAGAGTGTAGATACCAATTAACTGATAATTAAGCTTGCTCCATAATTGATTTTTTTTATCACTAATTAGCCGATATTTCAATCATCAATTCAATTTTTTTTTTTTTTTCAAAAATTCGAATATTTTCGACAGGAATTATGAAAGTTACCACCTTGTTTGGATCTGATTCCAATTGTTTAGCTGCTTCCTGCAAGAAAAATCATAAATCTTTCAATTTAGGAAGCAAGCGAGCAAGGGGGAAAAAACTTAAGAATCAGATAAAAATGGAAAATTCTACGTGCCTTCTTCATCAATGTCTCTTTCTTCCATGTATCTATGCCTTTAAACAATGCTTTAGTGGATGTGCCTGCCATTATATATATACTTTCTGGATTAGAATGAAGTACATTTTCGGTACCTATCAGATGTACTAATTAACAGATGTACTATATGTTAATTAGTAAATATGGACATTTATAAAGAAAAATATTCTTTATATTTTTTTATCCAATGATCCATATTTACTATAAATGTTCAACATATATCAAATCGTCTTTGAATCCAAATAATTAATATTATACATTAAATGTGCCATATGTTAATAAATATATATTGACCATTAGATAAAAAAAATAATATGTTTATTTTTTTTTAATTTAACGGTTTATATTTAATATATATATTCAATATAGAAAAGGATAATTAATTAATTGATCGCTAAGAGATTAATTAGTTTAATGCACCTATGAAGAGGATAATAAGCAATACAGTGACCATCCAATCAGCGAACATAACGTTGAAGGCAACTCCAATGCTGATCCCTAACATAAGCGTTGGCTGGAAAAGCAATGCCAAGTCATAGTCTATGAGCGGCATGTCCAACGTTGGGTGCCTCAGTCTCATGTTGTAGTAAACTGTTGATCCTGCTGCTCCCATTATCATACCTACAATCAACAAAATCACAATTAATATTAACCTATGTAATTTGCCGTTACATTTCTAAAAATTATGTTAATTTTAAGTTAATCAACATTTTCAGTTGGCATTTAAATATCAAAAGTACAATAGGATTAATTACAACACATCAAATTACATTGAAGTGCAGTGCAGATAACAAAAACGTGTAAATCAGGCTGTATTGTTTAGGAATTTTATTATACATTTTGCCTTTTTTTTTTCCAACAAATAATAATACTTACATTTGGAAATGGCAGTAGAGGACTTAGGATCGAATCCCATGATCAAAGTGAGCATTGGAACAAAAATTCCACCACCTCCAACGCCTCCAACGCTACCCAATGCTGCCCCAAGAAATCCAACTATTGATCCTACCACAATTTTCCAACCAAATTCCATGTCCTGCTCCATTAAAAGCAAAAGCATAATACCAGTAAGTTTTAGTTTAGTAATACTAACTTTGTGCCAGAATTGCAGGGTATCGAGTTGGAGCTCCGGTTAGATCGTTTATATATATATAAAAAGACATAACATATGTCGATTATATATGTAAAAGGAAAAATAGCTTACCGGCCAAACAGGCTCATAAGAGGACTTGTTCTGCCAAAGGAAATGGGCCATTTTGATGAGCAAACTAGGGTTGATTTCATGATCAGTATGAACCAAAACTTGAGGGTTTTGTTCTTTAATAAGTAGTCTTTCAGCATTAATTAAATTGGTCATCAATAAACCAAATAAAATCAGTGCTGATACTGATGAGTTTCTGGGCTGGTTCATGAGCTTCATTTTGGGCACTAAAGAAAGCTTGGATTTATGAAACTTTGTAATTATGGGTTCCCAAGGTTAGGTTTATTCAGTATGCTTCTCTGCTCTAACCTGATCCTGCGCAAGAGCATCCAAGCAAGAATTGGGGATACTACTCTATGTACATACCTATTGTTTACATATATATACAGACACACTCTCTCTCTTATTTTTATTTATGTGGTCCCCTTATTTATGTGTTGTTAATATTTTAAAGAATTGAAAGAACAGATCCTCAAATGCATGAAGTTTAATGTTTTTTTTTTTTTACATATTTTAAAAGGATTTCATAATCTTATAATTTTTTAATCACATGTTTGAAATAATTGTATAGTGCTTTTTTTTATGTTTTGATGAGTTCCAAAATCATTTTAATTAAGTCGACTTTAAGCAAAATTATCTAACCGTGCTTTTTAATTCAATCAATTTTGTTAAAATTGAACTTAATATGAGTGATTTAAAAAAATTATAAAAATTTAATGTCGACTTTTTAAGATATAGGAATCTAATGCAGAAAATATTAAAATTTGGGAATTACGAAATGCATTTTTCATGAGAAATTAGAAATTTTGAAACCACATGGAATTAATTTAGTACCAATACATGATTAAAAGTGTAAAGAGTTCAAATTTTGATTCATTATATAGACATTTCTAAACATAATTATCTATCTTGTAATTAAAAAAAATTAATGAAATAAATCCGATCTTCATCTTATTTCAATTTTATTTTTGTTAGTGTGAAAATCCTAACTAAGATCCAAACTTAATTATCTTAGCCCATTGGTTACTAAATCAACACTAGTAAACTAAATGTTATCAAAAACCTTTCAGAATCTTTTAGTGAAATGTGCTAGTATACATATATTTAAATCGTCCGATAACATATGTGCCACCAGTATAACGGTATAAATGGACCCTAGCACAAACTATCACTCTATTCTAATACATATATAATGCTTTCTAAGTATTTAGAGATAATATGTGCATGTTATTATAATAATAATAATATAATAATAATAATAATAATAATAATAATAATAATAATAATAATAATAATAATAATAACCTTACTTATCCCCATCAACTGGTAAGTATTTAAATTTCAAGAAATCACAAATACAAGTGTCTATACATTAATTATAAGATCTAATGATTAATTTGGTTGTCAGAATTCGATTAAAAATGCTGAAGTATTAATTTGGTTTTGATTCTTAATAGCATCTAAAATATATTGGTTCGCTTAAATTAAATTCACATTGAATAAATTTATGGATACAGGTTCAAACTTTTAATTATTCTGCCTACGTATATAAAGTTTAATTACAACTGAGCATATATTCTGCAAATATACTCAATATATTTGTAATCTAAGAGAGGGAGAACGCACTACACAATAAAACTTTTTATTTCATGGTTTTATTTTTCTTGCAATTATTTATTTCAAAACTTACAAGTAAATATTTTTCATGTTAAATAAATTAACTGTTAACAAGAATACATGTAATTCCTATGACACTTTTAACCCATTATTTGTGATGAAATAAACTCCATTTTATGGCACAGAGAGTTGAGTAGCTTCTTCTTGGTTAAGATGGAAGCTTCATAGCTTGTCCTTTACTTATTCTTTTCCGTTTGGATACTGTAATCCTATAAGACATAACCGATTAATATTTAAATAATGTGAATTGGTACAAGAAGAGATGAAAATAATGATAATAAATATTTAAAGGGAATTAAATTTTGATTTTTTTTAAATATAAAAAATGGAGATTAACATTTAGGAGTAGTGTTGTGATTTAACAACAACAATAATCATTATCACTATTTATAGAAAATTAATTATCTAAATAATTTAGTGAATAATTTATAATTCAAACGGCAGAAATTTGATTATTTTTTCATTAACTTTTTACTGTGCCAAAGCTATATATTATAAAAACATAATGTAAATAATTCATGCTTTAACGTGTTGAAAAAAATGAAAAAGAAATGTCCAAAATTTTAAAATAAGTTTATAGTAATTTTTCTTTAGAAAAATTAAGTTTATGCCCTTTTTTAAGATAAAAATTACATATGGATCAAACCAGAATAACCAATCAATATGATTAATTTTGGAATCCATCCATGGATGGATCATAATCTGCTCAAAATTTTGTAGAGTTAATTACACCGAAAATTATTGCACTTATGCATTAATTATCAGATAGTGATAGAAAAAATTTTGTAACAAGAAAATAATTTAACTTTATAATTTTTACATGAAAAATTATTTTAACTGAAAAATGCTCCAAATCTTATTAAAAATCCAATATAATGCGTTTAAATTCGTGTTAGCGAAAGTCTGTAATGTATATGATATGTTAAAAACTAAAAAAATCTCTTTTATTGTTATTTTTTAAGTTTCTTTTTTTATGATTAAATAGCTTGTAAATTATTTGTTTAAGGAAAATTTATAATTTTTAAAAGATTTAGAGTTTAAGTAGCATCTTATGTTAAATTTATAGTAGAATTTAAACTGCTTTCGAAGTAAAATGATTTTCATATAAAAATTATATAATTTAATTATTTTCTAATTATAAATATTTTTGTTAGTTTTTGATAATAAAACATAAATTCAGAGACTTTCCATACAATACAATTAATTTTGTAAGAATAACATATTTATAAAACAACCATCTTTCAAATTATTTTTAAGTTAATTTTATTTGAATATATCAGAGTTAAGTTTGCGGATAGAATCAGATTTTGATGCATCTAAATGAATAATTGAATTTGCTCAAATCAAATTAATTACCTGTTGCTCGATTGATCTCATGTCAGAAGACAATTTAGTTATTTATTTTTATTTTTCTTTGTAATGAACTTTTTAACATAAAAAAAAAAAAAGGTGTTGCAGGAAATTTCGCTATAGCAACCAAAAAAAAAGGGTAGATGTACAGCGAAGGGCGGAACTTTCAGTAGTACGTACTACGGACCGTTTGTAGTAAAGCACAGCTAAGAAACTTCATAACCTGAATACTTTTTACATTTTTCTTCATTAATTTTTGTCTATTTTACTTGCAAACAAAATTATATCCATATTACGATATAAAACGTCTTAAAATTTTTAACTAATATAATTATGAGTAATGGAATTGCTTGCAAGTTAAAACTAAAATTAATTTTTGTGAGGAAAAAAAGTAAATGGCCAAACTTTGACGGTCATAAAAGTGGACATACTTATAAAATGTTCACTTTGTTCAAATCGGTAAAATGTAAATAAATAAGGTTTTTTTTTTAATATTTTAAGCATATTATGGCCATTTAACAGTGTCTTTTTTACAAATGTTAATGATAGTTTTTTCGGCAAAATCTATTTTTATGTTTTTAAATTTTTAAAATTTTTTATATTAATTTTTTTATTAGATCGATCTCTATCTCTAGTAAACGGTCCATTAATACATATTTTTTAGTTGTTAATGATGTGTCATGCTGGCAAAACTCATTTTCGATTGCATTTTTAAATTTTTAAAAATTTTCACATTTGGTTCCTTTAAAAAAATAATACTCTTTTTATTGGTAACAGAGATACGTGCACATTAATCTATTAATGAGGTATTAAAATATATAAATATAATAAAAAAATTTTAAAAGATAATTCAATATAAAAAATTTTAAAAGTTCAAATACCTAAAAATGAATGTTTACCTAATTTTTAAAAGACAATATATAAGATCACATATTCGGACGAGCTTCCTTATTTTGTGTAAATTACAAGTTGAAAGAATTTCCAATGTGGTTAGATCATCCCTTACATTGATTTATATTAGGAGAGTGCATCGGTCGGGTAAAACCGACCCGAACTCGATTAACCCTAAATTTTTATTTTTCTCTCATCCGATCATATTCTATATAAATATAGAATCCCTATCCGATTAATCCATTTTTTCGGGCCCCGACCAGAATAATCCGATTTTTTTTAATTTACATATTTAAATTAAAATCCTAAATTAATACAAATAAATAATATTAAATGTCATAAAAATATTTTAAAAATACAATAAACAATTTCAAAAATACATTAAATATATATTATATATTAATTAATATTGTAAAAAATTAATTTTTTTATTTATATATTTAAAAAATCGGATTATTTGGTCGTTAACCCCATCCGAATTGATCGGATCGGTTCGGTTTTTGCACACCCCTAATTTATATACAAAATTATCTTCTTTAGTGCTGTTTTACTTCACCTACCCCAATTCTTACATTTTTTTTAGTGTCTAAAATTATAATTATTTAATTTATGATATTATGATAATTAAATCCACACATAATAAAATTATATGCTATTATCTTACTACTGTTAAAAAATGAATTATATGCTGTCTGGAATTTCGCTCACTTCATTGTTTTATTAAAATTCACGACATCTGCAATTTTTCTCACTTCATTGCTTTCACACTATCAATCCCTTCTTCACACTTCCAATATGTATGGATATGAGGATATCTACATGCACGCATGGTCAGCCTTTCTCAGCAAGTCCTTTGCTTCCTATCATTCGCTATCTGTCGCCCGGTTCGCCGTAACATCATGCTTTCGCTTTGATATCATAGACATTCAAGACACAGAAACACACCTTATTATTATTATTATTATTATTATTATTATTATTATTATTATTATTATTATTATTATTATTATTATTCATAACTAATCGAAAGCTGACTTTGCAGCAATATGGGCAGATGTACATTGTGCATGAGGAGGTGGTCACTTATTACACAAACCCACATTTATTACACAAATTATCAATATTAAAATAATAATTGATTTAAACTAGAAAATAAGTATGGATCGATTAACTGATCTATTAATAATTTTTTTAAATTAATTCATTACTATCGGTTAACCGTTATATCGATTTTAATTTTTAATTCGATTTTTCGGATCAATTTATCGGTTATCCACTAAAAAATTTTAATATATAAATTTAATAAATTATACAATTTATAATATTATTTTAATAGTTAAAAATACTTTAAAAATAAAAAATACTAATTAAATATAATATTCATTAAAATAATCAAAATAAAAATAAAAATTACATAATTAATTATAAAAATTAAAAATATTTAATATAAAACTAACAAAAGAATGATAATTATGCATATAATTTTAATATTTATTTACTTAAAATATATATTATAATATTTATAAATAAAATAAAAATTAAAAAATATAAGTATAAAATTTAAAATATAATTTATAATATATATATATATATTCAGTTTCGTATCGGTTAATCACCGATTTTTAATGTAAAAATTATAAATGTAAAATTTTGATTCGGTTAATCTAAATATCGATTCGATTTTTGATTGATTTTTTGATTAACCAAAATTTCGTTTAATCTTGCTAATCTCTAATTTAAACATTAATCAATAAACTAAATATAATAATTTAGCACGAGGGGACTATAGAACAGTGATAAGATAAACTAAAAATGTGACGCACTGATAGTTAAGCAGTAATATGTTTTTCTTTTTCTTTTTTGCCCGTGTTTCCATTTGGTTTCTGAGCAAGTAAAACTGCTCATAATGATACGGGGATATTGTTCGATGAAAGATCTCAATGGCTAATCTTTAATTAGTGTCGGTGAAGTCGCGGATTCTTTCTTTATCTGTTCTTTTATTTTTGGAATACCTAGTCTGTATTGTGCTGATTCTTTGCTCTACTTGTGCAAATCTGATAAATGCAAATCTCTCATTTCACAGCTGTGCAAGTACCTAGGCCATTTTCTATTTTTGGGTATTCTATTTCTTCGCACAATGTTGCGTCTTGCTTTTTTGACAACCATGCCGAGGGCTCCTATCATACGCTCAGCGTCCTTGACAAAGTGCAGCTTTACCCAGAGAAAAATGGGTATCTGTAAATCCTCATTTAAGGTATGCTTTATAGAATAAGTAATTGCTTTTCCCTCTCATTTACATTAATAATTTTGAGATTGTAATGCATAATTGCAACTCCAATTTCATCACAGATAATATTGGGTTCATCGTCCAGGGCCCGGAGGCAAATTCTAGTAGATATGGTATATGAATTCTCAATCATGGTATATTCTTGAGAAGCTAATGTTACATTTTTGTTAATGATATGAGAAGTGAAAACTTGAATGGTTGCTGTTTTCAGACTGCAGATATTGATGAAAAGAGCATAAGGAAAGATAAGCTAGAGGAATTGGTTATGGCTTTGGCCCAGGCAAAGGTTTGAGTTCTTTATCTTGAATTATGTGCAATAATTACATTCAATGGCCTATATAATTTGCAATTTGCTGCAAGCACACATAATTAAGCAAATAAGCGCCTTTTATTTCATTTTTCCTGCTTTATAATTTTTTTTCCATGTGGAAACTTAATTTTATTGCAGAACACTAGGTGAGTCAAAGACTGGTTCTGTTTAATTCATAATGTAGTTCTTTTTACCTGCATCAATGCGTTATGCAACTATATTCATAATGTAGTCTGCTTGTATTGAAATTATGGGTTAGAATTATTTTGTGAGCATATTTTCCTGCCTTTATCAATCAATTTGTTTCTTTCCTAGGCAGATGCCATCATTGCTAGGCTTCAGACCGCAGGTCAACTGGAAGAGGATGAATGTGTGACCTTGTTGATTACAGCAGACACGGTTTGTCCCTATTTTAGCTTGTTATATCCAATCCCACATGCCTTTTTCATAAGCATGTGCATATCTTGTCTCCAAAAATGTGAGGCCTAACATTGCTTGGATTGTTTTGTGGTTGGATATTTGTAAATTAACTGATGCTGGTTATGCAATTTGAAACTCTCAATTGAACTCTAAAATAGTTGAGAAAAATGTTAAAAAAAAAAAATCCAAATGAATAATTTAAATTTTGATGATGTTTAATCTCCCTTTTCCTCATTTTGTATTACTAAAGGAGCTTGGTGCTCTGTAATTCTGGGTTTCCTCATACAGTTACTCCATTGGGCAATGGACATGCTGATCTTTTTATTTAACTTTAAACATCACACACTTGGAAAAATTAAAGATAGAAGCATACTGTTAGTTGTTTTTCTTTGAATTGTTACATGTGTCGGATGGTTATGAAAGTAATACACAATTTCTAATTTTTCATCTTCATGAACATAATTAGCCAAACCTATCCATCCATCTTCCTTGAAACATCTGTAGTCAAATTTGCAAATGATGAACACATCTCATATCCCATTATGCTTATTGGGTTGACCACTTTGGATTTTAAGCAGTTGATAGTCTTGCTTTAAATCTCCACATTTGAGCACTTTTTGTTCATTGTTTTTCCAATATATATAATTTTTACAAATTTGACTATAAATTTATGCCGTGTAACAATTTTTACTAATTTTCGAAGGAGTTGTTTAATCTCTACTTTGAATCTACATGGCTGGCTTATTTGGTGAATTTATTTTTTTTTAATTTCTTTGCATTGCTCCTTGTAATATTTTTTTTCTTCTTTTGCTAAGATTTGTTCTTTCTTGAATAAGTATCAAAAACACACAAATATATTGGCAAACATATTGGGCAAAGCAGTTTTTTTTGCCCAATTAGTCTTGTTTTGTAGGTTTCATATGTGTGTAATTGCACTCCTTAAATTAGGTATACCATTGCCATTTCACACCCACTATTGATAAAATTAGGTCACAAAATGGAGAAGATGCACGTCCATGATTTGGCCTTCAAAAGAAAATAAAAATGCTAAACACTACAAAAGAGATTGCTGTTTGGTTCATTGAATTATTTGTGGTTTTCTTCTTTCCTAAATCTCATGGAATTTTAGGTTGTGGTGTATAAAGGGACAATAAGAGAAAAGCCCACCAGTGAGGAAGAAGCATGGACTTTCATAAAGGTTGTCTAAAATGCTTTTCTTCTTTTCAACAGGTGGTTCTAGTTCTCAAATTGGGTTTAATGGTCATTGCCTATTGGTTGCAGGATATTCTGGAGATCATGCAGCTGTTGTTGGATCTGTGCTAGTAACTAACCTTTCTACAGGAACAAGAAAAGGAGATTGGGAGAGAGCAGAGGTACTGTATTCTTGTATCTCGATTCACAATTTTGTCTAGGTCCTCTCTTTATTGAATGTTTATCGAAAGAACAAAAAATAATTTGCAACCCCTACGAAGTTTAATTTTTCTTTATATGATGTTCATACTTTGTTTGTATATCTGACTTGACGACTTTGAGATTTTGAACAACAATACTGGTTGTTTGGTGCAGGTTTATTTCTACGAGATACCAGATGAGATCATTGATAGCCTGGTAATTAAGTTTTGCAAATACTTCTTCTCTATTGGATACTGCCTTGAGCTGTTATGTTTTCCAAATATCATATATCCTACCCTGTTTTTGGGTGGTCTCAGATTGATGATGGAATTACATTCAATGTTGCTGGCAGTCTCATGCTTGAGCACCCACTAACATCGCCTTTTGTCGAAGCAGTGGTAATTCTTTCTTTCTCTCTCTCCTGATTAGCCATTGTGTACTTACTCCCATAGAGATCCAATTCGACTGGTTGGGATCTTCATTTTACAAAATTCATATTCTTAGAAATGAATTTCTGACTGTCATTGTCTTCCCTGGAAATCAAGAACCCGATGAAGCTATATAGGTATCCTCTGTGACTACGGTACTGGTGGCTTGTACCCAGTGTAGCACCCATTAATATTATTTTTTTTTATTGCTGATCGATGCCTGCCTCATTCGGTGGAGAGCTTGGTGACTAGCAAGGCAGCTAATTCTTCTCTTCTTGGAAGAGAGCAAGAATTGTCCTTTGCCTTTTAATGCTTCTGGTTCTAACAATTGTGCCATTGATACTTTGCAGGTGGGGAGTACCAACACGGTGATGGGACTATCAAAAGCTCTTACTGAGAAGCTCATTCCAGAAGTCCTATAGGTTTCATGGCGATTTAACCTTTTTGATTTTGGCCTTTAGAAGGATTCATGGCCCTGCAAAAAAAATGGGATATTTATGAAAATGATGCTTTTTAGTAACTCATCATTTGTTGGTTGCACAAAGTTGTATGGGGCCATAGAAATCAAGATTTTATGATTATTGGGTTTTTAATTTTTTAAGCTATAGTTCTTCATTATTTCATAGATTCTAATTAGCAAATTGATTCTGCAATCGAGGAATAGTTGAGGAAATTCTTTCCATGTTTCGTTATTCATTCGTCTAAGGTTATGATGGCTTCAGGTCATGATAGAATATTCTCTTTGAAGCAGTTTCATTCTTGCATGGAAGTAAATTATATATATTTTTTGTTTTTGAAATTGAAAGGAACTTTCATTAGAAAGAGCCCAATTGGCCATCAGAATACAGCAACTTCTCGGAATTGGAAGGATTACATCTACAATCCACAGGACCATGGACGAATCTAGTTGGGCTAATTGTACCTATCAAGTCTCTTTCAATTATTTCAAAGATGCTCAATTCCCATAATTCAAATTCGAAATCTGCACTCTTTAAGGGTGTTCAAATTTGGTATAATTTACTTAATTCATATAACTTAACTCATTTAATCAATTTTTTTTACAATTATAGTGGGTTATTATAACCTTTACAATTCATTCTAACATTTTAAAAATGTGCATATGGGTTATGAGTTATTATATAATCTAACCAATTAACCAAAATTTTCTAATATCCAACCTAATTTCTAATAACCATTTTCAGTTGCATTTAAGCTTTTTTTGGTTTTATTTCTTACTTTGCTAAAAAATTTTGCGTTACGATATTAGATCCTTCATCACCCTATATATATATATATATATATATATATATATATATATATGCACTAAATTCGATTGTTAATATGTATATATTATTCATATTTATTTATCAATATTATTTGAAAAATAAACAAAAAAGATAATATAAAATTAAAATAAATACAAACAATAAATTTATAATCAAATCAAGATATAAAAAAAATCAAATTAAATTTAATTATAAAAATAAATCCAAATAATTACAATCATGATAAAAAAATTAAAATCCATTAAAAAATAGTTACCAACTTTGCCGTTATTGTCCTCATGTCTTCATTGCCTTTTACATTTCAATTTTGAACGAATATAATGGTGCAAGTACTTTTGATTAATTGAATCGAGCTACTTATCTTCAATTTGTCTATGAGAGCTCTTTATATATATAGACATTTAGATAATAAATACGAGTTAAGATACATTATAATTGATACAAAAAACGATAATTCAGCTAGTGTGAAGTATTAAATTGAATTTAATAACTAAAAATATTTTCTAGATACTAGTTTAGATTTGTTATCTTCTACCGAAAAAATCATCACTAATTTCTCAATATGTACCTTTGCCGAATAATCTTCTTGTCGAGTTATACAGATATATCGGTAAAGTTAAACTGTTATTTGGTGCGATAAAATGTAGGATCTGACCCAAAAGCTAGTTATTTTAGATAAAAGAGGATAAAAACAAAAAAATAAAAAGGAATTGGACTGATTGAATTCAATTAAAAAATTATTGATGTAAAGCCCAAGTTTTAGGACATTATTAATCTTTTTTTATAAAATTTATATGTAATTTTAAATTTTATAGCAGTATGAATTTATATGCATACGGTATTTAAAAAATATTTATAAAAATAAAATTAATGCTTTATATTTAAAAATATATAGATATAAATAATTTATAATTTATATGTTTATAATATAATATAAAAAATTAACATAATCCATATAACCCATATAAACCAACCAACCCAACATAAATAAAATTTAGTTCATAATTCACTTGTTTGGGTTGGGTTCAATTCATGATTTCTTGTTTTCATTTACTTTAGCTGCATATATTTTGGTCTTTTGATTGCATTTCGTTAATTAGGTTTCTTGCTTCAATTATTTATTTTCCAGTAAAACTTAATTAAGTTTTGATAACTATGGAAAAAATATCTCCAAAGATCCAATTAAGTCGTCTCAATAGCACTTGACATGGTCCAAGCCCATTAAGAAAAAGGGTAAGAGCATGAGCTAGAAAGACAAGACATGAAGGTAATGTCCGATCGGACTGATGGGATAGCACGTCATGTTAGCCCACTGATACAAGCCAACGCCCATACGCTTCACCTGCTCCCTGTCACATCGCTGCTCACCTGCTTCAATTGTCGGTTATCGCTCCCTAAGGTACTTGAGTACCCCTCCATCATCTCCTATAAATAGCAAAAAGCATAAGGGCTCCAGGTATTGAAAATCTGATACTCTCTCTCTCTCTAAACACTCTTTCTCTAAAAGCTACTAACTTAAGCTTCGGAGTGCTAAAACCCGGGTCCGATCGGGCACTCCCTTTTGCAGGTCCAACTATCCGATCGGCTACCTCGACTGCCAGCTCTCCTTTTTACAGATAAGACTTTTTAGGTTTTATCATTTGGTGCTTTCGTTGAGAGCAAATGGTAGGATCAAGATCTAATAAAAATGCGAATTCTGGAGACCATGATCCCACCAGGCAGGAGAGATCTGGGTCATCGAGGAGAAGAGAGAGATCTCCCAGATCACTTTCCATAGGCAATCTCCTCCCAGATTTTGACGATGCAGTCATGCCACAACCCAAGAATACCCCTATTACTATCAAGAATATGTGTGATATTCTTAGTGACTTTACTAAGAGCATTGTCCAAACACTAAAAAGGGGCAAAACGCCCAGGACTTTCGAAAGAGGCCATGGAATGGACTTCATGGCCGAAGACTTGGGAAGAAGAAGGAACAAGGGGATCTCCATCAATGAGCCACGAGCCCATGATGTTAGGAAGATGGGAGTCAAAACCCCAGGCAGATACGACAAGGGGAAGGGGACAATGTCCTCGAGCAAGGATTTACCATATATCCCCAGCAGATTCCCAACCTCATCCATTGGGGATGATCTGTCTTTTATGTGCATGCCAAACCGTAGTCGCACGAAGGGACGGAGAGATGAACTCTCCTCGACAGCCCTGAGTAAGAAAGACAAATGGTTTAAGCAGAAACTTAATCAGTTTGGCTTGACAAGGCCCAGAAAAGGTATGTTCGAGGGTAATACCTGCAACAACATGGCTTCCCAATTTTGCAGAGAAATCACAAAATCTGAGTTGTCTCCCAGGTGGAGAGACGTGATGATGAACAGGTATACAGGTAAAACCGACCCTACCACTCATCTTGCTGAATATCTAACAAAAGTATAGGTGTATACCTACGATGAGAGTATTGCCTGCAATATATTCCCTACCACTTTGCGAGGGGACACCTTTAACTGGTTCCACGAACTCCCTCAGGAGTTGATCACCTCCTTTCCACAACTCAATGAACTATTTATCACACGGTTCATCGTACAAACACAAGCTCCAAAATCCGTGAGCGATTTATGCAACCTTTATCAGAGAAACGACGAAAGTCTTCGAGACTACGTCGACAGGTTCCAAGCCATAATATCGAAAGTGAGAAATGTAAGCGTGGAGATGGCATCCAATGCACTCGCCAATGGCACCACTGATCGGCCATTATTTGAGTCGATTACTACAAGGCTCCTAACCAGCTTTTTTGATCTGATGGAAAGGGCCAAGCAACACATCCAATTGGACGATGTCTTGAGATCTAGCCATGGCGGAACGAGCAGTGTCATAGACAGGCTCCAATACCCAGATGGAAGGGCATTTAACAGAGCTCCTGCATTCGATCAGATAGCAAGGAGTCCTGAGAGAGCCTCAACCTCGAGGAATCTGGGGAAAAGGAAAGATCTCGACCGATTAAAATTTGATCAGGGTGGTGGCCAGCAGACCCAAACCTTCACTCCACTCAATGCCAACCCAACCCAGGTGCTGATGTGGATCAAGAAAAAGCACCAAAAGGTGGACTGGCCCAAAAGGCTAAGTGAGAGGAGCAAAAATACTTGAAACCCCAACAAGTATTGCAAGTTCCACAAGAATGTCGGTCACACAACCGACGAGTGTTTTCAGCTCAAAGAAGAGATTGAACGACTCCTGCAAAGAGGATACCTCAAAAATTTTATAGGTTCAGCCAGAGGGGCAAGTCCCTGTAGATAGTCGGACCTAAGAAAGGATGATTTCGATGACGAAGAAGACGACGAATGACGAAAACTGAGGAATGCTGATCCTCATCGGTCGTAAATTGGGGTTATCAACATGATCGCTGGTGGGTCATCCTACGGAGAAGACTTCTCTAGAAAAAGAAAGGGGAAAGGTGTTTATATCTCCCATTCATTCGAACGGCTGACCTTGGTCACCACATCCGCTGAGGATGCACGAGATGTATTATTTTCTCATGAAGACGCCCTTGTTATCAGGGCTCAGATCAATAATTTTGATGTGAAGAGGATATTGGTGGACAATGGAAGTGCGGTGAATGTGCTTACCTTTCAAGCTTATAAAGCTATGGGCCTGCCGATCGGATAACTCAAACCTAATGCCACACCACTGATTAGACTCGACAATGCCACTGTTTCGGTGGTAGGATCCGTCGAGCTTTTCATCGAGCTCGGTTAGGAGGCTCTCGCCCACGTATGTAAGGTAACTTTTATGGTTATTAATATGACTTTTGCCTATAATGCCATTTTGACAGGCCTCTGCTCTTTCAAACTGGAGCTGTTACCAGCATACGATACATGGTGATGAAAATCCCAACCGAGGGAGGTGTCGCCATCCTAAGGGATAACCAAAAGGCATCTAGAGAAGCTTATGTCACTATGATCAACCACCAAAAGGAGGCCATGATGGTAGGATGATCCGAATAGGTGTGAGGGTAGAGAAAGGGTCATATGGAAGAAATGAACGTGAAGGCACTTGCAAAAGGCAAAGGTATTCAAATAGACACCTAACTTGGGTAAAGAGGTCGAAGAGGATTCCATTCAAGTTTTGATAATTCGTTGGACATCCTTCAACTCAAAGTTAGAAGAAATCTGCAGAATTGACCACTCTGAACGGATTGAGGCAGAATCTTTAACAATGATCACGACATAAATGGTCAAAATTTATGATCCAAGGGATACCATTTGTAGAGCAACTGGACTCAAGAATTACAAATCGTCTTATGGTGTTACGAGACCTCTCTAAATGTCGACACCCATAAAATGTTGTCATCTCCTATTGTGAGTCTAAGGAAATGATGTCCGAACAGATTAGCTTCTCATTCTGTCGGTCTGCATTCTTTTCCAAATGGATGAACATCCGAGATGGATACTTAGATCTCTAAAGTCTTTAGCTCCGGTACTTGTAGATTCAGGATCCTCGAAGGATCGAACATCTCTGAAAGCTAGAATATCAAAGTACTCAAGAAGTACTAAGTATAATCATGTACAGATTGACATTCAATAAAGAAATTATCCTCCATTTTTACTCTATCTTCGGAAAAAAGGTATTTTTTTATTTGTTTGTTTGTTAGGTTTGATGTTTGTGTGCAGGATATGTGTTTGGCTCCATTCTACAAAATTCCCTACTATCGATCGTAGTTAATTCGATCGAAATTGGGTAATGACTATTTGCTAGGTTCGATGTCTATTTTGAACCAAAAATACGAAAGTCTACAAGTAAATACGAAATCGCCAAATCTCCATCAAGCCATTGATTGGCCAAAATATCTCCAAAAGAGAATCTCCATGAAATAACTAAGGGCATTGACCAATCAATTGGCATTATTCCAATCGCTAGGCTTGACATAGCCGAAATTGCAAAAGTTGAAATCCATTCGTTTATGAAATAAGTCCCTCTGCTAGGCTCAATGTTCATTTTGAGCTCAAGATGCGAGGCACACTCGTTTAAATCTTCATCGATCTATTCGTTAGGCTCGATGTCCATCCCGAGCCCAAAATGCAAAAACGTTTCTTCATAATAAGTTCGTCTGCTATGTTCGATGTCATTCCCAAACCAAAGATGCAAGACGCCTCCATTTAATCTCCTTTAACTCACTCGCTAGGTTCGATATCCATCTTGAACCCAAAATACGAGGGATGACAATTGAGTCAATTGTATCTCCTCAAAACATGAAATTAACAAATCTTCAAAATGATGTAAAGGCCATAGGCCTTCTCCATGAGAGAAACAAAACTCCTTGAATGCCAAGAGCTACCTGGGGATAATATGTGGTGCTCTACCACTGAGCTACGAAAGTACTCAGCAGGGAATGAGAATGGGGTCTTGTCTCCCACCATAAACCAAAAGGTCATTCGCCATGGATGATTCTCCAATAAATAGCCACTCGACTGATATTTCAATTAAGTTAAAGAATAAAAAGTCGCCTAACGTGCTTGGCACGATAAATCTAAGTTGCAACTCTCGCTTGAACGAAAAGTTTAAATCCGATCAGATCAATCGATCCGATCGAGTGTTGTACTGCAAATGCTTGAAAAGCAAGTTAAAATTTAAGAAGTATTCTCCTTATTCGAATTTACGCATCCTTCATGTTTGATTCCTTGCACTCTCTATGATTGATAATTTTATTCTCCTTTGATTTATTGATAAATTTCTCCTAAAATAAAAATTACAGTACGAAAGCGCAATTGAAAGGCAAATCAAATTTTATATATATGAAGAATTCTTACAAGTTACAAAGCAAATCTTGTCTAACAAAATCAACTATATCTCTATCTAAAACTTCTACTTTCGATCGGATATTTTGCCATCGGGTACCTGAGACAAAGGGAACGGTGCCTGAAGATCTTCTAATACTGATCAAAATTGGACGTGTCGATAGCCTTGATGATGATGATTTTCCTTACATTGAGGCCAATTCGTAGAGTGGTGATATAGTAATTGGAAAGTGCACAGAATCTGACCAAGATCACAGTATAAAATTGAAGCATGCTAAAGGAGGCATGGCCCATAAGGTTGCTTTGACTTCCAATAACGAGGGAAAAACTTCCGTTGTAAAGTCTCTGAGGCTGTTTCCACATATGGCAATTGAACGACCTACTGTTCTCACACACAAATGGCCCTTCATTCATCACCAGGGAATTTGGGTAAGCCATCATAGGGACCTCTGTGGGACGATCATGTTGTAAAAGGCTTTTGGCCACTTCCGTCATGAGTGTCGAGAAACGAGCCACGGTAACATGGCCCTCATAAGCCTCAAAGAAACTCCCATTTATAGATTTGGTGCTGCTTAAAACCATCTTCGACAAAGGGGGAGAGGTAAAATGATATCATAAAGAATTACTAGGGTAATCTTACAGAAATTCTGAAATCATTGAAATGGCAAAGTTCGTGAAAGAGGGCATGGCAGAGTTTCGTTAAGAATCACTACAAAATGAAGAAAAATCACCCCAAAAAAACCTATTTATAAGCTTTAAACATTTGGAATTCTCCAATCGCCTCCCTGTTGGGTGATCGTCATGTGCCTCTAATCCATTCAATGCATAACGGACAACGAAGCATCACCCTCGACACATGTGTAGACATTAAATGCATGAGCAAAGAATGAAGCATTGCCCTCGGTACGCACGCCGACAATAAATGCACAACGACTGTCCAAAATGAACAGACGCAACTTATTTCATTCAAGTCAATTCAAAAATCCCACCAAAAAAGTCGAAAATCGCCCGATCGGACCATTCGGAGGGGGACAAGTGATAACTATGAAAAAAATATCTCCGAAGGCCTAATCAATTCGGCCCAAGCCCATTAAGAAAAAGGGTAAGAGCATGAGCTGGAAAGATAAGACATGAAGGCAATGTCCGATCAAAATGATGGGACAATACGTCCTGTCAGCTCACTGACACAAACCAACGTCCATACACTCTACCTGCTCCCTATCACATCGCCGCTCACCTGCTCCAACTGTCGGTTATCGCTCCCTAAGGTACTTGAGTACCCCTCCATCATCTCCTATAAATAGCAAAAAGCATAAGGGCTCTAGGTATTGAAAATTTGAGACTCTCTCTCTCTAAGTACTCTTTCTCTAAAAGCTACTAACTTAAGCTTCGGAGTGCTAAAGCCTGGGTCTGATCGGGCACTCCCTTCTACAGGTCCAGCTATTCGATCGGCTACCTCGACTGCCAGCTCTCCTTTTTACAGATAAGACTTTTCAGGTTTTATCAAGTTCCTTAATTACTTTTGGAACAAGTTTATTTGGACATTAAGAACCAAAAAGATAATGCCATTTGTATTATTTTTTTCTTCTTTTGAGCGTTGGAGTTGGGGGAAGTGGTGGATCTACTATCAATTGTGGAGACATTTTCATTTTTCTTTATTAATTATACTTGTTGTTGATATGAAAATCTATGATGACCCGAGACTCCTATCTCTCTCTCTATTTTGTTTTGGATTTTTTTTAACTACTTAATTTGTTATTTTAATTGTACCATAGTAAAGGATGAATTGATTATAGAAACCTGATTTACATCAGCATTTTTCTTGTCAGCACTTAAAAAAGAAGCGAGGCATCATATATATATATATATATATGCACGCACGCCCGTGTGCGTGCATGTTGGCTGTTTCCTGTGAGACATTTGTGCTTTAGATTATGGTTCATTCACAAAAAGTAAATTTCAATGAAGTGCTTTAGCATGCGGCATCTTTAATGCATCTATTTCTCACATTTATAATTATGACAAGAAAAGGATGAAGTAGATGTATTCCTAACAGAAGAAGATCTTTTTATTTTTATGCATCCATATGTATGGATATATATGTTAGGACTGCCAAACATCTCCTTAATTTCATACTAGTATGATATCGTCCGTTTTGTGCCAAACTCGCATGAATTTGTTTTTGTATTCCTCCCAAAAGGGCTCATACTAATGAAGTTAGGTGGACACTTTATATTTAAGATATTTCTCCCTTAATTTTCCAATGTGGGACTGGGTTGTACCCCAACAATCCTCCATTCAAATCAAGGACCACACAGCTTATGTCTTTCTCTCGAGTGATAATCTATTTGATCCGTCAAATCATCTTGCACCGCCGTTATCAACTAATGGGACACGCTGCTTGGCCACCACAATACCAAGAAAACTTTCAACACAAGGCACCAAACAAGAATCTCTAATCGTGAGGTCGTACAGAGGGCCTCCCACACAATGCAGTCCACTATTCCGAACCGCTCTCCAAATCTCCAAACCATGGCTCTAATACCACTTGTTGGGACTGCCAACCTCACCTTAACTCAACATTAGTATGATATTGTCCACTTTGGGGCAAGCCTGCATGGATTTATTTTTGAATTCCTCCCAAAAGGCCTTATACTAATGAAATTAGGTGGACACTTCATATTCAATGTGTTTCTCCCTTATTTTTTCAATGTGAAATTTGGGTTGTATCCCAACAATCCTCCCCTCAAACCAAGGACCACACAGCTTATGTCCTCTCTTCGAGCGATAATCCATTTGATCCGTCAAATTATCTTGCAATGCTGTAATCAATCAACGGAACACGCCACCTAGCCACCACAATACCAGGTAGACTTCCAACACAAGACACCAAAGACGAATCTCCCAATTGCGAGGTCATACCGAGGGCCTCCCACACAACACAGTCCACTATTCCGAACCATTCTCGAAACCATATCTCTAATACCACTTGTTAGGACTGTCAAACATCACCTTAACTCCACATTAGTATGATATTGTCTGTTTTGAGCTAAACCCGTATGGATTTATTTTTGAGTTCCTCCCAAAAGATCTTATACTAATGGAGTTAGGCAGACACTTTATATTCAATGTGTTTCTCCTTTAATTTTTCAATGTGGGAGTTGGGTTGTACCCCCAACAATATATATAAATTGATTTGTTAATCCCTCTTTTTCAAGGATATTGGAAAATTCTCCATCTAACAAATTGAAAGAAATGGATGATGACTATGTCTTTGTTAACCTTGAAGATCAATTCTCGCAAAGTGTATCACTGGTGGATATGCCAGGTCCAAATTCAGATGACATGGAAATCTGTGACACCGTATGTACTATAACGTTTATCAGTAACTTCAACTGTATTTGCAAAACCATGATGCTTATGAAAAACTGGCATGAGTTTTAGGAAGTACATTAAAAACAGTTCTTATGAAGAGGGTTCCTACTCGGGGATAGAAAAAGTGAGTCTGCTGCAGGTATTGCTATTTTGCTTCTCTCAATACAATGAGTGACTTGCTTTTGTTGGTGATGCTCATTCTGGGGATCTTCCTCTTCCTGTTGATCATATGCTCCAGATATCTAGTATAGATATTAAATTCCATCCTCAAAATGAGATAAATGGTTCTTTTATATGATTGGAGATCCTCCTGCATTAGTTCATATGAAATGAGAAAATAAGCTCCAAGTGCTTTTTCTGTTTTATTTTCCTGTCCTGATTTCCCTCCGGATTCCTACAAAACACTATTTATGTTTCATGGATCACAGAAAGCATTTTCTTTCGGGTGGTTCTAGTGTTCTCCTAAAAAATATAGCCTCTCTGGAGTTGTTATTGGAACTAGTAGTTCTGATCATCCTTTTCATCATTATCAATAGAGGCTCACTACGGTTGTTATTTTGCTTCAATTTCAGATTCCATGTGAATACGAATCTGTTTCTCCCCAGACTACTGACCAAAATCCAGAATATTTTGCTGAACGTCATAAGCAGGTGAAGCTGAAAAAGGAGATTGGTATTGAAGATGTTGTAAAGGAACATGCTCTTGTGTTTCTCCCAGCCAAGTCACCGTACAAGTTCAGTGGATAAGCAATCCATTTTTTGTCCACCAGCAGACTCTGCATTACAAGGACATTGCAGGTCTGTACTGTCAACTGCCTTCTGGTGGAACACCTTCCTTTATTTCACTGGATTCAACAGCTTTTGGTGTTCGTAGCACTACCCTAAGATTCCTGCCTGAACCTGTGAACATTAGAGCCACTTCAAATGGGTTGCTCTGCTGCCAAGGCTGTGGTGGAAATCAGGCCTACTACATTTTCAATCCTGTGACTGAGGAATGGAGGCTGATTCCTGAGCCCAATTTGTATCATGCACCTGGAACTGGAGTTGCACTAGTATTCCAACCTTCTACTTTCAATTTGAAGCAAATTATGAGCTCATTTGTGTTTTCCGTTCACTTCATCTTCCTGTTCTGCATTTTGAGATATACTCTTCAAGGAGAAACTCTTCGAGAATCAGTGAAACGCTATGCTGTGATGTTGTGGGAGAGAATGGGGATGGATTCTACATGAAGGGGTATGCCTATTGGGAAACCCAGTCAGGTGGGGTTTTGGCATTTAATGTCTTCCATGAACAATATGGGATTATCAGTCTCCCCCCTGGCAGTGGACCAACTGGTGCTTTGACAGATATGCATGGTCATATCTGCTATATTTTGCCTCAAAAGCAAGATGAATACACAATTGAAGTCTATGGAACAATGAAAATGAGTCTGAGGCATGTAATCCAAATTAGTTCTCAAGCTGTGGAGGGTTTGGATGGGTTATGCCGCGCTCTATGTTTTGTGAATGATGACATGCTGATTCTTGAACTTGGGGGTGAAATCATAGCTTATCACATGAGATCAAAGAAGGCAGAATTGTTAAGCAATGCAAGGAAAGGTTTTGCAAAGTATCTACCGTATGTGAATAGCCTTGTGGCTGTGGCCAATCCAGTGGCTAGGGAAATTGATTAAATTTCTAGCATGAAATGCTTAATGCCTCTGAAATTCTACTAGTGTTTCCTGCATTCTCGCTTTGCAGTATGGTAAAGATGAAGTTTTGGTTGTTTAGATTCGAAATTCTTTTTAACCCTCAAGAGTAATTCTTCTTTGAAAATTGTATGTGTATTTTTAACATAAGGAGATAAATTGTAAAGATGGTTTTTCTGAATGGTTTTTTCCATTATATTTTATCGGTGATGGAAGATAAACTGCTTAAGATCCTTGCTGTCAATTTTCATAAAAACAAGGTTTCTTGCTGTCCATGGTAGTAAATAATTTATCTTTCCATTGACTTGGATGGATGATATAAATTATGGCAACTGAGTGACTGGATTAAAAAGTAGAATGCCAGACTAAATGATGATTGTGATTGCAACTATATTTCAATCCGGAAAAGGATCAGAAAAATGGCCCCTCCCATTTCTATTTTTATGCTGCCTTTTCCTAATATATATCCCAAAAATCAAGCAGTGATTTAAGTAAATCCTGGAAAACTAATTATTTATTATTAATATTATGGAACGTAAAAAAAGGGTTTGAGATTGCTATCTTGATAGTTGACTAATTGATCTGATTAACATTTGCATTTGGTTCAAAATACTGAAACTTTTTTGCATGCCAAATTAAGTATCTTTGGCAATTTTGCTTAATTAACGTGTTTTGATAATTTTACAGACACTTTTAAGCCTAATTTCTCCTTTTTGAGGAAAAAGGTTAATTTTCAAAAGAATTTCAACTTACTAATGGAAGTTGGGGAAAGCATTAAATTAGAGCTATTTTTGGGGTAAAACAGATTTATTATAGGAATGCAAAGAAATGTTAGTTATGAGTGTGAAAAGAAGCGTGGATTGTGGATTAAAGTTGATAATTGGAGTTATTAGTTGTTAACAAATAAAACAAAATTAGAGGTTGTAATTGGTTTAAAGAAGCAAATGGCTAAGAAAAAGAGAGAAATAAGAGCAAAGAAAGAGAAATCCCTTCTTTGTAGGATTTGCTAAGGAGAATTAATGACTGGACTTCCTCTCTCCAGTGGAATTTTTTCACTTTCTTTCCTTTGAGACCCCTTCTATCTTCTTTCAGGTACAACATTAATCTTCTCTTCTCAATATCAAATTTCTTTTTTATTATTATTATTATTATTATTATTATTATTATTATTATTATTATTATTATTATTATTATTATTTCAACCATATAAAGAAATCTTATAATTAATTTTTAGGTCGTAGACATTGGAGGAGCTTGAAGGAAATTGTGTATGCTTTATTAATAGAAGGCTGCATTGAACCTTAGGTCATCTACAAAGATGCTTGGGTTCTAAGTTACCCAATTAAAAAGAAAACTTTTCAGTTTTTTTTTCCATGAAAATCTTATTGTAAGCCCTCCTTATTATTTTCTAGGGATCTGAAAAGCGTTAAGAAGAGCAGTTGGGGAAGGTGGAGTTTCCGGCTGGTTTTTAAGGTTTTCTTGATTTTCTGGTGGCCGGAATATTCCTTCATGAGATAAACAAGAAAATGTCTTCACCTCCAACTAATTCTAGTTCTCCTCCCTCGCCAAATTCCGATTCTCCACCTTCACCAGCTGCACCGCCACCACAGTCGGATTCTTCTCTGCCATCTCCTACCTCACCATCGCCGGAAAATTCACCACCACGATCAAATTCAACTTCATCTTCATCGCCACCACCTCCACCGCCATCAAATTCATCACCTTCGCCACCATCAAATTCCCCTTCACCACCGCCTCCTGGGAGCAGTGGCAACAACCCTTCGCCGCCGCCTCCTCCCCAGTCTCAATCCTTGTCACCTCCACCGCCGCCTAGATCACCATCATCACGATCACCACCGCCGCCGCCTAGATCACCATCATCGCGATCACCACCGCCGCCACCATCCTCTTCTTCTTCAGATGAAGAAAGTGGTCTGGGTGGAGATGAGTTGAAGATTATAATCGGAGTATCCGTAGGAATCGGGTTATTGATTATTCTTATGATCATTTGTTGTGCAATATTTTGCAGAAAGAAGAAGAAAAAGTACCAATATTATGGAGATTATCACGGAGGTAATAGAGAAAATTATGAAAATAATTTCATAATTTTTGTGAGTTTTTCAATTAAAACCCTTTTATTCTTAGCAATTTGAACATTAATCTATACAATTTATTTGACTTTTAAAATTCATATTTAGATGAAAATTTGACTTTTAAAATTCATATCATTAACATTTCAAAAACATAAATACTGTGGGTTCTAACGCTAATTCTCATAATATTTGATTTTTTTCAATTAAAATTCTATTTTTTCTTAATTAACTCTTATCTACACAATTTCTTTATCATTCAATCCCCAAATGATTATATTTTCATTCTTTTGACAAAAAACAAAAAAAATTACATGTTCATTTATTTATATATGATTAAGAGATGAAACAATTTCCACGAAATTTAGCATTTTTAATAGAAACTCTATTCTTTTTCGACTTTTTCGAGAAAACCCTTGTCTACATGGTATATTGTTTTTCTTTTTCTTGATTTTACCTTTGAATTAATTAGCAATGTTATTAATGTATGAAATAATTTTATACACAGGAAGTCAATATTACCAAGCTTCAGTCCACCCACCAAAGTGGCACAACAGTCCAGGACTAGGGAACGATCATATAATGAAAATCTCGCAATCACCAGGCCATATGGGAGCATCACCAGGTGGCGGCGGCGGCGGGGGAAGCTGGCACGGAGGGCCACCTCCACCTCCCGGAATGATGATGAGTGGTGATATGAGTTCATCACCTTACTCAGGGCCACACAGACCACCGATACCACCGCCATCACCAGGGATATATCTAGGGTTGAGCAAAAGCACATTCACATATGACGAACTGGCGACGGCCACCGGTGGATTTGCTCAGGAGAATTTGTTAGGGCAAGGAGGATTTGGGTATGTGCATAAGGGTGTTTTGAGCAATGGAAAAGAGGTGGCGGTGAAGAGCTTAAAGTCTGGGAGTGGACAAGGCGAGAGAGAGTTCCAGGCTGAAGTTGAGATCATTAGCCGTGTCCATCATCGACATTTGGTCTCTCTTGTTGGCTATTGCATTGCTGGTGGACAACGTATGTTGGTCTATGAATTTGTTCCCAATAAAACCTTGGAATATCACCTTCATGGTATGCTTCTAGATTTTTCGGTTTTGTTCGGTTTTTGCTCACCCCTACTTCTTACATTCTATTCTTAAATTGGATCCAATTTCCAGGTCGATGAAGGGTTAATTAAGCCTTTCGAATTTATCTTAATATTTAAATAAGTTTTTCATTATCTAATCAAATTAATTTCACTTTTAAATTGGATTAAAATTGTATTAAATATATTGTAATTTAGTAACCTGTCCAGCTCAAATTAACGAAGAAAGACTCAACAATTAGACTTGTGCCAAATTGAAAATGAAAAAAAAAACATGACATAGACTTTTTAATATGGCAAAAATAGATAAAATGTTTTGTTTCAATCAGGGTTTATATGCCTTAAATTTGATTTTTTAATGGTTTATTTGATCTAATTTTAACTATTCAAAAGTGAAATTGATTCCTTCAAATTATTAAGGGTTTAATTTGCTATTTAGATAAAATTAAAGGGTCTATATAATACTTAAACCTTTAAAATTTATTGAATCCTGCACTATAGTTGAAATTAAATTGAGAAAATAAAGGGTGATGTAAATAATGTTATGGTTGCAGGAAAGGGTCTTCCAGTGATGGATTTTGCGACAAGGCTTCGTATAGCGTTAGGGTCTGCCAGAGGACTTGCTTATCTTCACGAAGATTGTGAGACTTTCTCTCTTCTATCTCTTCTACTATATATATATATATATATATATATATATATATAAATTCACATTAATTTCTCAATTTTTTTTAAAAAATATTATTATATGCCAGGTCATCCAAAGATTATTCATCGTGATATTAAAGCAGCCAACATTCTTCTTGACTTCAACTTTGAAGCCATGGTACCCACTTCAGCAATGTTCTTGCAAATTGACGATATAAAAATATTAATTGTTATTTTTTTTGTTGTAGTTAATTTATTAAGTTTCTGTTGCAATTCAGGTTGCTGATTTTGGATTGGCCAAACTTTCCTCAGACACTTATACTCATGTCTCAACCCGTGTTATGGGCACATTTGGGTAACATTTCTAATTCATTGTTTTCTAAATATTATTCTGTTCTACTAAAATTTCTAAATATCATTGATCTCAATACAAAGATCAGGGTGTGTACCATTAATATTACTCTGTTCTTTTAAGTTTATTTGGTTTAATTGGAATTTAAAAAGTCAAAGGAGGTGATAATTGGTTGTTCAGTATACGGATACATTGCCCGATTAGATGATCAAAGCATATTGATTGTGTTAATCATCTGATTAAATTATGTGTAGCACATATCATACTTGTTTACCGGATTATTATATAAATTAAAAAGTCGATTAAAGAAGAAAATTTGAATTGTATTTTGATTAAGTGGAAATAATTCTCTAATAAAATTTCCATAACATTAAATGCAGGTATTTGGCACCAGAATATGCATCAAGTGGGAAATTGACAGAGAAATCAGATGTATTCTCATTTGGGGTGATGCTTTTGGAACTCATAACTGGAAAGAAACCTGTGGATCCTTCAAATATGATGGAAGATAGCTTAGTGGATTGGGTATGTTAATCAGTGTATATAATTAATTAATTTTGGATTAGAAAAATATCTGTTATTAATTATAAGAAAATTCAATTAATTAAACAGGCCAGACCACTCGTAAATGGACCACTAGAGGAAGGGAAGTATTCTGAATTAGTAGATGCTAAGTTGGAGAATATCTATAACCGTGAAGAGATGCAACGCATGGTTGCTTGTGCTGCTGCCAGCATTCGCCATTCAGCTAAAAAACGTCCTAAAATGAGTCAGGTAATTACTATTCAAAATTCTTATTTAAACTCGATATATGAATTTTTCATAAATCAAGCTAAAACATGTGATAGTTGTCATATATAACTAGCAAATACTTATTTACTATGAACTTTTTTCAGTTTTTTATTCGCTATTACATTCTGCTATTGAAATAGTTCATGAATTTGTTAATGAATTAGATCTAAGTTAAACGTTTTTCAATTATTATAATAACTTTATTTTAATTTTTAAGATTAAATTTATTTACAGTAGTTGGATTTATAACATAATAATGATTTGTTATAAATATATATTTTTTTATTTTATACAAGTACCGCAATTTTTTTAAATATTATTATTAAAATCATTTTGACTGGAAAATTTTAAGTCCAACACCGAAATATTGACATGAAAAATTCCATCAGGAATATTTCAAAAAAATGCCACATAAAACCTTTTAAAACATATCATGTAAATATTTAAACTTACATGACTTGTTATGTTAGTGCTATGATAATTTTATTATTTTTTAATGAAAATGGTGATTTTAATGATAATATTTTTAAAAATTGAGTTATTTTTGTAACATAAAAATTTATTTTATAAACTAATCGTTATTAGAGTATAAATTCAATTCACTTTTTAATATTAATTCTTCTCTAATAATAAACACTGAGAAATGTTTATTATTATTATTATTATTGAAAATGTATTATGTGTGTAAAAAAAAAAAAAAACAGATAGTACGTGCTTTGGAAGGAGATGTATCCCTGGATGCCTTGAACGAGGGGGGAAAGCCTGGTCAGAGCTCTGTGTTTGGGAGTTCAACTGGAAGCTCAGATTACGATGCAAGTTCTTATAATGCAGATTTGAAGAAATTTAGACAAGTTGCTTTATCCAGTCAAGAATTTATGAGCAGTGCTGAACTTGCTTCTTCTAGTAATGACTCGAGAGAATTGTCTCCTAAAATACCCCCCAAGAACCACTTTTAATTGGACCAACCATTTTGGAGATCTAACTAATTAAGAAAGACAACAAAAATGTCATCATTAATTAATTAATTGTTCTTAGTTAATTCATCCATTTCTCTAAGCATCTATTTGCTCAAAGGGTTCAACATAGAAAAGAGAGATTGGCATTTAGGGACAGCAAGATAATGGCTTGGATCTTTCACTACTAATGCAATTGCCTCTTTTTCTTTATTATTATTATTATTATTATTATTATTATTATTATTATTATTATTATTATTATTATTATTATTATTATTATTATTATTATTATTATTATTATTATTATTATTATTTCTTTAATTTGTTTCGTCTTGTGAATTTGTATTACACACGAATTTCACGGTCCGGGTCTAATTTAGCTTATATTGCAAGTCTGTGTTATGTGATAAGTAACAGGTGCTACATATACTAATATTGTTAAAGTAGTGAAGTCCTTTGATTGGAATTGTCTTTTCTCTTTCTTAATTTTACTTGTGAAATTAGTGCACTTGTAGAAAACATTTTTTTATGCACATTTTGTTTTGTTTTTGCTGGGATAAATAATGGACTTTGCGACGCAATCACATTCACAATAAGATATAAAACAGAGAAACGGAAAAACAAGATTTAATTTGATTTGGTCAAGTATGTCTTGTGCCCACAATTAAGACAAAATAAAAATAAAAATAAAATAAAAATTTTAGGGGTTCTTTAAAAATTTCGGAGGCGGGGAAAAATAATCCCCGTTATAAAATTCGGGTCGGGGCGGGAATTGGGTTGAATTGATTTATATTTAATTTTAGGATTATCAAGTTTTAAACTATATTTAATTTTAGATTTACCAATTGTTAAATTTTACAGTAATTTAATTTGTGATTGATTTAGATTTTTTAATTATTAAATGTTATATTTTAATTATAATTAATTATGAAATATTATATTTTAGAATTAAAAAAAATTATTTTTCGCAGGGAGCGGGGATCCCTGCCAGTCGGGGAAGGGGGAAATTTTCTTCCTGTTATTCAATCGGCGGCAGGGATGGGGAGTCCCCGCTCTTGGTGGGGTAGTGAGTGGTGGTGCATTACCCGCTCCCGCCGCACCCTGTGATCATTCCTAGTTTCTAATAAGATTAATGGCACTTTCACTATTACAATAGATTGAAGTCTTCTTCTGAGCCAATCCATGATCACTTAGCGAACCCTGTAACCAAATAGTTTCCTTCATTGCCTTTGTAATAGCCATACATTCGTTCTTTATGGTAACAATGAAACTGCAACTAGCAAGGTCGCCTTCCAACTAATGGCATAACCAAAAAGAGTAAAAACATAACTTGTTACAGATATTCTCTTATTCAAATCATATGGATAATATGATGAATTGACATATCAAGCTACTAAGCATTCATCTTGGCCTTGTCAAAAGTCGAATTGACATTTTTATTACCATTTAAGTACCTTAAAAATCCATTTTATTGATTGCCAATGCTTCTTTTTAGGACACATGGTGTATCTGCTCACACACTAATAACATGTGAAATGTTAAGGTGAGTACAAATTATAACATATATTATGATATCCATATCACTCAAATATATTAGATATTTGCTTTATCTCCTCATATAAGCATAAACAAAACAACCAAACACTCTCAATTTGTGAGGCCCCAACATATGCCTTAAGAGAATGTATACATGTTAAAATGGTATTATGATTAATATTTGCTTGGTTAGTTAATCAATTGTAGGATGGGATCCAGAAGAAATTGCTTTAAAAGGAAGAGGGCAATGTGGTCATTTCACTTTAAGACATGCATGTATATAATTAGAGGGAAATATTATATAGGAATTTAATTGAAATAAAGAAAGTTAAGTTGGGGTAGAAATAAGAAATGTAAAAAGAAGGTGGAAGTTAAGTGTAGTTCGCCTAGGACCATAAGTGGGCCAGTAGGATGAAGTCATTTATCCTTCTTTAGAAACCTCTTGTGGATGGAAGAAAAATCAAGAGATATAAGGGAAAGGATGATTAGCCACTCTAGGGGACAAAAGAAGCCACTCTTTTCCCTAAAATAAGCCATTCTATTGCAAAACAATACCTTTAATTTTTGTCATATGATTTGCGGAGAGAGAAAATTTAGAGGTTAGGCATTTTTAAAGTAATAACTCCCTCTCTTTTTCTTCTTTTTGTTCCACATGACATGATATGAATTTGAAGGAGTAAATAGTTTTTTTACATATGTGATTTGTTATATGAAAGGAAGTTGAGAGGGATTGAAGAAGGTGCTTTTAGTTGCATTAATAAGGTATGGGAACTTTTGACACCTTTGCATGTGCTTGCAAATGAAAAATGAATTAAAAGGGCATATTAGATGTATTAATGTGATAGAAACATGGTTGTGAAGTTTAATTATTCATAAGAATTGAAATATGAAAGATAATCTTGAAATAGGAAAAGTCTATCCTAGGGTTCACTTGACCCAGTAGGACTATTCTGATTATAAGTGAAGTTATACACCTTCAAATTGAGTAATTCCAATTGGAGAGTAAATCAGACTCACATATTTAAATTTCTTGTGCAGAAGTCAAATTTTGATTCTACCTCTAAGTTAGTGAAAAATTAGCTTGAAATATAGCAAGGTTTATTGCCTTGCCATTGAGAGCAGAAGGCACCACCTTGTAAATATCTTGAGATTTAGAAGCTCAAATGAAGTGATCTTTATTGATTTGAAAACTAGAAACATAGATAAACAAATGTCTAGAAGAAATTTTTTCAAGAAAATAATGTTTGCTAAATCCAAATTGACAAACAATTTGAACTCAAAAATCTACCTACAAAAATTCTTTGGGCAGAATGGATGGACACGACATAGACAAAGTAGACTTTGCCGTGTCTACCATTTTGTATCAAATAGAATTGAGGGATATGGTAGATACTATTTTATCTCTGCCTCTACACCTTTCTGTACCGAATAAGAATTGGTGGACATGGCAGAGACTATTTTGTCTCCACCATGTATACCATTTTATAAAGAAAGTAAAGTTGTGGACATGGTAGAGACTATTTTTTCTTCGTTGTGTCTACCATTCTGTATCAAAAAAGACCAATGGACAAAGCTGAAACTATTTTGTCTCCACCATGTGCCTTTCCTGTTTCAGCTAATACGTGACTTTTAAGTTCCAAATTGTCACCAAACTTACCCAAATACTTTTGAGACCATTTTAACAATGAAAATAGAGGTACAATATGTTATCAAATACATGTAATACATGATGGAACATTAGATATAGCTATAAAATAAATCTAAATTAAACATAAGAATGCACACACACACACACACCCATGAATGTACATTATGATGAATTGAGCATGATAAATGAAATGGTGTGGAAATAATTCAATGTCTACATATAGAACTTAATTGTGGATAGATAGGCATGCTTATATGATACAGTTGTAGTTGCTACAGTTTTATTCCCATTTGAATCTATAATTTTTTTTTCCATTTGGGATCACAGTCTTGACCCTTTGGGTCTACATATGAGGCCCTAATCTTGGCCCTAATCGGATTATGGTAAATTAACGAGGATTATGGTTAAACAAAGCAAAATTAAATTATTTTTTTATTATTAAAGTTAAGTCCTATAAGGGGTATTTTGGTAATTGTGCAATGTGTAATGGAATATGGTTAAATTATAAGGAAGGATGTAATTGAATTAAATTAGAAGTTTTGGGTTAAAGTGTAGGAAATATAAGTTATTAGGGGTTAAAGTGTACAAGGGTAATTTTGAAAATTGCCTTAGTGAGATATTTACACCACTCACTCATTTTAAGCTTCTTGGAGAAGGTAGAGATCAGCTTAAGGATAGAGAAGGGAGATACAATCTCTCTCTCTCTCTTTGGTTACGAATTATGGATTAAAGAAGGTGAATGCTTAGGGTTTGTGAGTTAGCTTCTTAAAGGTAATGTTTCCTCCTCTTACAGATCTTTCTTCTCTTCTTTCCTCAAATTGATTTCTGGATATGGTGAATTAAGAAATCCTATTGTTGCCTTTATGTGTAAGGGGAAGAAATCATCAGTAAAAGAGTTGGACCAAGAGGGTTGAAGGAGGAGTTAAAGATTTAATAACAGGTATGGGAAATATTATGTTGATGGTATATGGTATATAGTTGCCTCTGTAATAAGAAAGTGACTAGTCTGATAAGATTAGGGTTATCTGAGAACAATGATGAAACCAATATTTTCTAGATGACTAGTTGAGTTATGTTAAAGCTAAGAGGAGAAAGATTTAATAGCTTAGTGAGTATTGCTGTAAGATGTTAGGTTGAGATCTTGAGTTTAAGTGTTTGATCCGTATAAGCAGGATTTTGATTTTTAGCAGAGACCGAGTGCACCACTGCTTATGGTGCTTCTTCTTCTCTTGCATGGTTGTGCATAGCTCTTATTCTCTTACACAGCTGCGTATGTTTTTTTCTTTTGCATGGCTGTGCATAGCTCTTCTTTTTCTCTTGCATAGCTATGCATGGTTCTTTTTCTTCTCTTGCATGGCCGCACATAGCTTTTCTTTTTCTCTTGCACGACTGCACATGGTTCTTCTTTTTTCCTTGCATGGCTGTGTATAGCCTTTGTTCTTATCATGTACGGCCAAGTGGCCTTATGTTCTTTGCAGTGCATGACCAAGTGGCCTTCTATTCTTTGCAATGGATAGCCAAGTGCCCTTGTTCTTCTTACAGTGCATGACCAAGATTAGCCTTTCCTCTCCCAGTGCATGGCTACCTGTACTCCCTCCACTCATTTATACTCATTCACCAAATAATAAATCACTCATAAATCATGAACACAGTTTTGTATAGTCTGTACACTTAATAAAAGAGCCACATAATTGTGGTGACTTATGCTAGAAGTGAGTAATGTTGATGATAATTATTTATTAAAGTGGTGGTTAGTATGCTATCTGATTATTGATGGATTAATAGATTTGTGAAGTCTTTCCAATGTTAAAGTTTAGAAAGATATAGTTAGAAAGGTATGACTATAAGATGAGATATTATCAAAATTTGAATGACATGAATGTTATTATAAGAGGGAGTAGATTGGATTAAGCTGTGAGTCATCTAAAGCCACCAATATGTTATATATGGCATGGTCACTTAATTGGAGAATCCCTATGTACACCTATATGTATATAGAAAGAGTGAGAAGTTTTAGGTAATAAAATCTACTGAGTCAAGGTATGGGGTTCACTTGATAGCTGATTTAAAGGGACTTACATGTGGCAATGCTAATATGAATAGTTTTGCTAGAATGTGTTTTAATGCATATTGGGCACATAACTAAGGAGAGTAAGAGGCAACATAGTAATCTAAAAAAATTATATGTTATTTAATGTGTCCTATAAAGTTGGTATAAGGTATGCACTCTGTCAAATAAATTGTTTACCCAAATACTATACACTGATGTTTCTTTACAATGGCATGGGAATACTATGATATAGCCTAGTGATAATAAGAGGATAGTTGTAATGTTACATGTCTAAGTTAAAAGAGATGGGATATTAGATTTTATGCTTAGTTATGAGATTATAAAAGTTTGGTTATGCTTCAAGTCATAATGGAGAGTAGTGATTAGCCTTGATGTAAAGGAACATACTTGCTTGTTTGCTTAGGCCTTATATCCTATTATGTAAAATACATGCCCGCAAGTAGTGTGCTAACATATTAAATGGAATAATCTTACATAAACTTACTTGAGTATAAAATATTATAAGATAAAACGAACAAGTAAGATGATTGATGCATATATGATCATGTTAGAGTATATAACCTATTGTCTGCAATCTGATAGACTGTAAAAGTGAACTAAGGGGTTAAATATGAACAAGTGTTGACCTTAAGATGAAAAGAACTCATTCATTTTATTATATTGATCATAGATACCTTAGTGATTATGTATTAATGTGAATAATTATGATGATGTATGGAAGCTACTCACAGCAAACAACAACAAGGTACTTCATTGAGAACTATCAATGAGTTAAGCAAGTTCAATATCTTATAGTTGATGTAACTATGCTATGTTAAGTAGTCTGACTCAGTATGTGAACAAGATGAGTAACAAAAGCATGTATTACCATGATTCAAGTTGCATTTATATGTACATATACATGTGTGTGTGTGTGTAAATATATATATATAGACATGCATATAATCTTATGAAGACTTCTAGTAGCAAGAACTATACTTTCATATTGCCTTATTGGCATCATGCATAATGCTAATTATGATGAGATAGATCAATAAAAGATTATACCTTATTATTGTTTGCATAATCATGCAGCTACTATGATATGTATGGATGAATGTTGATGCAATTATGTGATATATGACCGGCATCCACGTGTACTAGATCCTAATGCTCAATATTGATCTATGGTAAGAATAATGTGCATTCTTATTGAACTATGGCTTTAAGCACAATGTTATACTGAGTAAAGAGGAATATGTTGAATAAAAAATATTTTTAAAAATGGTAAAGCCTACGGGTCTTAGTTCACTTATCGATTAGATAGGCATGCCTAGAGGGATATAGTTGCAGCTGCCATAGTTGACCCCATTTGGATCCATTGTTTATTCCTTTAATGAAACCATAGCTCGACCCTTTTGAGTCCATCATTTGACATTTTCGGATATCCATCGTTTGATATCTTCGGATATACATCATTTGATACCTTCGGGTATCCAATATTGATATCAATTGGTATTCATTGCTCCCGTTATTCACCCTTTGAACTAGTACTTAGGCAGCTATTAAAGATTATGAAATGTGCACAAAATAAAGAAATACATGTATCGATTACTTTACTTATGTAATGTAATGTAATGTAAGCATGATGAATGGCCTATTATATTGTTTCATCTTAAATTCCTTTTGGCTATAAATTATTTCAATGAAATGAAATTCTATATTTGATACTATATAATTGTGATATCTCACAACAACCATGAGGGGTTAAGGTTTCCGTGTGAGTGCCGGTGTGAGTTGGTTCTACCAATGGGTTCCATGATGAATAGATGGGCCTCAAAGCGTACAATATTTTACTAGCAACTGTACGGGCTGTAACATACACACTAAGTTTCATGTGCTTTGAAATTTATGAAATGTAGACATGTGATATTAGGACTTTGCCGGGTAATCATGATATGTAATGCCTGTACTTTGTAATCACATGCAAATCTGTTAGTCTGTATATATAAATATTTACACATATATGTGCATACTGATAACTCTAACATAAGCCAAAGGACAGTGTATGACATACTTTGATGTTGTATGATATTTAATTGCCATGCTAAGATAACATTAAGGAATACATGATTATGAACCAGAATTGTTAATTATGAATGTATTCTATACTTAAGATTCTGTGATATATGTGAAGTAATCATGCCTAACAGTATCTCTTGTAGATGTTACATGACATATGCACTCCCTTATGCTTTCATTGAACATTAAATGCATATCTAATGTAACCAATATGATGAAATGAAAATGATTGAAGTCTTGTACTATCAATAATCATGATGACTGGATTCATAAATAAAAGGATTATGAGGTGCATGAACTATGCTAGTTTGATAAGCAAGAGGTTTGATAATAAAAGTAAATTGAAAAGTCTTCAGGAACTAGATGAGTTCACGTAATGCTTTAGATTATTGTAACAATAATATTTATTGTTAAGATTGAAGACTCCTCCTAAATTTTCATTGTGACATAATTAATATTGCAGACTCATATATTTTTCATTAATTGTGAAGGTCGTAATGTATTAATGATATTTTGGTAAGAGTTTATCCATAGAGTTTTGTTTTCTCACTAAGTTTTATAGCTTAGCATTGGTATGTTTATCCGTGCAGGTCTCAGGATAAGCTCTACTTTGGATCGATAGCTGTAGTGGCTCAGCCCACAATGAAGAGAAGATTTGGCAGGTTGCAGTTGTCCTTAAGGTTTTCATAGTGCATTGAAGGCCATTTATGTTATGTCTTCTTATTTTAGAGTTTGAGTTGGTTATGTTATGGATAATAATTAAGGTCTGTATTATTATTATTATTATTATTATTATCATCATCATCATCATCATCATCATCATCATCATCATCATCATCATCATCATCATCATCATTATTATTATTATTATTATTATTATTATTATTATTATTATTATTATTATTATTATTTCTACCTAATCTTTACTAGGTTTATATTGGTATTGATGATTTTGCATCTCTTATGGATTAGGATGTTACACTACATGTTTGATACCTTTGGCTATCCACAGGATTAAATACCTACGGGTATTCATGTGATTGATATCTATGAGTATCCACAGTACCCCTTATCCCACTCACAGAACTTAAGCATTCAATCAAATAAAGTGATAAAAAGATAAAGTATATGCTAATCAACAATGCAATATATGATTGAATTGGTAACAAAATAATATCATTGCTCTGTTCCTTTAATTCATGATATTGCCTTTGTTAATATTAATATTTTTTTGTTACAACTTATTCATGCATGTGTGCTTGGGAATAACCACTGTGAGTGGTTGGTCAATATTAACTATTTTACACTAAGATTTATAGCTTATCACATGTGTTTATCTGTATAGGTACCCAAAGCTAGGACTTTTCCAGAGGGACTTATTCTGCAGAAGGAAGGCTAATACAAGAGTTAGGAAGAGTTAAAAGTATGAATTTTATATTTTTCTTTTGTCTTTATAATTAATATTTTGTATCAGAATGTTGTAATATAAAGATGATAGAGAAAATATAAATTTTATAGTGTAAAATAATTCATATTTACAAACTAATTGAGTATGAAAAAAATGTAAATACGAAATGTTTAATCTTATCATAAGGTTTGTGCATAGAATTATAATGTGCAAAATAAGTATATTTCTTAATAATGAATGTAAGAGACAGATAAGTAAGACATAGCTATGTTTAATGTGATACGTATCACAATAGGAGAAAGGCAATTAGGGTGAGCTTTATGCAAATTAGCATAATCAACAAGTGAACCAAACCATACCTTAAAAGAAGTTTTTCACTCAATAGCAGTAGATAGAGATATGTTTACCACATAACTAGTTGTATCGATTGCTTTAGCTCATAATTCTTGCTCACACTTGAATATGAGAGCATGCTTTGTGCCATATCATAAAGTGTTTTGTCATACTTTCTACAACACCATTCCATTGTGGCATTCTTGCATAAATGCAGTATCGTACTATGCACTCTTTGCTACAGAATTCATTATATTTAAAATTACAAAAGTCCAACCCATTGTTTGTCTAAAGACAATTGACCTTCCTCTTTATCTACCTCTCAACCACTGTCTTTCATTTAATAAAAGTTAAAAATGCTACACAATTGGTTTCTTGAAAATATACCCACACTGTTCTAGAGCAATAATAAATCAAAATCATAAAAATACTTATCACCAATCTTAAAAGGAACTGTGTTTGACCTTATAAGTTTGAATGTATATAGTCTATCTTATATTTGGTCTTGTACATTGCCTTTTTGATGTACTTCACCTTGGTTTATTTTCCAAATACACAATGTTCACAAAAGTTTGAGGTTTCTTTTTTATACCCATCAAATATATTTTGCTTGCTCAAAAAAATCCATTGTCACTCATGTGACAACACAAATGCTTAAGTAATTTCATATGCAAGATTATGAATCCATTGATTCGTAATTCATGCTTAGCAAGTTTAGATCAAGTAATAAAGTAGACACAAGGGTATTTTGAATATTTTCCTACAAAGAACAAATAATTAACCTATAATTATCTTAAAATTACTAGTGTTATATGAGAAATAAATGTTATATGCATTTTCTACTAATTTAAACTAAATCTAAAAATTAATTGATCAAAACTAACCATTAAGAACACTTAAATTAAATTTGGATTAAAGGTTTCATTAAGGTCAACTATCCTTATTAAACAACTATGGAAATCAATTAAATACAATCTTCATTTAAGTTGGAAAACTCAATAAATAAACCCAATCACTTTAACTTAGACACCGATATTCATGTTAATTCTAAATTTATACAGAAAATTGGAGATTAACATGCTTAAATATAATTTTTAAAGAATTTTTATACCTAGGCACAATTCAAATCCCTAATTCTAATTCAAGCCTCTAACTTTGACACATAAGAATTAAAATGAGTTTTCAATATACCAAAAATTATGAGCAATTATCTTAGAAAAAATTCATAAACTTAACTATCCAACATTGACACAATTAAGATATAAGTTCTTCAATCATTAAGAACAAAGGTAAAAGAAGAAATTTAGACAAAAAAAATTATATAACTTTAATCAATAATCCATAACAAATTTAGGGATTTAAGTATCCCTTAACAAAATAAAGATATACTTTATAAACATGGTGAAAATCAAGCTAAAAAGAGTAGAGAGAGAAAGCATATGTTACAACTTTAAAGAGAAGATAACTAAATCTAAAATTTTCAGCTCTTTAACTTGTTTCCAAGCTTTACTCTTCCCTAAGAATTAATGAACAATTCTTAACTAATGAATGAATTAAATAATTTTTAGCTAAAAACTATTTAACCAAAAAGGAAGTTTTTACTTTTATTTTAGTTTAAAAAAATTAAAGTCCAAACTGAAGAAGGCCTTTTAAGTGAAAAATGACACTTCAACTTCTAAATGTGTAAGGCCTTAACCGAATTCCCACCTTATTGTTGTAACTAAATTTAAAACATTATGCCAAAACTTTATCTCATGGCCATGAGGTAAATTCTATCCCATGATTATGACTTAAGCAAATGCCATGACACTTCAATATTTTAGCTTTAAATTATCTCTAAGACACTCAACTCCACAAAATTGATCAAAGTACCTAGAAAAAAGGAAAACAATAAATTAAATTAATAAAAAGTTAAATTTAAATACCATTATATCAAAATCTCAATAGAAATAGCTAGAATGAAGCAATAAATGCGCCAAAATCTATAATATACTAAACCATTTCTCTATATCAACTACCCTAAACTTACATCTTTACTTGTCTTTGGGTAAACATAGAATAAAAAAATCTACGAACCATTCAAACTCAAAAACAAAACCCTAAATTGACTCTCAACTAAACCAATTTGTAAATAATTATACATCCACCATAACTTACTAACAAATCTAACAAATATAAGTACAAACTAAATAATTTCAATGCATGTGTGTCACATGTGTCAAACCCCGTAAGGCATCCAACTTTCTCTTGAAAGCCCGCTTTTAGGACTCAAGATAGGATGAAAGTTCATTTAACTTGTGAAGATCAGGTGCTTCATAATGGATAGGAATTTAATCCAATTTGCAATGCCTCTAGCATAAAAAAGGTATGAGATAGTAGCTCATGGTATCCCTATTCATTTGCTAATGATCGACCTATGAAGGCAACTCTTAGGCATACAAGGTAGGTATCATAGAGTCACCACCCAATAAAATATTAAGAAATGAGTTCTAACCTTATGAGGCCGAAACCAGAGATAGTTTGGGACCTCACTCCTCTTTATACCTTTGGTTAATATTATATAAATAAGTTTTAGTGATTAATATATTTGATCTCTTTTCTCACATTAATTATTATGCTAGAGAATAAAAGCGTACTCAAGCACGTTGGCAAACTGTAAAATAAGGTATGGAAATCATTAAAGAATAAGAACAAAGTAAAGATAAAATCAAACATAAATCGGGGAATTAATTAAATTCACTTAGATGAAGACGTTGGTCCTAGCAATGCATATTTAGAAAAAGGTTGTATTTTAAGTGTATTTTGGATAAAAAGGGGAACATTGGTTCCCTTACGGCTTTGAAAAGAATCTTGTTTGGTGTTTAATTTTAAGGTGGAAAATAACTTGATGTATTTTTATATTATAGTTCAAAAGAATCAGTATTTCACAATAAATAAAGAAAAAAATCACATAAATAAAATGGCATGCATAAATCGGGCTATAGATTAAATTGGGAACATCGGTCCCCTTATGCATATTTTAAAAAACCCTTTGTATTCTTTTTAGGATAAAAAAGGACATTAGGTCCAAGTTTGTTGGCAAAACCCAATCAATTAAATAAAAAATATTTAATATGAATTTCCATAATTATCGATCCAAAAACCCCTTTTTTACTAAACTATTACAAGCGTTAAAATAGAAGGCATTAAATAATATTACAGATTCAAATAATAATAAAGAAATTAAAAAGAAAATCCTAATCTCATCTCCCATTTTAGTCTTTCAACCCAACTTGATGCGTGATTGGGTTATGTGCATCAAAAAGGACAAAAAAATAATAATGTGAGTTAATAATAAATTAAATCAAATGGTAAATAATAAATGAATAGTTAATTTTAATAATTAGGTAAATAATTAATAGTAAGCATGTTGCATAAATTGTAAACAGATTCAATGTTGAATAAATATAAAAAATAATTATATTAATAATATAAATAAAAATAATTAATATTACAAATCATTAAAATAAAAGAAATGAGTAAAAAATGGGTTAAGAGAATGAGCCACACTAGTCAAAGGAGTGAATTACGACTTAAGGTCCAAAGGAGTGAGTTAAAAAAGTTAAGGGAGTGAGTCAAATGAGTGACTCGAGGTCCAAGGAAGTGAGTCTAATGAGTGACTCAAAGTCCAATGGGGTGAGTTGAATGAGTTAAAAGAGTGAGTCGTGACTCAAGGTCCAAGGGAGTGAGTGGAATGAGTAACTCAAGTTCTAAGGGAGTTAGTCGAATTAGTCCAAGGAGCGAGTCATGACTAGTCGAATGAGTCAAAGGAGCGAGTCATGACTTAAGGTCCAAAGGAGTGAGTCGAATGAGTAACTCAAGGTCCAAGGGAGTGAGGCGTGAGTGCAGTGATGGACAGAAGGGAAGTGTGACTGGGACTTTTAGCGATGGAAGTTTTTGACTGTCGCCATGAACTCATGTCGCTAAAGGTCCATAGTAGCAACAAAAGGAATTTAAAGGAAAACTATTTAGCAATGGAAATAAGAGAGCATCACTAAAAGGCCTGAAGAAACCGTTCATATAGGAACCAAGGGAAAAACAAATTTTGACCCAAAAAACCTATAAAAAACCTTAAATATCACACATAACAAAATACTAATTAAAATATATAATAAGAAGGATAATCAAATAAACAAATAATTTAATTAAACTAATATAATTAACAAATCAACAAATTAACAATAAGACTAATTAATTAGTAAATGATGAAATTAAACAAATAATTTACATATTAGCATAAAATACTTAAACAACAATTAATAGAACTAAGATTAATTAACATATTAAAATAATTAATTTATCAACTAAAATAATAAATTCACACAATTAAGTTAACAAGTTACCATTTAATTAGTAAATAGCCTAATATATTAAGCTAATTAACAAATTAATATAATAAAACAAATGATGAATAAAATTGATAAAATAATAAAATAAACTTAACAAATACTCACCAAATTATATGATAAAGCAATTAATTTATTAACTAATGTAATAAATTAATTGACAAAATTAGTTAGCAAATTTACAGTTAATTAACAATTAATCACAAATAATAGAGATTAACAATATATTAGAGTAGATCTATAAAATTAACAAGATAATAACTAAAAAATATTATTTACATAATTAATTAAAATTAAGTATTAAATTTATAGGCTTTTAAGGGCTTGAGAATATTACCTTCAATTCGGTTTCATCATAGGATAGAGATTTAGCGCTTTATGGATTTTTGCCCATTTTATATGTTTTTTTTAGAATTTTTTTAAATTAAAATTTTTTATTTTCAATGGGAGAAGAAAGAAGAAAGAAAAGCAAAAAGAAAAGGAAGAAGAAGTGGGAAAAGAGAGAATGATTATGAAGGCCTTTAGTGGCTCAAAAATCCAAAATAAATATCCCAAATGGGATAAGTTTCAACTCAGATTTTTTCCTCAAAATTTCCCTAATTTCTGGATATAAAATGCACTCTAGGAGTGACTTACAGGCTTCACTCATGGATCTAGTCCATGAGTGAATAATGACGCACGAGCCATTGACTTTTCTGTTGACTTTTGACTTTTGCCCTCCTTTTTCTGAGCAACTGATCTCTAATCCAAAATATTTTGCCATTTTTAGGCCTAAAGATGCCATTTTTTTACCAGATTTCTTTTAGACATTTTTTCCCTATGTCTTGTTTTCCAATGAATCAAAAATCACTCAATTTGAATTTGTAGATTGGGATTTATGGCCAAAATACTGATAATTGCTCTTAGGAAATTTTTAGGGATAAAATTGATATTTTGAATTTTGAAAAATTACTTGGAATAATGGGTTCAGAATTAGATCATATTCTCTTCATGAACATTTCTAAAAAATGATTCTAGTTTCTATCAAAATTAGATTCATCTCAATATGAGCCCTATGAAGGAGTATGCCCAAATTACTATAGACTAGTCCAAGTACAAGGACAAATTCGGATCATTTATGTTCAAGCTTAATTTTAAGAATTTTAAGGGCTAAATAGGGTTTAAGTGTTTTATCAAATTTGTATATCTATATCTTAAGATTTAAATGATTTTAGAATCATCTAATTATGAGGTTTGTAGGCTGAGATAAAGTAAAAAAACTCCAGATTGCTCCAAGTTTCTGTAATCGATTTTCTCGTTTTGCACTGTTTGAAAGAGATAAATGGACGGAGGCTGAAAAAAAGCTATTTAAAAAATATTACAAACCCAAGAAAGCCTAACACTTTCACTCCTTGTCCATTTATGAGAAATCACTTTCTCATTAGGTAACTCTGATCAGGAACCGCCTCAAGATGCAATATCTACAGTTACCTCCCATTTTAGGAAACTTAGTGCACTAGTGTTTAAGTGAGCTAAAACTTAGAGTAACGAGTTAGGGAATCCATATCTGAGATGGCAAGCTTTCAATTTGATTGAACATGCACCACTTGGGCAGTGAGTTTCTTCTAAATGGGTGATTATCATCAACTTATCGATGTTTTAACCCTTGGTTGAGTTGTTACTGTCAGCTTGTCAACATTTGAACTCTAGATTGGCAAAGTAATTAACTTTATCTTATTTATGCTTTGACCCTTTTCTTCTTTATTCATGAGCTCATGGCCTCATTACCTGTAAGAAGAATTTTAATGCCTTTCAAAGAAGACTTCGGTGCTTACTATGAGACTTATATTCTCGTTGAGAGACTTAGGTACTCATTGAGAGGCTTGGATGCTCATTGAGAGGCTTAGATACTTATTAAGAGGCTTAGATGCTCATTTAGTGGCTTAGATGCTTACTTAGAGACTTAGAGTTTTTAAAAATTTATGCTCGTTGAGAGTCATGGAGTTTTTGAAAATTTATGAAGATTTGTGACTTTTTGGGCACCTCATAAGAGGACTTTCTTTGGGTCTTAGAGCTTCTGGATTTTAAATCTTGAATTTTAGGAATATCTCATAACAAGACTTTCCTTTCTTTGTTTGGGTTCCCTTAATGAAATGTAGAGTTTGTTATTATCGTGTGTGTTTTCTTCCTTTGAAAGATTTGAGTTTAATTTTTTGGAAAGGCTTAGTGCTCCTGAAAGACTTGGAATATGCCTAGCCTAGCACTCATTGAGAGTCTTAGGTGCTCATTGAGAGAATTAGATTGCTCATTAAAAGACTTAGGTGCTCACTAAGAGGCTTGGGTGTGTTAGTGTAAGCCCTAGCCCCAATGCATTGTAATAAAACACTTTGAATTAATAAAATGAGGCATTTGTTTTATCTATTGTATTCCTGTGCTTATCAATTGATATAACCATTCAAGAATATTGTTTCGATTTAAGTTATCATGTGTGAGGCACATGGTTGTAAGACCTTGAAACAATAGAGACTTCATTCTAAATATCCCTAGTCAGTCATTATTATGGGAATAACAAATGAATAAAGACTAGTATGCTCTCTCTGATATTATGAGTTCTGTCTTACGGATCATTAGGACAAGAGTGTCAATCAGAGATCATAGATACATGTTAAAGAACATGGTATCTGGATTTGATCCGTTCATGAGAACACTACATGGTACAAGTCATAAGTGTTTCTCATATGCAAGTTTTGTATCGGAGTTCTTAGACCTAAAATCTCTATGAAACTCTTTATGAATTACTGTGTACTTTGACATACACTTAACGTGCTCGTAACAGAGTGACAAGTACAGGGATGATTGGGTATGCATTGATTCATGTTAGAGAGCATGAGTGAAGTGAAGGGATTACCCCTCTCGAGTGCCACAAGCTCCTATAGAGGATGAGTTAGAAGTGGGATCAAGTTCACAGCCAGTTGTGGAACAAGAACCCATTACACAAGAACCTAGAAGGTCCGGTAGGGTACGTCAGAAGATTGAGAGATTTGGATTTCTAATCACTGACAGTGACACTATTGAGTTAGTAGATCGTAAGGATCTTACTACCTACCGAGAAGCTATTAAAAGCCCAGACTCGGAAAATTGGCTTGAAGCCATGAAATCCGAGATGCAATCAATGTACGATAACTAGGTTTGGACCTTGGTTGATCCATCGGAAGGTGCGAAGGTAATTGAATACAAGTGGCTATTCAAACTCAAAGCTGATAAGACCTATAAAAGTAGACTAGTAGCAAAAGGTTTTCGACAAACTCATGGTGTAGATTATGATGAGACCTTTTCGCCTGTAGTCATGCTCAAGTCCATTAGGATCTTGCTTGCCATAGCTGCATATCATGATTATGAGATATGGCAAATGGATGTCAAAACTACTTTCCTCAACGAAAATTTACTTGAGGATGTCTATATGACACAGCTTGAGGGTTTTGTCAATCCCAAGCATCCTAAGAAGGTTTGCAAGCTTCAAAAATCCATTTATGGATTAAAGCAAGCATCTTGAAGTTGGAATCTTCGTTTTGATGAGGCAGTCAAAGAATTTGACTTCATCAAGAACGAAGATGAGCCTTGCGTGTACAAGAAGGTTAGTGGGAGCATAGTAGCATTTCTGGTCCTATATGTGGACGACATCCTTCTCATTGGGAATGACATTCCAACATTACAAAAGGTTAAGCAATGGTTGGGAAAATATTTCTCAATGAAAGAATTAGGTGAAGCCGAGACAATACTTGGTATTCGAATCTATAGAGATAGATCGAATAGGCTTTTGGGACTAAGTCAAGAAAAGTACATAGACAAAGTACTAAAGCGTTTTAGTATGGGAGACTCAAAGAAAGGGTACATACCTTTGGCTTTGGGAGTTCCTTTGACTAAAGAACAGTGCCCTAAAACCAAAGAGGAAAGGGATAACATGAGTAGAATCCCATATGCATCTGCTATTGGATCTATCATGTATGTTATGTTATGTACTAGGTTGGATGTTGCTCAAAGCAAGAGACCGTTGCTGACTCAACTATAGAATCTGAGTATATTGCAGCAAGTGAGGCTGCAAAAGAGGCTGTTTGGATTAAAAATTTCATTTCTGGATTAGGAGTGGTCCCAAGCATCCTAGATCCATTAAAAATTTTCTGTGACAACAACGGGGCCATCGCATATGCCAAGGAGCCCCGATCACACCAGAAATCCAAACACATACTCAGGAGGTACCACCTGATCAAAGAAATCATTGATCGTGGGGATGTCAAGATTAGCAAGATAGCAAGTGAAACAATGTAGCAGATCCTTTGACGAAACGGTTGCATCCAAATCTGCACGAAGCTCATTTGAGAGCGTTCAGTCTTAGGGCTATGCCCAATTGGGACTAGTGCTAGTGGGAGATTGTTAGTGTAAGGCCTAGCCCCAATGCATTTTAATAAAACACTTTGAATTAATAAAATGAGGCATTTGTTTTATCTATTGTATTCCTGTGCTTATCAATTGATAGAACCATCCAAGAATGTTGTTTCGATCTAAGTTATCATGTGTGAGGCACATGGTTGTAAGACCTTGAAACAATAGCGACTTCATTCTAAATATCCCTATTCAGTCATTGTTATGGGAATAACAAATGAATTAAGACTAGTATGCTCTCTCTGATATTATGAGTTCTGTCTTATGGATCATTAGGATAAGAGTGTCAATCAGAGATTATAGATATATGTTAAAGAACATGGTATCTGGATTCGATCCGTTCATGAGAACACTACATGGTACAAGTCATAAGTGTTTCTTATATGCAAGTTTTGTATCGGAGTTCTTAGACCTAAAATCTTTATGAAACTCTTTATGAATTACTGTGTACTTTGACATACACCTAACGTGCTCGTAACAGAGTGACAAGTACGGGTATGATTGGGTATGCATTGATTCATGTTAGAGAGCATGAGAGAAGTGAAGGGATTACCCCTCTCGATAAGAGAGAAAATATCATCGGCCACTTGATCAGTGAACTGAGAAGTGTATGGCCATATCGAGATAAAATAATGAGTAATCATTATTTATCTGAGAGTTCAATGTCACTGGAATATCAAGAAAGGAATTAATATATATAAGGATGATTAGTTCCATGCCTTATATTAATTCTGATATTTATGGGTAAGGGACTATGCAAAATTGCATTAGGTCACTAAATGCCATATGCATTTTCATTTAATTTGGAATTCTATAATATCTTGCTAGAGAATATAAATAGCCTTTGAATTAATTTATTAATTCATTGCCAACATTAAATGGACCTATAGCATCGCACACAAAGCATTGGACTTAAAATATTTGAATAAAGTATTGGGCAATAATTTGGGCTTTTAAATAAAGTCAAATTAATGTATGTAATGGGTTTTAAAATTGCTATTGGACCTTGGTCCATGAGAGAGAAAAATTCATCCCACTAGATTTAATTTCAATTAATTAATTATCTTGTATTAATTAAGTTAATTGAGTATTAAATCCTAATGATATTTAAATCAAATTAAAATACTTAATTAAGGGATGTCTTAGCCGAAATTCCAAGATAAATATTGAAGGAATTTCGGCACATGTGAATTTCTTTATTAAGTGATATTATTTGATTAAATGTCTTATGTATTTATCTTGGATTAAATCAAAAGAATTTGAATCAATATATATCTCTTATTTTAAAGAAGTGATAAAGGCTGAAATTAATTATCTCTAAGTAGTTGATTTTAGATTTATCACTTAAAAAATAAAATGATATATATTGAATGGGAGAGAAAAGAAAAACCCTAGTTTTTCTTTGGTTTTTGCGTGAAAACCTTCTCTCCCTCACAAAATTTTCTCTTGGCCGAAATACACAAAGAGAAGGATTCTTTCTTGCTTTCTTGTGTTCTTGGGCATTAATAGCACTTAAAAGAAGTACAAGATCAAGCCTTGTAGCTTCAAACAATTGCCATTACACAATACTTTAAAAGAGAGCTAGCAATCTCTATTTTAAGCCATCTTTGCAAGTGTGTGTGTGAGAATAGAGGGAGTGGCGTAAAAAGCTGTTCCTTGGCATTGGTGATCAAGATCTAAGGCGGACAAAGTCATCTTAGTTGCTGGTCATCACCAAATTCAAGATTTAAAGGCATCAAAAGTTGTAAGTTTTAAAAACCCTAAAATTGCATGTTTCGATTCTTGTCATGGAATTATTTGGCATGTATGATTGTTTTTATCGTTTTTCCGCTGCACGATTACCATGAACATATCATGTCATATTCCATCAAGGTGCTCATTGAGAGGCTTGGATGCTTACTGAGAGACTTAGACGCTTACTGAGAGACTTAGATTGTCGATAAGGGTTTTTTTTTCTTACGTCTATTTGAGTGTGTGCATTTACTTTTTGGGTGAATTTTGAATTTTCACATTTTAGGGGAATTTTGAATTTGTACAGTTTGGCTGTGCATTGAACTTTTACGTTTTGAATTTTTTTTTTATCTTTGTAGAAGTAAGTGTACTTTGAATTTGAGAATTTTAGACTTTGGAACATACATGATTTTTTTTTATTTTTACATTTTCGAATTGTATATTAAATATTTAAAATTTCAAAGTATGTTTTGGATTTTGTACAATTTAGGAGTGTACATTGGATTTTTACATATTGAATGTATTTTTAAACTTGTGCAATTTTGAAGCATTTCAAGGCCTTGAAACTTAATGTATTAAGCATTTACAAAATTTGTATTCTTTGTACATTTACCACTAAATATAACACCCTATACCCAATTAGTTAAAAGATCCATATATTGGATGTTACAACTGGACTTAGTTCCTTTTAAGAGGGTTAGTTATATAATTTTATTGTTTATTTATAAAAATTTTTTCATAGTTTCCTCTAAAATTCTATACAGCCTTGTGTATATATAAACATATATGTATGTAATTGTAATTAAAGTGAATTAAGTTTATTTTAGAGCTGATTATGTAAATTATAACTGATTAATGGAGCTATATTAAATTTGTTATGTTTTATCTTAAATTGAAATTGAAATATCAAACATTGGAGGAAGGGTAAAAACATTTTATATTTGGAGTTTTTATACATATGAAGGATTTAGAGTCTTGTACATTTGAAAAAAATTAAAGTTTTTATACATTTAAAGGATTGAAGATTTTATACATTTTAATTTTGAGTATTATACATTTAAATTTTGAGTGTTGTACCTTTAAATTTTAAGGATAAAGAGTCTTACTTGGTAGTCCCCAGTGAAGATGTGCATTGGTATCCAAACTCCATAAAGGGATTGCCCTTTTATGGGTTTGTATGATCCTCAGCTCCTGGGGATTTTGCCCTTGAGCGAGATAGTCCTCCTTTTGTAATTTCCTCTAGTAGGGCATGTGTAGATAAACTCACTTCTTGAGATATTTCCACTTACGTGCTTTAGATGATTCCTCTATAGGAACTTTAATTTAATTCGAATGTCTATCTCCTGTAATTGTCTTTGGCATATAGAGTCTATTTGCATTTTTCCTTCCAAAAAATTACCCATGTGAGTATATGCATACACTACAAAAAAACTGCCAATTAGCGATTAAATTTAGCGACAGATTCGCGACTGTTTTACAATTCCGTTGTGGGAAGGATATTTTCTATTTTTTGCGACGAAATAACGACTGAATGAATAAACAGTCGCTAATTATTTGCGGGAAGTATACGCGTCATGTTTTGCGACGAATATTCGTCGCTAAATTTTATAATTTTTTATTCAAGAAATTATTTCCAGAAAAGTTAGCGACGAACATTTTGGTCGCTAATTTTGGAGGGAAATATAGCACCTTTTTTGTGACGTTTTAGCGACAAAAATTTTCTGTCTCTAATAGTAATTTGTTACAGTAATACAATTAGCAACGGAAGTATTTAGTTGCTAATCCGTCGCAAATAAATTAAGAAATAATTTTTTTAATTTCACTCACATGATTTATGTATAGTTTTAAGTAATTTTAATATAGACCATATGAAATAAATATTTTATTTTGTAACAGAAAATTAGAAATTATTTTATAAGTTGATAATAATTTTTTATTAATTATATCAAAATCTAAAGTTATTTATTTAGAAAATTTATATTTTTAATAATAATAATAAACTAATTGTTATGATTATTATATATTTGCGTATTCAATATTAAAAAAAATAAATATTTATAAAACAGTAATATAAAATTTATTATTTCATTCAAAATACTAATAAAAAAATTTGCAATTAATTTTTATTTTATAAAATTTAAATTAAATATTAAATTATTAGGAATTCTATTGATTTATTTATCAATTATTCCCAAATATAAACTTATTTATTTAAAAAATTATATTTTAATAATAATAATAAAGTAATTGTTATAAGTATTATATATTCATATTATGAAAAATAATAAATATAAATATTTATATAATAATAATATAATGTTTATTATTTCATTTAAAATGATTATGAAAAATTTATAATTTATTTTTATTTTGTTAAAATTTTGAGCAAATTTTAAATTATTAAAAAAATTAAAATATATATTTATAAAAAGATAAATGTATAGGCTATTTTGAATGGTGAAGATTAGTTTTTAAGGTCTGTAAGTTCAATTTTTGTTGCAAAAAAGAGGCTATTTTCTGGATTTTTTACATAATGACCAATTTTGTATGTGAAGACGATCGAAAAATCATTTGTCGTTAGATCAACCTGATTTTTGGTGAGTACATTCGAAACTCCTTTTTGTTCATTTTGGACGGTGAAGATTAATTTTTAAGATTTGTAAGTTCAGTTTTTATTGCAAAAAAGAGGCTATTTTCTTGATTTTTTACATAATGACCAGTTTTGTATGTGAAGACGATCGAAAAATTATTTGCCGTTAGATCGGCCTGATTTTTCGTGAGTACGTTCGAAACTCATTGTTGTTAATTTTGGACGGTGAAGAGTAGTTTTTAAGATCTGTAAGTTCAGTTTTTGTTGTAAAAAAGAGGATGTTTTCTGGATTTTTTACATAATGACCAATTTTGTATGTGAAGACGATCGAAAAATCATTTGTCGTTAGATCGGCCTATTTTTTGGTGAGTACGTTTGAAACTCCTTGTTGTTAAATTTGAACGGTAAAAATTAGTTTTTAAGGTCTGTAAGTTCAATTTTTGTTGCAAAAAATGATTTTGTTGCAAAAAATGGTTATTTTCTGAATTTTTTACGTAATGACCAATTTTGTATACGAAAACGATCGAAAAATCATTTGCCATTAGATTGGCCTGATTTTTTGTGAGTACATTTGAAACTCCTTGTTGTTAATTTTGACGGTGAAGATTAGTTTTTAAGATCTGTAAGTTCAGTTTGCGTTGCAAAAAAGAGGCTATTTTTTGAATTTTTTACATAATAACCAATTTTGTATGTGAAGATGATCGAAAAATCATTTGCCGTTAGATCGGCCTAATTTTTGCTGAGTACATTTGAAACTCCTTGTTGTTAATTTTAATGGTGAAGATTAGTTTTTAATGTCTGTGAGTTCAGTTTTTGTTGCAAAAAAAGAGGTTATTGTTTGGATTTTTTACGTAATGACTAGTTTTGTATACGAAGACGATCGAAAAATCATTTACCGTTAGATTGGCTTAATTTTTGGTGAGTACGTTCAAAATTCTTTGTTGTTAATTTTGAACGGTGAAGATTAGTTTTTAAGGTCTAAAGTTATTTAGAAAATTTACATTTTTAATAATAATAATAATAAACTAATTGTTACGATTATTATATATTTATGTGTTCAAGATTAATAAAAATAAAAATTTATAAAACAGTAATATAAAATTTATTATTTCATTTAAAATAATAATATAAAAATAGCCATGCAATCAATGTCGTTTCTCTCGCCGATCACTGGCGTAGCTCATCGGCGGTTTCTCTCGCTGATCTCTCTCACCACCGACTGCCTCGCATCGTCGTTCCACCCCCCAATATCGGTCACTAAGTATATGAAACTCTACCTGACCCAAATAATCATAATAACTCTATCTGAATATCTAATTCAGATCGAATTATTCGATTTATTTGGATAGAGTCGGATTTTGCACATCTCTAAAGACATTGATAGACAATAGAGTTCAATCCAAGACTTAAACTCATACAAGTCAAGATGAATAAATTTTCTAATTTAATCCAATTTTTTAAAATCATACGAATCAATTTATATTTAAATTTTTACATGTTGAATTTGAATATAAATTGGATTAAATTTTGAATAATAATAATAATTTTTACTTTCTGTACTTTTGCTACTATTATTGAATAATAATAATAATAATAATAATAATAATACTTTTGCTACTATTATTGAATAATAATAATAATAATAATAATAATAATAATAATAATAATAATAGAGTAGACATCTTGTAGACCTTTATTAGTGAATATAAGGGATTTGTTCAGGGTGCATATACTTGTAACGCCCTAATTCTGAGTCGATCGAAAATATTTTTAAAATGACACTTATGTAATATTGTAATTAATATATAGTACTACCAAGAGTAAATAGATTGTCAGCCCATGTAGAAAATAAAAGAGAGAGAACCTCATATGCATTTTTAATAATTCACTATATTAACATTAATTGTCGGGATGAATTATGTATATATGTTGATAACTTGAGTAATTTCTCCTTTATTTCCAGGACTTATAATTTATTCATAATCACTCCTATGATGAATATTACAGCCTTGATTTTGTAATATGTTATCTCTCCAAAATGATTAGAAGTGAGCAAAAATTAGACTCATTGTAGGTGGCATGTGTGAATCAATTGAAATTGAAGGTAAATAATCAACTCAAATACCTTTCATTCAGATTTTAGATAGGGATTATATAGACTATTGACAATAAGTTCTACTATCTTTATGAAAAATTTATGATATGGGTGGTCAAGTTCTTGCCAAAAACAGTGCACCAATCATCTTTCAGGTTGCAAAGAAGGCTGAGTTAGAATTAGAAGAAATGGACTCTCACAAACTTGCAATGATTGGCAACCCTTCACAAAAGTATGAGGATGTCAAAGCTGCCGATGATTATGTCTCTGTGGTCTCCCTAACATTAGAGCTCCAGGTTAGTTTTCGTTATTATCCATAGTGATTAATATTTATGCAGTCCTTGGTTAAGCTGTTCTATATATGTGCAAGAAAGATGATGGGAAATGTGTAATCTATGATGAGTGCAATTATGGATCTTTCCAGGGTCGATGTGTGATCTATGGAGGAGTTGGGATCTCAGATGCTTACTATTGCAAAGAGTGCACTCAACAGGAGAAAGATCGGGATGGGTGTCCAAAAATTGTTAATCTAGAAAGTGCCAAGACGGATCTCTTCTGTGAAAGAAAGAAATATGGTTTTAAGAAAAGATGATGAGTTACATGTATAGTGAGTATCTCCATGGGATGATCTGATCTAAATTGTTGTTTTTAAATGTATGTCTTGGATTGTACATGTAACACAACAATTCTTTTCTATGTTCTTCTGCAAAGACTGTTAAGAGTTTGTCATGTATAGACATATGATCCGCAAGTTTTGAAAGTATGTAAATGTATGTCTAATTTGATTGTTGATGCTAATTAGTATGATAATATTTACTATTTTATTGTTTCATGAGAGATTGTTTGAGGATAATATTATGTAATGTTTCAAATAATTTTTTATATATATGTGTATTTTGGAATATATTCTGATTTGGAATATGTATGTGTGAGATCATTGTTATGTACATGTTGAAAATAAATAAATAAATAACGATCATTGTATACAAAATTAAAATTTTAAAATACAGCAAAAGAAAAAATTCAATTATGCAATACTTTCACGACATATTTACGACAGAAAACTGTCGCTAATATGCATTAGATATAATTTAAGAAATAATTAGCGACCATATTAGTGACAATATTTCGTCGCTAAATTTTACGGTAAATTCATAATTAGCGATGAAAAATGTAGTCGCTAAATATTATTATTATAATTCCGCGACTAATTATGAATATAAATTAGCGACGAAAAAAATTAGCGACAATATTTTTCGTCGCTAAATTAGCGACTGAATTTGAATTCCGTCGCTAGTACATTCGCGATTGGCCTTTTAGCGACTGTTCGTCGCGGCGTCACTAATTTAAATTAGCGATGGAAAATAGGTAATTTTCGTCGCTAATTAGCTATTTTTTTGATACAATGTATGTGCAAAACTCATGTGTGTACACACAATCATATAGGTGAGCAATGTGTAGCATGTTGGGAATTATCGATTACATGCATCTCATACATAAGAGAAATTTAAAAATTTAACCAATATATCTAATCTTGCCATGAATTTTCAATATACATATTAATGAGAATAAGAAAAATCACCTTTAATTTTTGTTAAACAGTTGATTTTACTTCTCACTGGGTTGTCGCAAACCACAGTGTCAAAAATTGAACACCTCTAATGAGTAATCCACACTAGAGAAGGATTGAAAGAACCAACAATTGGGAGGAACAAGGGCTGGCTGAAATCCCTAGATGCTAGCTAGGGAAGGTGGCAGCTAGGGTTGAGAGAAAAGAGAGAGAGTGTTTTCTTAATTGTTCACACTTAACCCTAATTCCACATCTCTTGGATTTTCATAGTTAGGTTAAAAAAATTCAACTTCATAATGAGATTGGACTCTTTAAAATTGGTAGATAATTATTAATTGGGCTTCTGGAATTATTTATAATTATTTCGGCTCAATTAAATCCAATTTAAGCCATTTCACAAAAGACTATGCACAAAACCCACAAACTAGGCCCTTTGTACATATACTTAGATTTAATTATCCAAATGAATTCCAAATCCAACTAAATTAAATATGTAGGCTCCACAACACTTACGTAACATATTTAATTTATTTTGGTCCAAGAAGTAGACCTCTAAGTCCATCTGTTTTGGAGTTGGCGTGTGGCCTTTCTTTTGGAGGGCTTCTGTGCCAACTTCACTTCTTTGGCCTTTATAATTCCTCCAACGGACCTATTAATTATTATATCAGCCCTATAATACTTATAGTTCAATAATAATCAATTATGAAATATATTATTTCAATTAGGTCCAATTTTACAGAACATTTCAAAAAAGTTATGCAAATAATTTTACTTGATCATAATTAATTAAACTTTTTAATTAATTATTATCTTATTCACTTCTCTATCCCTATAATAATATCAAATATTATTATCCTTGTTATTTTATCATTTTATCCTTTTTCTCTATATGTGTGTGACCTATTGGGTTCTTATCCATATTGGCAGTATAATATGTAATTGTGAGTTCTATTCAAAACTCACATGATTTAAAATTCTTTAAATTATTTTATCAATCCCTATTGACATTGTTGATACACTATTATATAAATCATGATTAGCCTCTAGCTAGGCATCATGACTACCCAAATGTCAGGAAAGTCAAGTTGTTTGACTATACCCTTCCATAGAAACAGTTATCGTGCAATTACTCCTTCCACCACTCTTATCTCAATTAGATTATGAGTATGGATTTCTATCAACTCATATAAATCTAATTATGTATATTTTATTAATTTAACCATTATTTCCAAAATGCCCTCCATGGATCTTTATCCATCTTGGCATATTACTCTGGCCAGAGATTCTCTTAACAAGGCAATTATGGAATCATGTGAGATAACTTCTGTTATTAAATCTGGGATGGTGAATCTTTGTTAATCAGTCAATTATCTTTAAGTAGGTCATGATATATCCAATCTCCTAACTATGTTCACTCCCATTTATAATTAATCAGTTATGGAGTCAAAATATACCACTTCCTACTTAAGATAACTTAGGTGATCTCAAGTCTAAGGATACTTGTACAGCTGCTGTGAAGAGATTCCTCACTGACATAGATTTAATATCCATGTGAGGATTCTCTTTGCAGGTCTCCAATGAACTCGTTCTTCTAACAAGCATCCATATGTTAGCTTTGATTATCTTCTGTAATCATAGTTATGAGAACCACTGCTTGAACCATTCAAGAAGCATAACATGTGCTAGTCTATCCGAATTAACAATGTCCTATCTTGTTAATTCGATGACGTGGGATATTTAGATATTAACACATTTGCATGCAATAGACATCTCATATCATGAACACTTTCATGATTGCCTTTGAACTGTGTTTATAATATCTAAGACTTCATTTATTAATTTAAGATTTACAAACTCATGTATTTAAACATAGCATTAATAAATGAATGATGCCTTATTAAGAATAAAAATTCATACATATGAAATACATCCCTATTACATGGGCTCTAGGGCATACTCTCTAACAATCTCCCACTTGTACTAGAGCCAATCACTCATATGTCATAGACCCATGCTATTTATATGGTGATCATACTTATCTAGGAAAGTGCTTTAGTGAGGGGATTCGCCACATTATCATCTGTTGGAACCCTTTCTATTTTCACATCATTTCTAGCTACTATTTCCCTTATGAGATGGTAGCGTCTCAGAATATGCTTAGATTGCTAATGAGACCGTGGTTACTTTGCTTGCGTAATGGCTCCATTGTTGTCACAATATAAAGGAATCGGATCAACAATGCTAGGAACCACTCATAGTTCAGATATGAACTTTTGATCCAGACTGCTTCTTTGGCTCCTTCCAAAGCAGCAATATACTTAGCTTCTGTCGTGGAATCATCAGTTGTTTCTTATTTGGAACTCTTCCAACTAACTGCTCCTTCTTCCATTATGAACACATAACCAGACTGTGATTTACAATCATCTTTGTCAGATTGGAAGCTGGCATCTATATACCCATTTACTTCCAAACTGCCCTCTCCATATACCAAGAATATATCATTGGTCCTTCTTAATTACTTAAGGATATTCTTGACCGCTGCCCAGTGTTCCTCTCTAAAATTGGATTGGAATCTGCTTGTGACACTCAAAGCAAATGCTACATCTGGATGTGTACATAACATAGCATACATGATAAAACTAATTGCAGATGTATATGGTATTCTATTCATGCTCTGTCTATCCTCTAGTATCTACGGACACATAGACTTAGAAAGGTGTTTCCCATGTACCATGGGTATAAACCCTTTCTTAGAGAGATCCATATTGAACCTCTTTAATACGTTATCTATATATATACTTTGAGAAAGACCTAGCAACCTATTGGATCTATCTCTATAGATCCTTATTCTTTAAATATACGATGCATCTCTAAGGTCTTTCATGGAGAATTGCTTGGATAATCATATTTTAACAGATTGGAGAAGAGAAATATCATTTCCCATGATCAATATGTCATCCACATATAGAACTAGGAAGACAATTGCACTCCCACTGACCCTTTTATACACAAAAGTTCATCTTCATTCTGTGAGAAACCAAACTCTTTGATTGTCTCATTAAATCATATGTTCTAACTCCTAGAGGCTTGCTTCAATCCATAAATGGATCTTTGAAGCTTGCATACCTTTTTGCCATTCCTGATGTGAACCTTTCTGGTTGTGTCATATACACATCCTAAGTCAGATTTCCATTTAGGAAAGCTGTCTTCACATCCATTTGCCAAATCTCATAATCATAATGAGCTGCAATGGCTAAAAGTATTCTTATAGACTTAAGCATATTTATACGAGAAAAAGGTTTCGTCATAGTCAATACCTTCTTTTGATGATAGCCCTTTGCTACTAAGCGAGCTTTATATGTAACTATATTACCTTTCATGTCGGTCTTCTTTTTGAAGACCCATTTGCACCCTATGGGTTTTATCCCTTCAAGTGGTTAAGTTAAAGTTCATACTTTGTTCTCATACATGGAGTCCATTTCAGACTGCATAGCCTTAAGCCATAAATCACTTCTAAATTGTTCAAAATGTCTTGATAGCTTGTAGGCTCATTGTCCTCTATTACAGTTATGCCTCTATCCAAATCAATGTGAAATCCATATCTCACAGGGATAGAATGCATCCTAGTAGATCTTTTAGGATTTTGTGTATAATCAGGTTCAACTGTAATCTCATTATTATGAAATTTTGTCTCGGGTTCAATCGGTTGATCTACTTCTATTTGTGGTTTTTAACTTCACCAAGTTCAATTTTACTCCCACTGTCCTCTCGTAGGAGAAATTCTTTTTCCAAGAAGACAGCATGCCTTGAAACAGATACTTTTTGTTTTAAGGGATGATAGAAATAATATCCAAACGTTTCTTTTGGATATCCCACAAATAAACATTTGTCAAACTTAACATCTAGTTTGTCTGACATTGTCCTCTTCACATAAACAGGACAACCCTATACTTTCATATAAGAAAGCGTGGGTTTCTTGTTATTCCACATCTCATATGGAGTAACATCAACCGATTAACTAGGAACTCTGTTTAATACATAAATAACATTTTCTAGTGCATATTCCCAAAAAGACTTAGGCAAGTCTGCTCGACTCATCATTGATCGAACCATATCTAATAGTGTTCGATTTCTCCTTTCAGATACACCATTGTGTTATGTTGTATATGGTGGAGTCCATTGAGATAAAATCCCATTATCTCTAAGATAATCTTGAAATTCTTGGCTTAAGTATTCTCCACCTCGATCTAATCTAAGTGTTTTAATACTCTTGCCAAGTTGTTTCTCTACTTCATTTTTGAATTCTTTGAACTTTTCAACTGCTTCTGATTTATATTTCATTAGATAGATGTATCCAAACTTGGAATAATCATCTATGAAAGTAATGAAG